>SKCR01026632.1:0-345122 GCA_019454045.1 Zanthoxylum bungeanum | reverse complement strand
GGTTTCTGATGATTCCAAAATAATAATAATAATAAACACATGGATAAAATTTTAGATTATATAGATATAAAAGATTGATTTGATGTCATATTTAAGTTATATTTGATTAATTGAAAAATAGCCATAACATTTTCAATTATGAAGAATGTAAGTGATGAATAGTCACATAAGTTTTAATGGCATCAAATATTGTGATTAAACATGAGAATATCAAAAATTAAGAGGGAAATTATTATATTTGTGTTTAATTAGAATGAGATAACAAAATATTTATTTTGCTAAATTGTAACACCCCGCCAGAGGGATGATGCTACCGGCAGAAGACAGGATTGACCCATCTCTATAAGCCTTTAAATTTACCGAAAATTCGGCATGATGTATCCTAAAACTGGACAACATGGATCGCAGTCCAGCATCAAACATAATATACGAAAACATCAAACCAATCAAAGGACCTTAGGTCCACAAAAATCTCATCAAAACCATATCTTAAGGGCTCCGCCCACATCATCTATCAACACTCAATGGCTCTGTGCCCACCACATCATCAACAATCAAAACATTTACTTAATATTTACAAATAGCGTACTCGGCACGATAAATAAAATATTAATTCCAAATCCTACACTTCTAAAGCTTATCCCAGGACACTTGCGAGGGTAACTGTCGCTTGGGTGATCCACGTCTCGAGAAAGCTCTGGTGATTGACCAATCTAGAAGCCAACCTGCAAAACTAGCAACTGGTTTGGTGTGAGTTATAGAAACTCAGTAAGTAACCATGCTAGCACTACGAACAAAACATACAAATCACCTACATTAGAAGTTTTTCAGAATTTACAAGTTATTACGAGTCCTAGAATTATCAGTTTCCTATTATCCTTTATATTTTACCTATATCAAATTTTCATATTTACATATTTACATATTGTCAATATAGTAACTAGACATTCAAAGCACACGAAAAATAGATTCGAAACCACAAAGTACGTCACATATCATTAAAACCATTTCAATGTCAAACATGAAGTCACACATTAATACTTATCACAGTTGAATATCTTTGAAATATTATCAAATCATTAAATTTAACAAACTTCTTTCTGTTCAGTTATAGGCTATCTTTAATACCAAAACCTCTTCTTTAATATCAAAACAATCTTTCCATAACTTCCTTTAATCTATGATAACCTTACAATAGCTTAACACTTGAGTTTCGTATACATTCACACATATTGTAGAACATTTCTTACATATACATGCAAATACAATACCGTAATACTTATACATAGTTGTACATACCATTACAACTTGGAAAATATGTTTTATAACCTCTTATTCTCATCAACTTCAAATCAACCATTCATCTCCTATAAGCATACATAATCCTTACATATCATGAGTTCCATCATACATACACACACACTCAAGCATCTTTACAGTCATCACGCAACCAACTAAGAACCACACATATCAATCGATACATCAAAGATCGTACCATCCAACAATACATACATACGGCTGGTTTACACACATAATCATCATACAATCAACCACGAAGCACATTTAACAACCAATACATCAGAAGACACACAATCAAACAATACATACATATCACGAGACACCAAACTCATCGCACAACTTTTCATACATAAGCACATCCAAAACAAACACTCTAAAACTTCATTCATCACTCACGTACATACACATATTCCAAACATACGAATATACGTATTACTTCGATTTCACGTATCATAGACTTTACCAATCTTCATGTCTTAACATTATATGCATACATGAATACATGTTCATATACTTATACCTTTCCATATTCATTTATACTTATAAGTTTATATCGATATACGTTCATACCATCCCATACATCCATACATATACATACCATTACAGGTCCATGTAGTTACATGCATCAATATATACATTACATGCATACATACATCATCATCAAACTACTCACTTCAGATCATAGCAATAACGGAAATCCTTACCTGTGAAGGTCGATTACCTAACTGTACAGAATCACGAACTTCTTTCTCGATATTACCTCTTATATATTCTCGTCTTAACCTAAATACTTCAATCATCTATATGTATATATACACATAAATATATATTTTTAATCATAAATCAGCATTCAAGCACTCATCACATGGGTTACTTACCTAGCTTCGCAAGCACTCCGGTTCCTAGTCACATCTGTCAAAACAAATGGCGAAGTGCCGTTAGAATCACGACTTACGGAGTTTTAGACTAAACTATAATAAAATCCTGGATCTTTCAGGAACAACCAATTCAAATTCAATTTCAATGATTTCAATTCTATCATTCTTAAAAATACCATTACAAACTAACTCATGCCACTAATTAACTTGAATCCTCGGTTTATGCGATTTTGGAAAATCTTCCAAAAACATTTCCGCGAACACTATGGAAAGGTCTTGAATGCTCCGAATCTACCCGGATTTATCTAAACATTCTCGTAATATCATATATAATTCATAACCATCATTAAAACCAAAACACATCTTTATACACAAAAACTCACTTTTACCGAAAACTTACATATTCTTTCGGATCGATCAAACTCGTTCCGTTTTCACTCGGATTCTACCAAATGCTCATACTCAATATACTGATACTAAAATAATTTATTCTATACCATTACATTACTCTACGAAACTACTAGATGTATTCGAACATTTAACATAAAACTTGAAATTTGCGGATTTTTACCGAGAGGTCTTACCGAGATTTCGAGGCTATATACAGACTCCAAATGATCCCACGAACGCGCTGGAATCGATGGAATTCTGATCGGAGTTAATGTTTATCATGTGTCACTATTCATATGAATCTTATTCTCTCGATTCACGCGAAACCAAGTTTCATTCCGCAAAATCGACACCGCAACCTTGTAGTACTCTCTGAGAGCTTCGATTCAGTGGGTGGCTCCGACCGTGAAACGAAGCGACGAGCTGGGATCGACTAACCCATTACCGCGTCATTCTTCACGTCATTTCGCTGGATTCCGGCGTACCTTGGCCGGCCTCCGGCAGCTGGAGGTTGGGGGAGCTCCGGCGCATCTTCCAGTGGTGGCGCACCGGTCGGTGGTAGCCACTTGGCCGCCGGCGCCACCAAATCTCCAAAACGACGAGGTATGGGTCGAGTGAGGGAAAATGAAATGTTTTGCCACTTTTGCAATATGTAGAAACTATGGGGTATTTATAAAGAAATTTCTGGAATTTACATTCTGACCCCGAAAAATTACAATCCGTCCCATGTCATGGAACTTTCTAGAAATTTTGTATTTTTGAAGCCATTCTGATACAAATTTCGAAAATTGTTCAACGCGAAATTTGTTCGTCTTGGAAAAACGAGTCCGATGGTTTAAGAATCAGCTCAATCAAAGTTCGTTTGGTATCTTTATAGCCGACACAAGAAACTTTTATGCGTATAACCGATACAATCAGAAATCGCGTAACCGGTTATCAAAACCACACGTTTTCCAACGCAACGAATCTTCATTTTAAAATTTTCCAACCTATTTCCAAACACATAAACCCTGATTTTTTATTACCATCTCGTTCCAAATTCTTAACTTTAATTCGGAAACTTTCCGGTACTGTTCCGAAAAACTCGGGATATTACATAAATATAATATATATAGTTGCCCACAGGCCTAAAAGTATTATGCGTTAGTAAATATGATGCTAGTCCCGTTATGAAGAATTAAATCTATTACGTGTTATAATTTTTGCCCACATGATAGTTATAATGATGCATTGACTTCTTTATTTTGGAAATTGATATGGGTAGATTTTCCATATATGTATTTTATGCTTCAATTACTGTATGTAAATATTTTGTTTATTTGTTTTGTAGTTGTTCAACCTAATGTGGTTCCCAATTATGATACATCTCGTATCCTTTTTTCTGAATGGTGACAATTTTAAAAAAGAAAGGAGAAAATTCTCTTTACATTAGGGTGCATGGACTTTGACCTAGCATTTAGAGTGGATGAACCACCAATGCCTACGAAGTTGAGCACTTAATAAGAGAGAGCATCTTTTGAATGGTGGGAGCGATCTAAACACTTAAGTATGATGCTTGTTAAGGCTTATATTGGGAAAAACATTTGTGGTTCTATTCTTGATTGTGTTAGGGTGAAGGATTACCTTACTGCTACTGAATAGCAATTTGAGACATCTGACAAGGCAATGACAAACACTCTGATGAACAAATTATCATCATTGAAATTTAATGGCACCAAAAGAGTGTGTTAGCACTTTATCTAAATGAGAGATTTGGCTGCACAACTGAAGTCCTTGGAAATTGATATTTTTCAGTCATTTTTGGTTCACTTTATCCATAATTCTCTGCCTAATGAATATGGACCTAAGGAAAAATGGTCAATTAATGAAATTTTGACTCTTTGTGCAAGAGGAAGGGAGATTAAATCAAGAAAGGATGGAAAGTGCACAAACAGTGACTCGAGGTTGTCATATTTAATCCAAATTGAGAGTGATATGCATTCAGTAAAATTGTGATATATGAATATAATATTTTTGGTGAATCAGATGGTTTAGTTTCACTAAAACATACATAATAGCTTGGTGGTGTAGGTATCAGGATCTCACATTGAGGTCATAGATTTGAATTTAGGGAGTGTGTTTCTTGTAAAAGCCTGAGAAGCCGGGGGTTTTACCCGCTCCGCTTAAGACGGAAGGGGTGGTTTGGTGATGAGGTTTCCAACGATTCCAAAAATAATAATAAAAATAAAACAAAAATAAATAAATAAACACATGAATAAAATTTTAGATTATATGGATATAAAAAATCGATTTGATGTCATATTTAAGTTACATTTGATTAAATGAAAAATAGCCATAACATCTTCAATTATGAAGAATGCAAGTGATGAATAGTCACATAAGTTTTAATGAAATCAAATATTGTAATTAGACATGAGAATATCAAAAATTAATAGGGAAATTATTATATTTGTGTTTAATTAGAATTGGCTAGCAAAATATTTATTTTGCTAAATATAATATATATAGTTGCCCACAGGCCTAAAAATATTATGCGTTAGTAAATATGATGCTAGTCTCGTTATAAAGAATTAAATCTATTACGTGTTATAATTTTGCCCTCAAGATAGTTATAATGATGCATTGACTTATTTATTTTGGAAATTTATATGGGTAGAGTTTCAATATATGTATTTTATGCTTCAATTACTATATGTAAGTCTTTTGTTTATTTGTTTTGTAGCTGTTCAATCTAATGTGGTTCCCAATTATAATACATCTCGTATCCATTTTTCTGAATGGTGACAATTTTAAAGATTGAAAGGAGAAAATTCTCCTTACATTAGGCTGTATGGACATTGACCTAGTATTTAGAGTGGATGAACCACCAATGCCTACGGAGTTGAGCACTGAATAAGAGAGAGCATCTTCTGAACAGGGGGAGTAATCTAACCGCTTAAGTATGACGCTCATTAAGGCTTATATTGGAAAAAGCATTCGTGGTTCCATTCCTGATTGTGTTAGGGTGAAGGATTACCTTACTACCATTGAGTAGCAATTTGATACTTCTGACAAGGCAATGGCAAACAATCTGATGAGAGATTTGGCTGCATAACTCAAGTCCTTGGAAATTGATATTTTGAGTTTTTATTGGTTCACTTTATCTTTAATTCTCAACCTAATGAATATGGACCTTTCAAAATTTCCTATACACACAAAAGGAAAAATGGTCAATTAATGTACTTTTGACTCTTTCTGTGTAAGAGAAAGGGAGGTTGAATCAAGAAAGGATGGAAAGTGCCCATACAGTGACTCGAGGAAAGAAATATGACAAGAAGGATAAAGGAAAAGGAAAAACGCCTCTTAATCAAGCTAATAAGGACGTTATTAAGTATTTTTCCTAGAAAAAAAGGACATATGTAGAAATATTGCACCAAATACAGGACTTAAGAACTTGCCTGTAATAATCCAAGCAAATCCCTCCACGTGTTCTAAGCCCTAAGAACCGCGAATCTTGATTTTTTGTAAGAAAAATCATTCCAATATCAATTCCAACCCTTAAGGAACCTTGCATTTATGAACATTTCTTTATTTCTTTGGAAAATCTTGAACAGCGATACATCGCCACAACGCTTGCCACACATTGGTAAGTTTTTATTCCGTAGAACCAAGGAAGAATCCACTCCCTCAAGATGACACAAGTCACTTTATTTTGTAAAAAATATGTTCTTAATTAATTATCAATTACAATGGATAATGCCCCTTTAAATAGGTGGGTAACCCTAATTCTACCCAATTATAGTAAAACTCTTGTAAAATAAACCCAATAATACATAAAATATTTTAAAATTTCGTGCATGGGATTTCTAATTTAATTAAAGTTCAGCCCAACACTTAAACATCTCATAACCTTAAAAATATGAAACATAAAAGCTGTATGGATAAATTTCTTCTGTATTTTGACCAAGAAGGCTTATGAATTAGACTTTGATATAAACTACAAAGTTGTAAATCCACACGTTCTCTTTCTAATGCAACTTGAATCACTAACATCAGAGGTCGGATGAGAGTGTTACGTCCAAAATACGAAGACTGCACAAATCTAATTACTACTAATGCACCATTCAAAAATTAATCTTGAAATCAATCAAGGCAGCCTATGCACGTCCAAAACCCATTCCATTCTTGACTTAGACATAATAAAGCCTTCATATAAAATCTCATGCATGGACCATGTTGGGGTTTTGTAGGGGCAAATATAGGTAAACGCAGCGGGACGCGGAAAATCAAAATTTTCCGATTTCAAAAATTTTTCGCGGGCAATTAAAATAAACTTAGTTATTTTAATTACTCAACACTTAAAATCTGTAATTTTTACCTAAAAATCAGATTTCTTTATATTTTCCTAATTGACCCCAAAATTTGCATTTTATTCATTTTGGTCCTTAATTTATCAAATACATATTTAAGTGATTCCAAATCAATCCCAAAATGATTTATACATGTCCAACACATCACAATACAAGTTCCAATAAAAATTCCAAATTTTTATGAAATTACGAGAGGTCCCTGAACTTTCCAGGATTTATAATTTACTCCAATCTTGTTCAAAATAAGTTAAGATCAAATTCAATCAATCCAAAATTTAATATACATCATATATACATCAATACCCAACACATATATGAAAGGCCTCAAATTTAGAAAGGGTTAAGAACCCTAATTTTATAATTTCTTCAAATTGACAAATTACACCAAATTAATCAAATTCAATAGTTTAATTCAATTTCCACAACACCAAACAAATCTCACCACTTTGAAGTAACACAAGAACAATTCTAGGTCATCAATGAGTGGCCTAACAACTCTAGAATGGCAACTTGATTATCAAATAATCAAAAGAAAGCTTAATAACCAATTATAAGCTTACTTTGTTAATCACACAAGCTTCATCTTTCAAACAAGTTCCCAGCCATTTAATTACATTCTTAAAGAGTAGAGAAAATTCTAAGCAACATATGTTGAAACCTAGAATCATAGAAACAAATTTCTAGTTGAAGAAAGTTAGAAAATACTTACAAAATTCAAACTTTTGCTTGATTTTTCCTTTGTTCTTCAACCTTTTTTCTCTCAAACTTTCTTTGTAATTATTTTGGTAACTTGTTATGTTGAATTAAAATGAAACAAAAAAAGCTTATATATTTTCCCTTGATGGCCGAAACTAGCAAGGAAAATATATCAAGATATTTTCAATTTGTTTCAATTAATTAAATGAAAAAGATATACTCGACTTTTAGATATTATATCATTAAAACATTTAATGAAAAATAACAAGTGTATCTAATTAAAAATGGCCATTTAAAAGGTAAATCATGACTTAAGATATTTTCAATTTAATTAATTTAATCATTTAATATTTAAATAATTAAATACAAATATCTTAAATATATGTATTATATTTACATTAAATAATCAAAATACATATATCAATGATATATGTCAAATATCATAATTTGACATTTAATTAATGCGTGTTTAATAAAATCAAATATTAAATACAAATACACATCAATTAGGAAATGACCATTAGGTCCATTTGCATGTATTTTTCGTTTAACCGTTAAACGACTTATAAATAATCAGTATTATTCGTAAAAGTTGCCCTAGTGCTCTACGAGTATATTTCATTAGTGAGACTCTCTAGGTTCAGACATATCCATCACGAGATCTAATTTCGTGTCGATAATCTACCCACCCATAAATTATGAAGAACACATATAAACTCTCTAAACCATATTCTTTATAGGCAAAAGGGTCAGTCTCTTCCACTAAGAGAACATCGAGACTCTTTTCTTGTATCAAATACAAGAGTTCAGGAGGTCCAGATACTCTTTGTGACCTATAGTGTGTGTGTGTTAAAGGTTCTTGAACTTCAGGTTCCTCAGTTGGTTCGTTGGTTTCAGGTTGTAATTCATCAAGTTCAACCTTTCAGACAAAAATTCTATCTCTAGAAATTTTGCGAAGCGAGCTACGAACACATTTCAATGCTCGGTATCATAGAACAGCTATCCTTTCGTATTTGAAGGATATCCAACAAACCTAAACTTCTGCCCTCGAGGCAAAAGCTTATTCTGCTGAGCCATCCTGACGTATGCAGGACAACCCCAAATCTTAACATAACTAAGATTCGGTTTCCTACCGGTCTATATCTCATACGGAGTCGTATGAATAACTTTAGAATGAATCTTATTCAGTAGATGAGCGGTAGTTAAAAGAGCATAACCCCATAAGTAATAGGGCAAATCTATATAACTCAACATCGATCGGACCATATCCAATAATGTCCGATTTCTCTTTTTTGACACTCCATTGTGTTGTGGAGTACCTAGAGGAGTATATTGAGCGAGAATCCCATTCTCCTTTAAATAATTAGTGAACTCTCCATTCATATATTCACCGCCTTGATCAGATCGAAGGAATTTAATATATTGACCAGTCTGTTTTTCTACTTCATTTCAGAATTCTTTAAACTTTTCAAGGATTTCCGATTTATGTTTCATTAGATAAACATAACCGTACCGTGACAGATCATCGGTAAAGGTGATGAAGTATGAAAAACCACTGTGTGCAGTCTGACTCATTGGACCATATACATCAGAATGTACGAGTTCTAATAAGTCAGTGGCTCGGTGTCCAACACTCGAAAATGAGACTTTGGTCATTTTACCCCGAATGCAAGATTCACAAGTTGGATAACGTTCAATGGTGAGATCATGTATCAAACCATTCCTAACCAATTGGGTTAGGCTTTTCATGCCTATATGACCCAACCTCATGTACCACAGTTCAATATTATTTATATCAGATTGTTTACGTTTATTAATTCTTGTATTAAAGATATCTTATTAGGTACGCAATATGTAATGACCATGCTCATTTGGACAACAAATGATCTGAATATTATTTCTATCATATAAATACAAAGAACGATTCTTAATATTTACATTATATCATTCAATATCTAATACAAAAAGTGACATAATATTCGTCATACATCATGGCACAAAATAGTAGTCATTCAATAAAAGTCTCCCACTGGGTAAATGAATCTCGTATATGCCCACTGCAACCGCATCCAGAGAGTTGTCACTCCCGAATCGTAACTACATCTCCCCATATTTCAGCCGTTTACTTTCCGTCAGTAGGACAAGCAGAATCTAAATTCCAATTAGATGTTATAGCTTCACAAGCCAATGAGATATCAATAATAGGAAAAATAAAAGTATCTAATGTCGATGCTCTTTCCCTCATGATCTGGACAAGGTAGTCTGGACAGTTCCTCTTCCAGTGCCCACCTTTTGATAGTGATGGCATTTATCTTCAGAAGCTCTCTTGGGCTTCGCTACCTTAGCCTGCGAAGGAACATTGAAACCTTTCTTCTTCTTTTCCTTTGTCTTCTTCCCATTCGACATGGATTGGGAAGAAGCAGAAAGTGAAGTAGATTTCGGAAGGCGAGTCGGAACTCCCTTCTTTAAATCCTCATCCGCTGTGAGAAGCATCATATGCAACTCACAGTAAGAGTAATGAATCCCATTCATGTTGAAGTACATGAAAAACTGACGATATGACGCCGAGAGAGAATCAAGTATGGCACTCTGACCTAGAGTATCATTGAGAGGGAAATCATTGCGCCTCAATTGCTCGATCAAATCGATCAAATGAAGCACACGTGTGCTCACAACCTGTCTCTCTTCAAGTTTGGAATGGAACAATTCCATTGCAACTCTATGAACCACGACCTTTTCTTAGTTCATGAACGATTCACGAAGTTGTGTCATCATGCTATATGCATCGTGCATCTCAAAGTATTGCCTTTTCAGCTCATAAGAAAGAGAATTGAGAATGAATGATTTAACCCTTAAATCATCATCTTTCTATTTACAAAAAATCTACATCTCTTCAGGCGATGCATCCTCTGATATAGTAAGGGATAATAGACCTTCCAAAATATATCCCACCTTTTCAGATTCTAGGACAATCCTCAAATCCATATCTCAGTCCGTAAAGTTCTCAGCGCCATTAAGCTTATTAGTATAAATCATACGAGCGAAAGGATTGGTTGAAGGTGCCGCCATCGCAAATCTATCAAATAGACATCGAATCAATGGTTAGTAGACAAAACAGTTTCATATTATATCAAAAACATTAAATAGATCATAGATTTTTAATCTAAAAATGCATCTTCCATTATTTCATGCAAAACTGTAATCCCCAGACAGAATACAAATCATGCGATAATCAAATCATAACATAATAGTGAAAGGTGGACCCCGTGAATATATTTCAGCTCACAGCTTTGTCACGTTCTCGCCTACGTATATTCATTAGGTAGACAACTCATTATCGATCACTCACCAATGACTCCTGTATTTTTGGTCTTGGTCGTTTCTCGTTGTGACAGCTTTGGCACGTTCACAAGGAGGCGTACCAAGGTTAAACTTTGATAAATTCAAGATACTTGCGTAACCATGACAGCTTTGACACGTTCAGGATTCCGCTTACGCTTGAATTCACCTAATATCAAAATATATCCGGTATAGATAAATTTCTACCAACCATATCCTCACAACTTTGGCACGTTCTCAGATATAGTCGTAGATTATTTATCTATAAGCGGTATTGACAAGACGGACCAAGTAATAATAATGTAATATGCATCAAATACATATTAAATATAAACTTTATTTAATCAAATTAAATAAACACATGCATGCATAAAGTAAAGATTAAATTAAACATTGAATTTAAAGGCAAAATCATATCGAGTGTTCAGAATCAGACTCGCTCTGATACCATTTTGTTGGGGTTTTATAGGGGCAAATCCGGGTAAATGCAGCAGAACGCGGAAAATCGAAATTTTTCGATTTCAAAAATTTTTATCGGGCAATTAAAATAAACTTATTTATTTTAATTACTTAATACTTAAAATCTGAAATTTTTACCCAAAAACCTAATTTATTTATATTTTTTGAAATGACCCCAAAGGTTTGTATTTTATTCATTTTAGTCCTTAAATTATCAAATACATATTTAAGTGATTCCAAATCAATCCCAAAATGATTTATACATGTCTAAAACATCAAAATACAAGTTGCAATAAAATTTCCAAATTTTTTGAAATTGTCGAGAGGTCCCTGAACTTTCAAGGATTTATAATTTAGTCCAATCTTGTTCAAAACAAGTCAAGATCAAATCCAATCAATCTCAAATTTAAGATACATCATATATACATCAATAAACAATAAATATATGAAAAGCCCCAAATTTAGAAAGGATTAAGAACCCTAATTTTATAATTTCTTCAAATTGACAAATTACACCAAATTAATCAAATTCAATAGTTTAATTCAATTTTCACAACAAGTCTCACCACTTTGAAAAAAACACAAGAACAATTCTAGGTCGTCAATGAGTGGCTTAACAACTCTAGAATGACAACTTGATTATCAAATAATCGAAAGACAGCTTAATAACCAATTACTAGCTTACTTTGTTAAACACACCTGCTAACATCTTTCAAATAAGTTCCCAACTATTTAATTACATACTTAAGAAGTAGAGAAAATTCTACGCAACACATGTTGAAGTCTAGAATCATAGAAACAAATTTCTAGTTGAAGAAAGTTAGAAAATACTTACAAAATTCAAAATTTTGCTTGATTTTTTCCTTTGTTCTTCAACATTTTTCTCTCAAACCTTCTTTGTAATTATTTTGGTAACTTGTTATGTTGAATTAAAATGAAACAAAAAAGTTTATATATTTTCCCTTGATGGCCGAAACCAGCAAGGAAAATATATCAAGATATTTTCAATTTGTTTCAAATAATTAAATGAAAAGATATATTTAACTTTTATATATTTTATCATTAAAGCATTTAATGAAAAATAACAAGTGTATCTAATCAAAAATGGCCATTTAAAAGGTAAATCACGACTTAAGATATTTTCAATTTAATTAATTTAATCACTTAACATCTTAATAATTAAATACAAATATCTTAAATATATGTATTTCATTTACATTAAATAATCAAAATACATATATCAATGATATATGTCAAATATCACAATTTGACATTTAATTAATGTTTATTTAATAAAATCAAATATTAAATACAAATACACATCAATTATGAAATGACCATTATGTCACTTTGCATGTATTTTTTGTTTAACCGTTAAACGACTTATAAATAATCAGTATTATTCATAAAAATTACCCTAGTGCTCTACGAGTATATTTCATTAGTGAGACTCTCTAAGTTCAGACATATTGTCACGAGATCTAATTTTGTGTCCATAATATACCACTTGTAAACTCTCTGAGCCATACAGGGCGAGGTCATGGCATACTATAATCACTCCATTACAGATATCTGGATTATTCCAGAGATATAGATATAAACGTCAGATCTCTATAGATATAATCACGTCGACATTTCTATTAGCAATCTCTTAATAACACTTAGAACTAACTTCTAAAGTGTACCAGAGGCCCATGTATTTAACAGATTGCTAATTCCATATTGAATACCTATGCTCTGTACACAGAACTGACGAATCCTTTCTTTACACACAGGATATCCTAAGCATGAGTCCACACCCAACGAACATGCGGATGTCTGATCTAAATAGATTGGTGACGTGACTGCCATCTAAGTGTGGAGGATAACTCATATATCCACAGTGGCATCTCAAGTTAAAGAATCACTATGCTCACTCAATCCGAGAATATTCTTTTTGTCGTTGGTGTACCATCCATTAAGAATCTTCAGTGAATTGTTCAGTTTTTATCTACTATAAACACCTACACATCTATACGAGTCTCCAAGACTCATGGTTCATTGAGAAACCATTGGAATCCAAGATTCCAATATACGACATGTACCAGTCTCAACGGGTTTACTTTACTGACCAAGTAGTGTAAACCTTGACCAGGAACTGTCTAAGAATGACAACGCCATGATACAACTTAATGTCAGTTGCGACGCTTTTGCAACAGTATCATAACTAAACATTCTAAGGTATGTTATGTCTTTACCTTATATAAAGTGATGTTATATAATAGAAACTGTTTATTTTATTCATAATAAAATATTACATAAGTATTTACAAGGAAATATATAAGAAAATTGGCGCTCTGAGCATCAACCCTACATACTGAACTCAATATACTAAGGAATCTTCCAAATCCACCAAAAGGCCCAAATACATCATTCTAACCAAGCCATGCAATCAGCCACAACTTCAAATTAACTTAGCCCAACAAACCGAGCTCATCTGGATCACATCACATCTGAAAAGGCAATGGCAAACACTCTGATGAATAAATTATCATCATTGAAATTTAATGGCACCAAAAGAGTGCGTGAGCACATTATGGAAATGAGAGATTTGGCTTAACAACTCAAGTCCTTGGAAATTGATATTTTTGAGTCATTTTTGGTTCATTTTATCCCTAATTCTCTACCTAATGAATATGGACCATTCAACATTTACTACAACACACAAAAGGAAAAATGGTCAATTAATGAACTTCTGACTTTTTGTGTGCAAGAGGAAGGAAGGTTGAATCAAGAAAGGATGGAAATTGCCCATACAGTGACTTGGGGAAAGAAATATGACAAGAATGACAAAGGAAAAGGAAAAACACCTCTTAATCAAGCTAATAAGGATGCTATTAAGTGTTTTTTCTGTAAAAAGAAAGGACACGTGAAGAAATATTACACCAAATACAAGACCCGGCTTGAAAAGAAAGGTAATCATATCTCTCTAGTACGCTACGAATCTAATATGATTTATGTTTCTCATAATACTTGGTAGATTGGCTCTGGTTCTATAATCCAAGTAGCCAATATCATGATGGAAAGTGAGTGTGCAATCTATTTAGGAAACAAGATGCCTTCATATATAGAAGCTGTCGGGACCTACATACTTGTTCTTAATTCTGGATTTATTTTAGACCTAGATAAAACCTTTTATATTCTGTCTTTTTCAAGTAATCTTATTTTTATTTCAAGACTTTTACCTCAGGGTTTTAGTTTTAGTTTCATTAGGACATCTTTTCATTTGTTAAAAGATTATGTTATTATTGGGGATGAGATTATGGATGATGGTTTGCTTAAACTTTATTTAAACTCTACTTTTGATTATAACCTTATGACTATGTATGATGATATTGGTGTAAAGAGAATCATTTCAACTGAGAAATCCTCCATATTGTGGCACAAGAGATTGTTGGATAATTATGACCCATAACATCACTATTTGTACAGAACATGGTGTAGTTGTACAAATAAACTATGTGACAAAGGAAATTGCTCTTTTATCATTTATAATTAAATTACCAAGATATATAAATGATAAAAGTCCATATGATTAGTAACAGATTAATAAGATATGAGACAATATTAATCCACTAAGGTTTAATCATTAAATATCCATAGTCGTAGTATTATCGAGATTGGACACCGATAATACGGAATAGACTAGTATTGCACTTGTGCACGTTGTGGGAGCATAACGACATAGTTCTCATATATTTAAGTATTGGATACTTATACAAGTGTGATAAGAGGTTATGTTTACCGATAGTACGAGAACACCTTCGCTCTGGATAGACCCCTCAGAATCCCATTGGTAGTATGACTATGTGTCTATGGGAATCCGAATCAGGGTAGGTATATTTGGTCTTAACCTGAGACTTGCATCTCTAATACTTGAGACAATCAGTATACTTTGGTTTTGGTCGTCCAGGGCTTTAACAGGTTTTGTGTATGCCTCTTCTGGGTATACTGAGAATCGTAGTGTATTAGGTGTGATTTCAAGATGGAAGTATCACTCCAGTCATATGGAGATGATGATCACGCATGATATAGAACTAGTACTCTTAAGTACTGCAATCATCGGGATAATTTGACTAGGTCATGATTATCCAATTATAGAGACTAGTTACCAGAGATCCGATATATGCTTCGTACTGGGCAGATACAATTCCAGCCCTAGGCCTAACATGTGATATCGATACTGGATCGTAATACGCAATATTACGTATACTACGTCTGACAAAGATTACATATTCCTTAAAAGAATATTTCTGGAGAATTGGGTAGGCACGGTGCTTTGCTAGAAGCCAACCATGTCTTGTAAATCGGTAAGAACGTGGTACCGGGTACGCACGTGTTCGGATAGTCCGACGACTAGATTTACTGCCAACATATCCAGCGATCTCATGGGTCGCTTCCCGAAGATTCACCGATGACGTTTGACTCGGACATAATTAATCTGAGATTAATAAGAAGAGAGAGAAAATTAATCAATGATTAATTACGGCGAAAATTTATCTAGGATAAAATTCTAATAGAGAGAGAACGATTAATTTGGAATTTATCGATAAAATAATATATTCGATATATTAAAAGAAATTAGATTTCATAACGGAATTGAAATTGCATTTTAATTCGGGCGAATGAATTAATTTAGAATTAATTCACGAGCGACTTTAATAATAATTTTGCTAGGCATAATTATTTAATTAAATTTGATTTAATTAAGTCGCAACGGAAAATTCGTTAATTCGAAATTAACGAACCCGAGCCCGGAACGTGTTTGCATCCCACTCAGATTTTGAATCAAAGTGGGGCCCACAAGTCACATCACCTAGTCAACTTTATCTAACTTTATATTGATAGAAGTTGGTAGTGGTTGGTGACTTGTTTCTTACACAAGTTTGAAAAGGTGAAAGACTTTTACCAAATTTTGGATTTGATATATGTTTTGATTTTTTGGAAATCATTTTCACTTTACACTTTTCACTCTCTCATTTTCCCTTGCAAAAACCGTAGCCTCTCTCCCTCTCTTCTTCTTGGCTTGGCCGAGATTTACACAAAGGAATAGGAAGATTTTTGTTGCAAATTTCTTCCATAGCTAACACTTACAGATTCTTCTAAGGTGATAGGGAAACCATTCCCATTGAGTTTGGAATTCATTCATCAAGGCTTGGAGCTCAACATACAAATCAAGGAAAGCTTGGAGCAACTTCAAATGAGGACAATTTTTGTTCTCAACACATCCAACAAACTAATCAAAGTGAGTATAATTTTCGCTATCTTGCTTTGTTAATTCACACATGTTTTATGCTTAATTGATCCTTGGCTAGTTCTTAGAGAACCCAACAATGGTATCAGAGCGTAAATTAATCATGAAATGAACTTAGGGTTTATATACTTTAATTTGGGATTTTGTGATTTGAGCATGATTTCTTGAAATTGATGATTTGGTTGAGCATGGATGATGTTAAATTAGATTTGTGCATCTTAGGAATTGAGAAAATGAATTGGATATATTTTCCCCTAATTCCATATGCTTGGCCGAAAATGTGATGAACCTTAAACTCATGGTGATTTTGATTGTTAGACCATTGGATGTGTTTAAAATGCTTGGATATATTGATTTGTGATTTAATTGGATTGAAATCAAAATTGATGAAAAAAATATCCATATTGTCGTGAGCTATTGAGAGCATGTTAATGACTTGATTTTGTTTCAATAATGTTGGACATATATTGATAATAATAAAGCATGATTAACTATGTAAATTGATATTTTGGAAATGTTAATTTGAATAATTAACTATGGCTATACACTTTAATTAATTAAATTATGATATTTGGAATATTAGAATTTAATCAATTAGGCTTAATTTAGAATCGAGCTAAAATTATTGTATTTGGGCCTAATGGGCTTGGTTGGGCCAAGTTGATTTAGGACAATTGGATTGGATCCAAATTGGGCCTAAAACCATTCCATTAAGTCCAAATATGATAAATGGGCCATTTAACTTTAATTGGGCCTAATGGGCCAAAATTAATTTTATGGCAAATAAGGTGATTCCTTTTATTGGGCCTTGGCACTTGGGTTTGACCCATATTGGCCAAAGCCCATGCCTTAAGAAATTAATTGAAAGCCCATTGCACTTTAATTAAAATTGACATTGGATGTTAATGGGCTTTGAGACCCATTAAGATTAGATTTAGAATCTAAGTCGTAAAGGTGCATTAAAAGTGTAATTATTTAATTTGGAATTAAATATAGAATCAATATTGAATACAAATTAAATTGGATTTAAAATTATAGTTTGATATAATTCAAGAATTCGCACTTTGAGTACTTATTCTTAAACGAGTTGGACTCGCGCAAATCAAATCGTTGTTTGAACATTGGATGATCACTTAATTCAAAGATTAATTAATTGGATTAGATTGATTGAATAACATGCTTTGTGTGAATACATGGATGTATTGTATGAATAATGTATATCGGATGGATATTAGATGGGTGAGGGCAATTTTGGAAATTATTGTACTAAATTAAGAATTTATTAAATTGGACCTGCGTGTCCAACCTTTATCTCTCGATTCTTTGTAATTCTCTTCTCACCAATTCCCCTCAATGTAATGAGGTTTCTTTATTGTATTATGTAATTGGTTAGAAGTTAGAATAGTGCTAGTCGGGGAGAGGAAATTGAGTGATTTGTTCTAGGAACAATTTGTGAGATATCCATCCGCATATCATTATTAATTTATTTATCGCGCCTTATTATGCTTTTAGAATGCATGCTTAAGGGTGTATGATGAGACCTAATCAAAGATAATAAATTGGTTGCCAATTTACGCGAAAAACCCTCAACAAATATTAAGCGATTTCCTTCCATTGAGTGATTCTCTCTCAAGATCCAAGATTGACATTGGTTTGTTGGCCAAAGTGAAGACCTTTGTCCATCGCGGATGTGTTTGAATCATGAAGGCTTTGTTCCATATCGTACGCCTTGGGCAAGTTGTGATTTGTTGGCTAAAGTCAAGGTCACTTCTTGTTCATCGTCCTCGATTACGAAACTTTCCAACTGTCAATGGGTCACGCTTAACTAGAATCATTAAGCTTGTTGAGCCAAAGCCAAGGCTTAGTTGATTTAGAGGAAAAGGTTAGGCAATATATTGGATATATTGGCATATATTGGATATATGTTTCAGACTTTGAGGTCCACCTACCAGATCTAGGAATTGGATGAGATCCAATTGATCTTAGAGATCTACCTAATTAAGTTTCATACAATTTGTTGGCCAAAGTCAAGGTTGTGTGTTATTTAACGGGATCCTAGCCCACTAGGAAACTAGGTTTCCCAAGTACTCCACAGAGGGTTAGAGGCTCGCCGAAAAATAGTGGGAGGCAAGTATTAAATTTGCAATTTCGTTTAGATACTTGCCAATACACGCTCATTTCAATTTTTCTTCATTAAAATTTATATATATTAGTTGGACTAATATTCAATTGTTGTTTTAATTGAATAGTTGGACTGTATTCAAACTACTTCATTTGTAGTTGGTTATATATAATTGGATTATAGTAATCAATACATTTGAATTTAACCGATCAATTGTAGTTGATTATATAGTTAGACTATAGTAATCTTTATATTCGATTGTACCCGAAATCGTTGATTGGATAGTTAGACTATTGGAATCAAGATAACTGAAAGATTTGCGTTTAAAACATAATCCTAGATGAAAATGTCTTTAAGCGGCTTTAATTTTCAAATTGGGAATAGAGCCTCAGGATAGTCCTGGGAGCCAAGAAGTTACTTATAGAGTTACATCTCGGACCTGAGCCCGGAGTTGAGCAAATAGTAGAGCATGAGCTTTGGAAGACTCATCGTGATAAAAACTTTAGTGCTCAATCCGTTATGCTTGCCGCAATGACTCATTAATTTCTTCGTCATAACTAAGGATTATATCCTTATAGTATGATATTGAAATTGAAGGATCTTCATAGATATATTCTTAGATCTTAGAAGTACTAATTGCAAAAGAAAACTCTTGGAGAGTTAATGGCTATGCTCAAGAAGCAAAGCCAGAGCTTACAAAAGGGCAAGAAGCGCAAGGCGTAACTTACTTCGACATCCCAGAAGGCTAAGGCTTGGTCGAAGGCTTCTGGGGGTGTGAAGAAAAAGGGCAAGGCTAAATCGTCTCAGTCTTCTGAGAAGACAAAGGACATATCCCAAGATGTCTGCCTAAACTATGGCAAACGGGGTCACTGGAAGCGTGACTGCAGTATGGACAAAGGCAGACATGAAGGAAGTGAAGATGAGCAAGGCTCCGACTTCAGGTATGTTTGTTATAAAAATGTAATGTGTTTGTTATATTGAGATAAACACATTAGATGTGAATAACATTATTTATATTTTGAATATAAATGAATCTCAAACATATAACATGACAAATAAATAGCTCAAAATGAATTAATCAGATGAGACCTATTTGTGGCATTGCTGTCTGAGACACATTAACAAGACTCGTATATCTACACTTTCGAAGAGTGGGTACTAGGACAGATTTGATTCTAATTCAAATAATGTCTACGAATCTAGTTTATTAGGCAAACAGCCTAAAACACCTTTTACTTGGTAAAAGTGCAAGTGTCACCGATCTGTTAGCCCTTGTTCATAGTGACGTAAGTGGGCCTATGTCTAGCTAGGCTAGAGAAGGAAATGAATACTTCGTAACCTTTACAGATATGGCATCACGTTACAGTTATGTGTATCTTATTAAACACAAGTCAGAAACTTTTGAGTAATTCAAGGAGTTTCGACACGAAGTATAAAAACAGACCGGCAAGAGTATTAAAACATCACCATTGGACCATGATGGAAATACTTAAGCAATAAGTTTCTCGACTATTCGAAAGAGTATGGTATTCTTTCATAGTGGATTCCTCCCGGAACACTTCAATTTGACGGTGTGTTTGAACAGAGAAACTGGACTTTGTCGGACATAGTAAGGTTGATGATGAGTCACTATGAGCTACCAATTTCCTTCTATGGATACATATTAAACAGTGGAATACTTATTTTGAATAAGGTTTCATGAAAATCTGTTAGACAGACTTCATATTAGATATGAACAGGAAAGAAACCAGGTTTCTCATTCCTGAAGATTTGGGAATGCTAGGCATACACTAAATATTTGGATGATACCAAACTAGAACCCAAATCAGATAAGTGCCTATTTGTAGGTTGTCCTAGGGAAACCAAAGTATAGTACTTATACAATTCACAAGAGAACAATATAATTGTTGCTCTCCTTGCGGTTTTCCTAAGAGGAATTCCTATATGCAGTGGTAAGTGGGAAGAAAGTAAAACTCGATGAGTAATACTGTTCTAGGCACCGAGTCCTCATGGAACACAAATAGTTCATCATGGATGAAACTGTACTAATAATCTTCGAATACACAAGAACCGCGTAGGTCGGCGAGAGTCAGAAAATAACCTAGGAGGTATGGATCTCTGATCTCACCTCATGTAGATGTCAATCTTATCGAGGAAGATGGACCGACTACGTATAAGGAAGTGATACAAGGTATCGACTCCGAAATGGATTCCATGTATACCAACCAAGTTTGGACACTAGTTGATGTACCAGAAGGCATTGTGCCTATTGGTACTAAATGAGTCTTCAATGAAGACATACATGGATGGCAACATACAAATGTATACAGTTAGGCTTATACAGAAAATGTATCGTTAACGACATAGTGTCGACTACGATGAAATTTTATCACCTGTTGCCATGATTAAATCCATTTGGATAATGCTTGCTATTACTGCATATTTCGTTTAAGAAATATAGCGGATAGACGTCAAAATCGCTTTCCTTAATGGAAACCTTTTGGAGGATGTTTAAAATATTCTGACGATTTTGTCGTGTCGAAACGTGCAAATAAGGTTTGCAAGTTAAATCGATCCATTTATGGATTAAAGCAAGCATTGCGTTCTTGGAACCAACGTTTTGATAAGATCATAATGGTATATGATTTCATTCAAAACGAATATGATTCTTGTGTATATAAGAAGGTTAGTATGAGCGCACTGACAATGATTGTCTTATACGTTGATGACATATTATTTCTTGGAAATGATATTCCTATATTAAATAATCGGTGAAAGCTTGGCTTTTATGAAAATTCTCCGTAGACTACTTGGGAGTGACAACCTTTATTTTAGGAATAAGGATCTACTGGCATAGATCTAAAAGTTGTTGGCACTCTTCGAGAACTCGTATATTTTGAAATGTACATGACCTGGTGTCTCATATGCTTTGAGCATTTAGAGTCACAATCGGGTCGATCCAGGTGATGGTCACTGGATTGATGTTAAGAACATCCTTAAGTATCTTAGACAAACTAAGGATGCTTTCTTAAACATGGAGAATGAGAACTTGAGGTGATTGGGTTCGCCGTTGCAAGTTTCCAAACCGAAAAAGATGACTTTAAGTCGCAATAAGGGTACATATTTAGTTTGAATAATGGAACAGTGAGCAGGAAATATTCCAAGCAAGATAATGTTGCCGAATAAATAACAAAAGCGGAACATTGCTGCAGCTGAGGCAGCAATAGAAGCATTTTGGATCTATATAATCCTAATTGGATTAGGAGTAGTTCTATTAGCAGCTGAGCTAGGCTACAACACAAGCTAAGGAACCACGGTCTAATCAATGATCCAAGTATGTACTTCGACTAATTCATCTGATTCGTTCGGATCATACATCTTGGCGATGTGATGATCGAATAAAACGCATCAGATGATAACATTGCAAATCCGCGGACGAAAGTTGTTTCTCGGCAGATGTTTGAGCGACTCGTACATAGTTCAGGTGTAGGACACTTGAGTGATTGGCTATAGGCCAAGTGGGAGATTGTTGGACAATTATGACCCATAGTATCACTATTTGTACAGAACATGGTATTGTTGTACAAATAAACTATGTGACAAAGGAAATTTCTCTTTTATCATTTGTAATTAGATTACCAATATATATAAATAATAAAAGTCCATATGATTAGTACCAGATTAATAAGATATGAGACAATATTAATCCACTAAGGTTTAATCATTAAATATCCCTAGTCGTAGTATTATCGAGACTGGAAATCGATAATGCGGAATAGACTAGTATTGCACTTGTGCGCGTTGTGGGAGCATAACGGTATAGTTCTCATATATTTAAATATTGGATACTTATGCAAGTGTGATAGGAGGTTGTGTTTACCGATGGTACGGGAACAGCTTCGCTCTGGATAGACCCCTCGGAATCCCATTGGTAGTATGATTATGTGTCTATGAGAATCCGAATCAAGATAGGTGTATTTGGTCTTAACCTGAGACTTGCATCGCTAATATTTGCGACAATCAGTATACTTTGGTTTTGGTCGTCCGGGGCTTTAACAGGTTCTGTGTATGCCTCTTCTGGGTATACTGAGAATCGTAGTGTATTGGGTGTGATTTCAAGATGGAAGTATCACTCCAGTCATATGGAGATGATGATCACGCAGGATACGGAACTAGTACTCTTAAGTACTGCAGTCATCGGGATAATTTGACTAGGTCATGATTATCCAATTATAGAGACTAGTTACCAGAGATCCGATATATGCTTCGTATGGGGCAGACACAATTCCAGCCCTAGGCCTAGCATGTGATATTGATAATGGATCGTAATACGCAATATTACGTATACTACGTCTGAAAAATATTACATATTCCTTAAAAGAATATTTCTGGAGAATTGGGTAGGCACGGTGCTTTGCTAGAAGCCAACCATGTCTTATAAATCGGTAAGAACGTGGTACCGGGTACGCACGTGTTCGGATAGTCCGAAGACCGGATTTACTGCCAACATATACAAGATCTCATGGGTCGCTTCCCGAAGATTCACCGATGATGTTTGACTCGAACATAATTAATCTGAGATTAATAAGAAGAGGGAGAAAATTAATGTAGGATTAATTACGGCGAAACTTTATCTGGGATAAAATTCTAATAGAAAAGAGAGAACTATTAATTTGGAATTAATCGATAAAATAATATATTCGATATATTAAAAGAAATTAGATTTCATAACAGAATTAAAATTGCATTTTAATTCGGGCGAACGAATTAATTTAGAATTAATTCGCGAGCGACTTTAATAGTAATTTTGCTAGGCATAATTATTTAATTAAATTTGATTTAATTAAGTCGCAACGGAAAGTTCGTTAATTCGGAATTAATGAACCCGAGCCCAGAACTTGTTTGCGAGCCCACTCGGATTTTGAATCAAAGTGGGACCCTCAAGTCACATCACCTCGTCAACTTTATCTAACTTTATATTGATAGAAGTTGGTAGTGGTTGGTGACTTATTTCTTACACAAGTTTGAAAAGGTGAAAGACTTTTACCAAATTTTGGATTTGATATATGTTTTGATTTTTTGGAAATCATTTTCACTTAACACTTTTCACTCTCTCATTTTCCCTTGCAAAAACCGTAGCGTCTCTCCCTCTCTTCTTCTTGGCTTGGCCGAGAGTTACACAAAGGAATATGAAGATTTTTGTTTCAAATTTCTTCCATAGCTAGCACTTAAAGAGTCTTCTAAGGTGATAGGAAAACCATTCCCATTGAGTTTGGAATTCATTCATCAAGGCTTGGAGCTCAACATACAAATCAAGGAAAGCTTGGAGCAACTTCAAAGGAGGCAAATTTTTGTTCTCAACACATCCAACAAACCGATCAAAGTGAGTATAATTTCTGCTATCTTGCTTTGTTTATTCACACATGTTTTATGCTTAATTGATCCTTGGCTAGTTCTTAGAGAACCCAACAGAGATCGGGTCATATTTCCATTGACCTAATCAAAAGATTAGTAAATGATGATGTAACGACCGGTAGTTTTTACTACTGTATACAATTGTACTGTTACGAAAGGGATGAAGGTACATAGAATAAATTATATTGAGGCTCAAATATACTCATGAGGTGACTTTAGGGACAATCGGTAAATTTCTTGAAGTCTTGGGACGAGACTGTATATTGTTTCCTTTGGATAGCCCATGGTATTTGGGGCGTAATGTTTTCATACGATCTTCGATTTTTATGAATTTTATATCGTCGAAAAACTAAGATCGAGACCTACAACTTCAAGATTGAACAGTTTTCCAAATTTAGAACAGAAGTTAGTCAAAAACGTGAGTCAAAATTCTGATGAATAGTGATTTCGGGGTTAAATAGAGCAATCTCAAAATTTCTAGACTTTTCTACACTTTTCCCCAACTTTCCAAATATCAAACACCCCCCACTATATAAAGGTCTTACTATTCACAAATCTCAAATTTTGGAAAATAAAAAAGAAAGAAAAGAACGTGAAGAGAGAAAGAAAAATAAGAGAATAAGAAGAAAGAAAGGAGGAAGAAGAAAGAAAAGAAGGAGGAGAAAGAAAAGAAGAAGAAGAATGATAAAGAAGTAATAAACAAAGATTGGAGGAGCTTGGCAACCATGGAGATTTGGGAAATCAAGAGGAAGAGGTGAGAAACGCATAACCCAAATTTTACTTATATTATCAGTTTAATGATTTGATGCTTGTGTTGGGTTGTGAACATGGACATGATAATGATTGTATGATTTTTTGTTTTGAAACAATGGAAATACTGATAAACCCCAATTTGTTAAGTTTGGGTATGATTTGATAAAGTGTGTAATATGGATTAGAAATTGAAATATTGATAAATTGGAGGTTTGATGTATGTTAAATTGAGTGTATGATGATGTATTATGTATTGGTTTTTAGTATGGAAGTGTTGGAATGGAGTAAAGTTGGATGATTTGAGCTTTGAATGAGTTTGAAGAAGAAAATAGAATCCTGGAAACTCAGGTCGCGTCACGACGCAAGAAGGACTGCACGTCGCGACGCAAGAAGAAAATGAGGACTGGAATTTGGGCGTTGCGCGTCACGACACGAGACACAGAATTTTCCCAAATCAGTTTTGAACCCCCCAGTTCCACCCTAGCGCATTAGAGACCACCCTTAGGGTCTCGTATCAATAAATAACATGTCTTACATCAAAATATGATTGTGACAAGCCACGTAGGTAAAACCTATTAATGTACCGTTAAGCTTAGTAGATATCAAGGTTTATTTTACTATATATATGTATATGTATATATATATACTAATCAAGTTCCCGATCCCAGATTATCCTCAGGTATCGCAACTCTCTTCGGTAATGGATCCAGTACCAGCCAGATGCCAAAACAGTGAGTGGACATCTTTCTTAAATTGGTTTTATTCATTAAGTTTTGATATCAGACTTATCTTTTTACACTTTAGGGAGTTAGATTTATTTATTACAGATATTTCATGAAATTTATGTTTTACGTTATATTATCAACAGAAAAATTTTTAAAGCATGATTTTATGTTTTCCGGGGCATGAGAGAAAAAATCACCCCAGTATGTAACTTAAGACAATATGGAATTGACGGACACAAGACATGTGCACATGTAGAGGAATGTGGGGACGGTGATACGTAACGCCCCCAGATCCTAGTTTAGAACTAGGGATGACAAATGGCTCGACATCTTGGTTTCAGGCTTGTGTGGTAGTATTGATCCGCACCCCCCAGTTCTAGTTTGTGGCTTGGGGGATGATGATACGTAACGCCCCAAGACCACAAGTTTCAGAGACAGTAGTGGCATGCTTTGGGGGATGGCGATACGTAACGGCCCAAAGTCATGGATTTGCATTGTTGGCTACAGTTAGGCGTATGAGGGGATGACGATACGTAACGCCCTCATACGTCAAGTTTTTAAGACAGAGACACAGATTTCAGAAAGAGTTTTCAGTTTTCAGTTACAGTTTTCAGAAATAGCTTTTAGAAAAGAAAGTTTCCAGAAACATCAGTTTTATAAGAGATTCAGAATTTTAAAGCAAAAACCAATTTTCTTATAAAGCTATTTCATGAGTTTTCGATTTAGAACCAAATATTTTTATAATAAATTTTTTTTTTCGTTTTTAGTCCACTAACTTAGATCGTATAACGATATAACCCCCACTTCAGTCCTTATGTTTTACAGGATTCTCGGAGGACAAGCTCGGGAGGACGGATACTGATGCAATCACTAGGGATGGAGTCCACTAGTATGAGTTAGAGGCATAGTAAGAGTCTAGTTATAGTCAAGTGTGAGTCTTGTATAAGTCATGATCGTGTGTTGTTATTGTAAAACAATTATTAATAAATACAGAAATTAATATTGTGTTTTTTTCTTTGTTTTTGAGTTGGGCTACGGTCCCACACAAAATATAGTCATAAAAAGAAAAGTATATAAGTTTATATTATGGTTAAATAGTTAGAGGCTTATGGGATTAGTACTGTTATCCCCTGCCGGTAACATCTCACAGATTGTGGATGTTACAAAGATGGTATCAGAGCCAGGTTTAGGGAGTCAGTGACTACAGTGGGCAGAGTGATGGGGTCTTGTATACGCAGTATGCCTGGGATACTCGTATGCGAGGCACTACCTCTCGAGTATGCGATCCTCGAGTATGTCCTCAAAGTTCCATAAACAAGTTAGTAAACTCTCCCAAACTGTTCAAATAGTATCCCTTTCGAGAACAACTGTATTTTAGATCCATGTTTAGAATCTTCTTTGAAGATATTCTAAACCATTACTAGGAGTATAGACGAGTTATGAAACTAGATAGTAAGATTCTAAGAAGAATTACCCAAAGGAATGGGATAGGAAAGCTATAAGTAAGCAAGAAAGGATATATAAGTGTTTAGATAGCCAGAAATAAAGAAAGATAAAGAGACGAAAAGAAATAGTAATAAGAAATGTACCTAGATGTTAAAGAAACCATAGATAGTAAGAGAAAAGATACAAAAGTAGAGGGTAAAGAGAAAAGCTAGGAGAAAATTAAGGAGAGATGTAAGGGGGTAAAAGTAACTAAATATAAGAAGAGATCGAGATATAAAATTGGATCAATAAGGAAGTAAACATGGATATAGGAATAGAAACAGATAAAAAAATGGCAAAATCGATAGTAGCAAAAATTAGAGACATGGAGTAAAGTAATAAAAGATAATACCAGAACTAGTAGTAAAAAAGAGTGTAGCAAGACTAAACTAGAATAAAATGTCGAGTAGGTCTAAGAAAAATTTCTTTTTCCCTAAGCGAGATTTTCTTCCTTCCCAAAAACTCTTCCAAAAGTTAACCTAATAATTCTCGAGCGTCTCGAATAGATAGTAAGTTCCCCGAATAACCGAGAACAACTATAAAACAGAAGAAGTGAGAAATCATGAATTTTGTCAAGGCTTCTAATAGATGAGAGACACTATAAGGATAAAGAGACTTTAGATTTCCCGAATTCAGACCCGTAGGTAAATAAGATGAATGGCGACTGAAACAACAGTTAGTTCCCCTAGCCAATGGATCCAATAGAAAATGCCTCGACCTACCCAGATCCTCACTCCTTCGAGATACCAGTTAAGGAAATTATCCTGACAGAGTCTATCTCATACATATCTTATATGAGCAATGGGCTCCATCAGGACATAAAGTACTAAAACAAGGATGAAGAAGCTCCCCGACCCATAAAGAAAATGACCAATGAGATATAAGCAGTTCCTATCAGCATGAGTATAGGCGACCGTAAGAAAACCCAACGGAAATCCATTTCAAGAAATGAAAGAGCCTTAAAAGACAGACCACCTAGAAGAAGGGTCAATGAAGCTTCGAGAATATAAAGAAGAAAACCCAGGGTAGCTCAAAGATTAAGGTAAGTCAGAGTAAGGCTTGCTAGACCAGTAGAAGTTCACAAATAGATCAAATGTCATAGAACCCACAGATAAGCCGAGTCAGTAGAGATCCGTAGAAGAATATAAGAATAGACCTATGAAGTTGAAGATACTTAAGAAGTGATAAGAGTACCAGTATGGACAATAGAATAAAAGGGATCAAATCAAGGTTTATAGCAAAGAATAGAAAGTTGAGATCTAAAGAAACAAATAGAGGAATGATCCACTGTTAGTCTTAGAAGCAGTGAGTATAGTAAGGAAATAGAACATGCAAATGGTATGAGAAATGCGAGCAGTAACAAGGAAATTTAGTGTATTTGGGCGCGAAGATAACCCAACGAAGAAATAATAGAGTAAAAAATTGATGATAGTTGTGGGACCCTAGAGCTTAATAAAGAAAAGAACCCTCAAGAAAGTGAAGAAATTAGAAGTACAAAAGATCATGGATAATGATTCGTAGGAATGTAGTGAGTAACTTATAAAGAACCTCATGGTATTGAGAAGAAAAAGGATTTTAGGAAGAGAGTAATGTTTGGATCAAAGATTTAGTTGAGGATGCCCTCAGTAGTTGAAGTAAATAGAGTTTTCAAGGGAGTTAAGGAGTAAGGAGTTGAGGAACTAAGATAAGGAACCTTCGTAGCAGAATGAGTCCCTTAGAAAAGATAGCAAAAAGATTATAGTAGTATCAAGAGAAAGAATATAGTAACCACAAAAAATTAAGCAACATAAAGGATAAAGTGACAATATAAGGAACTTATTAGGAAGTATACTTTTGGAAAGACTTTGAATGGAACGTAGAGTGATTGATTGCTGTAAATGACCGGGATTAAGGTAAGAAAAGGCAAGTCAGATAAATTTTAGCAATAAGACCCAGTGTAGGAAAATACACCATATATGTATACATGAGAGTCTTAGAAAAATGTATGTGTCACCGAAACACCGTAACAGAAGGGCCTCAAGACTAGTTCCCACCCTCCCAACCCTCGATTGATACCAGTAACAAAGGTGGACTTGAAGTTTAACCTTGAGATACTCCAGAAACAAGTATAAGTATAGTGATAGATGATCGAAACATACGACTCTTAAGAACAGCAACAAATCAGAATAAAAAGAAAGGATAA
The DNA here is from genome assembly GCA_019454045.1 of Zanthoxylum bungeanum. Taxonomy (NCBI): domain Eukaryota; kingdom Viridiplantae; phylum Streptophyta; class Magnoliopsida; order Sapindales; family Rutaceae; genus Zanthoxylum; species Zanthoxylum bungeanum. Next base: position 315,737 of record SKCR01026632.1, on the reverse strand, counting down.
GATAGCCGAAGTAAGAGGTTTAAAGAGAAGCTATTAGATAGGGTAACAAAGAGAAGAAGTACTAGTTAAGCATACGATAAGAATGTAAAGGATAATGTTAAGAATAACCAATGACATATGAAAACAAAAATCCTTCGAGTAAAGGAACAGAGATATGACCCATAGTAGATTCAGTTATAGAACGAACTAGAAGAGTAAATAAAAAGGTTAGCTGATACAAGTATTGAAAGTGAAATTATCAAGGCACAACAACAAACAGGAGAAGAAATACTAAGTAAGTATTGACAGAAGTGTAATATGATATAGAACCAAGAAAATAAGTTTACCATAATATGGAAATCAATAAAGAGAAGATATTCTAGCATACAATTGAGTATAGAAGACGAGTTGATATAAAAGAATAGTAAAGAAATATCAAAGAGATGAGACCTACTGATGTAGTCAAGAATGAACAAGTGGTTAAGTTAGAACAGTACCAAAATAAGGTAGTAGTCAAGTGATAATCGATATTTCAAGAAACCAAGGTATGAGGAAATGATAGGTGCGTAAAGAAAGAAGATATTCCCAGATAAAAAGGCAGAAACATAGACTAAGAAAGTTCTTAATAGATAGTAGAATGAAGTGAATGATGAAAAGAGTACTAAGAAAAGTTTAGAGAGTGGAACTGTAAGGTGCAACAGCGGAAGGAAAGGATACATAATTAGTAAAAAGTTATAGTAAGTAATAACAAGGAAAATTATGGTTAAACAATCATATAAGGTATCCAGCCCTAGTCTAGGATAACCAAACCACTACAGGTTTGGTATGGTTTTAGTCGTGGATATGGGTGGTTTGGTAAATTCGTATCATAGTAAAAAAATGAAGAAATAAGTTAATATGAAGCTGTAAATATCATAGAAAATGAATCCTCGAGCTACAGAATATTGGCAAGAATGTGAGTAACGACCTTTGAAAGCAAAAGTATGAAAGAATATAAGCTTTAACCATAACCAAATCGAAAGGGACCACTAGAAAATTGTCCAGAAGTAACACTTTAGGTATGAGTGGAGTCGATAGAGAATATCAGTAAGTTAGAAAACCCCAAGCCCTCTTAGAAAAGCAGAATTTTGGAACTTGAAGAAGAAAAGCTTATAGACTGCTGAAGCTTGTAAAGGATGTATAGAGAGTTAATAGTTAAGTGATGAGAAAGAATAATAAGATCAAGTTGGACAAATGGAACAAAGGAATACTAAGTACATGAAGAATCTTTAGTAAGAGTCAAGGTATCAGACACTAAGAATCTGATCAAATTAAGAGATTATGGAGCATAAGTAAGGACCTATAGGAAAGAGATCTTGGAGATAAGATATATTGAGTACAACTAAAGGTCCAGAAAAGAAATAGTCAAGGATACTCAGCAGAAGTCTTACAAAACGAGGACTTAGAAAAGAGAAAAGAGGAAAAAAATCAAGTAGCTAGTAAAGATTGGAGACAAGAATATAAGTATAATATAATCTCTAAATATTCGTGAAACTACGAAAACCACGAGTTAGACACCAGAAAGGATTAGAGGACGAATCATATTTAAGGGGGGGAGAATTTGTAACGACTAGTAGTTTTTACTACTGTATACAATTGTACTGTTACGAAATGGATGAAGGTACATAGAAAAATTATATGCTCAAATATACTCATGAGGTGACTTTGGGGACAATCGGTAAATTTCTTGAAACTGTACAAGGTGAAGCTTTTTACTTTTATAGTTTAGATTAATCTCCCTTAATTATAATATATAAATTATTTAAAACCTGACTTAATAAGGATACCGCTATATTGGTCGGTTGGTAATTATTTATAAATTGGTTTTAACCTGACTTAATGAGGATACCGCCTGGTTGGTCGGTTGGTAATTAATTATTAATTTGACTTAATCAGGATACCGCCTATATGGATGGTTGGTAATTATCACACAAATTTATATATTATAATAAGGGATATTTCTAAATTAGAAATAGTAAAGGTAGATTAATCTCACTTCAATTATAATATGGAAATTTTGATTTAATAATATAAATTAAAAGTTGATTATGCCTTAATGGCTGGTTTTAATTATGTAACATAATGTGACACCGCCTATATGGCTGGTCTTTAGGTGACAGATAATTGCCGCCTATATGGCTGGTTTATGGATAAATAATAACACCGCTTTTATGGCTGGTTCAACTTAATCGGATAATACTGGCAATTTCCATATTATAATAATTTGAGATTTCTAAAAGTGGATCCCATATCCCCAACATTTTATTTTTATTCTAGGGAAGTGATGAAACATAATATTACTAGACTTAATAATTGATTTTCTTTTTATGGGTACTTCTTTAGTTTGTTTATTGAGTCTTAAGCTTAATGCTTCTTGTTGTTTGATCACCAATAAGATTGATGTGGTAAACTTAAAATGAACTATACATAGGGATTTTAGGTTTCAGCCTTAGATTCAATAGCCAACGATCTTCCTTGAGGATAGATAACCCTTTAATAGATTTCCTTACAAGATAGACATATACCTGTCGGGCGGAGGTAGCCACAATTGGAACTTGATCTTAATGAATCCAGGTAATTTGGTTGACATAGACATATGGTTCAATTGGGTTATACTGGGTATTTGCGTCTGACCATCGACATAGGCTTTTTCATCTTTTCGTGTTCCAGGTTAGTAAACTGATTTATTACACATATGTAAGAGAATCAATTCATCTTTAGAATAATATTGTGTGGAGTCACGACCCTAGATCTTTGAGTCTTTTCTTTTATTTTCCTTAGTATTTTCTTTTGAGTTTGTTTTTATTTTAATTATCAAATCCACATTCAACCAACTAAAAGTAATCAATTTCCTTCTCCTTATAATTAGATACTTGTAAATAAATAGTATCAATAATTAATAACAACAGTAGGAATTAAGTCCTTGTGGGATCGATATTTTTATACTACTTGAACGATACGTGCGTTTGCGTTATACTTGTGTGTAAGCACCGGTTAAGTTTTTGGCGCTATTGCGGGGACTTATTTTTTCTTGAGTTATTAATTTTGAAGCTATCTAATTTACTTGTATCTAATTTTCTTTATTTTTATTTGTAATTTTTATTTCTGTAGGCATTGCATTTTTGCATGTGAGTCCCTATGATGAGTCTCATTTGGAGGCTCTACCTTTTTAGTCGAGGAAGTTGCGGGAAACGGTTGTCGGAAGGGAATCGGTATTTCGTTAAATTTTATCCGCTTGTTTAGCTCCAAGCTCACTCGTTGGACCTCCGTTTTAAAGCACCTTTGGCCTAAAAAACCTAGAACCATTTAACCTTGGCCCAAACCCACTCACCAAACCAACACAACACCTAGCCCATCACACTTGGCCCACACGCCCAAGGCCCTCAAAATACAATCCAATTAAATAAAATATTAATTAAATAATATACCAAACTAAATAAAATAATTAATTAAATCATATACCAAATTAAATACAATATTAAATCATAAATAAAACATTAAATAAAATCATGCCTAATTAAAATCAATTAACAAAATATTCTTCCTAATTAAAAATATTGTATTCCTAACTTAACAAATATCCTTACCTAAATTAAACTAAATCATATCCAAATTTAAAAATCACCTACCAATTTAATATAATTCCCACCAAAAAATAAATATCATTGCCTAAACTATTTAAATCAAATACCACACATGCATCAATAATTGATTTCTTTCCTTTCAAATAATCCATGCAAACCCTAATGGCCCACTATAAAAATAACTCAAAATTGCAAACCTAAGACAACTCTCATTCACGACAAATGCAAAAAAAAAAAATTAATAAAACCCTAAACTTGACTGACGAATACATTGCCCCCCTTCCCCACGGCACTGCACTTTCACGCATCCAACTCCTGTACGTTGACTGCCCCTAGGCCCTTCAAGCACCCTCAGCACACACGCTCAACCTTCACAGCCAACGCCACACATTGACCAGCCCACGCCACACACTGACCAGCCTCACACACGCACAACTTTCACAGCCAACCCACTCGAAGCCTGCATGCCAACTCACCCCACACGTCCCCTGACTTCACAACCCTCCACTCACTGCCCCATAACTTAGCCACAACCATGCACGACAAAAGCCATCCCTTTAACGCACACAAAACACTGCCCATTCCCTCATAGTCAAGTCACGCATATTGCCCAATGCAACAGCCACCTAAAACACTCACTGTTAGAACCGAAAACAGCCCTTGAACTACACTTGGATATAACCGAAAACTGTCCCCAAATCTGCCCCTGCATTATCGAAAAATACAACACAAATAGCCCCTGAAACAGCCCAGATTTTAGCCCCAAAACTGCATCAAAAACTGCACAAAGCTGTGAATAAAAAACTTCACTTTGAACCTTCAAAAACACCCAAAACAGTAGCCTAAATTACCAAAAACAGTGACCAAAATACAGCAGCAAAACAGAGTCAAAATAGTATCTTGAGCAGTGAAACAACGAAGAAAGACGTAGACCAGTGAACATAAAAAGTTGCGGAGTGATAGCCCTTCAGACGGACTTGTAACGCGCTTCCGAAAGTTGACATAAAAGGTTAGACCTGAGGGTATTTTTCACATCAATTTTCATTCATATTTTTATTGTTTACTGAGTTTCGTTTGCATGATTATTGTGGAGTGATGTATGTTGTGGCCCTTGAATAAAATGAAAAATTTGTCGCCTCTCGTGGTATATAGGATGGAAACCCGGACATAAATTTCATAGCCGATTCCAAATGGACGGTAGTATGATTTGTACTCGGGATACAACTACATGTACCACTTGAGTAAACGGCGCATATTTTGTTTTATGTTGTTTTGATGTGTTTATTATTCGTTATTTAATTTCTGCATGTTATTCGTTTGTGTAATGATGTGATCGAGCGTATGGGCTTAGTAAGTTGGATTAAAGGCCCTCTATTTTGAGGGGTTAAAATCCTTTACCATGATGCTTTGCCGCGCCGGTTGATGTATATTTGGTTGAATGTAAGATGTGTTCAATCGGGTATACGAAGTCCGATATTGTTATCTTTATTTTGTTATATGCATGATGTGATCGAGCTCATGGGCTTAGTAAGTTGGATTAAATGTCCCCTATTTTGAGGGGTTAAAACCTTTACCACGATGCTTTGCCGCGCCGGTTGATATATATTTGATTGAATGTAAGATGTGTTCAATCGGGTATACGAAGTCCGATATTGTTGTCTTTATTTTTTATATGCATGATGTGATCGAGCGCATGGGCTTAGTAAGTTGGATTAAAGGTCTCATATTTTGAGGGGTTAAAATCCTTTACCACGATGTTTTTCCGCGGGTTAATGTATATTCGGTTGAATGTAAGATGTGTTCAATCGGGTATACGAAGTCCGATATTGTTGTCTTTATTTTTTATATGCATTATGTTATTAGCGCATGGGCTTAGTAAGTTGGATTAAAGGTCCTCTATTTTGAGAGGTTAAAGAACCTTTACTGTGATGCTTTGCCGCGCCGGATGATGTATATTCGGTTGGATGTAAAATGTGTTCAATCGGGTATACGAAGTCCGATATTATTGTCTTAACTTTTATATGCATTATGATGTGATGCGCATGGGCTCAGTAAGTTGGATTAAAGGTCCTCTATTTGGAGGGATAAAAAGCCTATGGTCTACCTTTACCACGATACTTCACCGCGCCTTTTATTTCATTATTTTCTTTTCTTTGTATGTCATCTTCTTGCATAATCATGCATCATGTTGCATCGCGCATGGGCAAATCAAGTTGGATTAAAGGTCCTCCACTTCGAGGGATAGAAAGCCTACGAGCTACCTTTTCCACGACGTTTTGCCGCGCCGGACAAAGTGCATTCGATTGAATGTGAGATACGTTCAATCGGACACTTGAAGTCCTATATATATATATATATATGGGCATATGTCACATCTCTTTTCTTTCACTCCCATTATTTATCTTTCAAATCGCATCATGGCACGTTTATTTTGATGTACGGTTGCCTCTTTGGTTATTTATTTGCATTATATACCTTATTGTTTCTCTTTATTACGTATGATTGTGCAACTGCCATTTGTGTGCATTTCTGTGTCCATGAATGTAATGTGCTTATGACATTGTATGCTTGCCGTATTTCAATTTATCTTTATGCATGCAAATTTGGACATAGATTATATGCAAGTAGGTTGTATGCAAATTTGGACATAGATTGTATGCAAATAGGTTGTATGCAAATATGAAAATATGTTATATGTAAACTTAGATATGAGCTTTGTACCTATGCATGCAAACTTAGGAGTAAATTATCCTTGGAAATATGTTGCTTAGGCTTGGTTAGATTATTGCACAAATCATTTTATTACAAGTGGCATAAGTAAGAGACCATTCCGAACCCAACGGTTTGAGGTCTTCCCTTGCGAGGGGTGAGTGTGGCCTTAAATCTTTGTCCCGGTTCACACAGGGTGGTGACTCTATTATTTCTCTGGTTTAGTCCCCTGTTGGCTACTCCGTACTCCAAACCGGGCCACGAGCCCAGAACAACATGCGTCGTCCAGTTTGTGTTCCCACAATTTCTTTCTTTTGTTTTCAGGTGATTGACAAATGGAACATTATTGGGATATTGATAGATTACGAGCTTTACTAGAAGAAGATACACCCCAAATCTGGGAGCAACAGTCTGGTTTTCTGAGGCCTGTTGTCCAGCCAAACAATTTTCACTGGATATCAGAATCAAGCAATACTACATTTGCTCATTAGAACGAAATGGGGAGATGTGTGATATGTGATGGTAACCACCCGAGCAATCAATGTATATACCTTTCAGAGTGGCAGAATTTTCGGAATCATTCAAGGTATGAAGAATCATCACATTTTCCATCTTATCCACCATCCATCTACAATCTTCATCAAGAACCAGAACCATCAGAGGAAGATCAGTTGATTGACAAGCTCAAAGATTGGCTCGAGAAACGAGAAGCTCAATTTGATGCATAAATTCAGAGTCAAGCGGCGTCTATACAGAGGATGACAGATCAAGTTAGACAATTAATAGATAACCTAAATCACATATCTCACGGAGCAAATTCAAATACTACTGAAGAAGCCTTTGAATATCCTGAGATTCATCATGACATCATAACAGAGGACGAGACTGAGCAGTATCAAGAATCAGAGGTATCAGTTCAGGAGCCTGAACCAACAAAGTCTCAATTTGATTTTTATTATTCTTCTGACTCTGACGAGGATGAAGAAGCTGAGCTATTTGTACCAACTGCACCAGCAAAGGAGGATGAAACTTTCTATCCTCCAAATGAAGATTTTGGAGCTTCCATTGCACAAATGCTTGAAGAAGATCTACCTGAGCCAATCATTTCAATCAGATTAGAGGATGAAGACCTAAAAACATACATAACTTTACATCTTCAGATTGACACTTATGGAGTATGCATTTCACAGATGACGGATGAAGAATTGAATACGGAAATTTTAAAATTCATCTGTGAAGAAAAGGTGGAGCAAGAAGCAGAGCCAATGGAGGAGCAAATGTCTGACTTTATTAAAGATCCAGAGCATTCAGGCAAAACATCACTGTTTTGGGGAGTACAAATCAAAGATATCACCCAAAAGCTTGGTAGAATGGAACTCCCATTCCAAGTCAAGCACCATACGAAACCTCCTGATTTTCTTTCTTTCTTTTCAGGAATTATTGGAGCGGCAAAGATTAAAAAGGTGGCACGAGCACTGAATGAGACAAAACTCTTTTTACCACCTTATCGTTGGAAGAGACCCTTCAAAAGCAACGCACATGGGAATGTCTTTAATAGGACATCCAAAACGATGCTGAAACCTCATTGACAGATAGATTTCAGTCACGTCTGACTGAAGATGAAAAATTTAGCAGTAGCAGTGAGGCAACCCATGCACTTTGTTGTAATTTCTATTTTTATATTTTGTGTATACATGTTGTAGAGTTTTTAATTTCGTGTGTTATTTTTGTAGGGAAAAGCTCAAAAAAAGCATAAGACAGAAGGAATGGTGCTTGGCAAAGATAAGAGATAATTCATTAGCGAAGGCTGAGTAAGGAATGGATTCTTGAGACGCATCCTAATGAATTTATACTTAGCGAATGGCGTATTGCGTACACAATTTTGTTGCCTTAATTATTGCTTTGATTTGCTTTTCTGTTGTAATTATCTTTATTTTCGTAGACAGAATCCAGACTTTTTGACCTTTCACGATTTCTTTTATTGTTTAGCTAACAATCGTCATTTGGAATATACTAGTGATATTATTACTCACCCTTTTCAGGTGTTATAAATTCAACTCATCATTTCACTTTTGAAGACATCCAGAGTAAAACATGGAAGCCACTTCAAGAAGATGAGTTGAAAACATCTGTGTGTTTTGCGGAACTAGTGTTGGTACTAAGCCACAATACGTAGAAGTAGCACAAGATTTGGGTCGAGTCTTAGCTGCAAGGAATATGCACTTAGTATATGGCGGAGGCAATCTTGGACTAATGGGGATCGTTTCAAAGGCTGTACAAGAAGGAGGCAATCACGTTTTGGGAATCATCCTAAAACCCTTGGCAGAGGCAAATCTTATTGAACCATCAAACGAAGAAGAACTGATTGTGCCAGGTATGTCTGAACGACTGGTAGAAATGATTAACCGTGCTGATGCTTTTATTGCTTTGCCAGGTGGCTTGGGTACATTGGAGGAAATTTTTATAGTGCTATCTTGGGCGAACTTGAACATACACCAGAAACCAATTGGGCTGTTTAACGTTGATGGATTTTATGATTTTCTTTGTGTGTTTCTTGATGATGCTCGGAGAAATGGGTTTGTGTCAAAACCTTTAAAAGAACTCATATTCACTGCCAGAACTGCTCCGGATCTAATTGACCAAATCATTGCCTATGAACCACAAATTGACCTTATCCTTTCAAAGATAAATTGGTAGAACGACTGGTAGAAATGATTAACCGTGCTGATGCTTTTATTGCTTTGCCAGGTGGCTTGGGTACATTGGAGGAAATTTTTATAGTGCTATCTTGGGCGAACTTAAACATACACCAGAAACCAATTGGGCTGTTTAACATTGATGGATTTTATGATTTTCTTTGTGTGTTTCTTGATGATGCTCGGAGAAATGGGTTCATTTCAAAGCTTTTAAAAGAACTCCTCTTCACTGCCAGAACTGCTCCGGATCTAATTGACTAAATCATAGCCTATGACCCATAAATTGACCCTATCATTTCAAAGATAAATTTGTCCGAGGACGATCGTGGTAAGAGGCGTCAGATTAATCTAGATCTTAACCTTTAACTTTTCGTGTAGAATTTCAGCTAACAAGGTACTATCTTCTAAACTCTTCTTCTACTTCTTAAGACATTGGGGACAATGTCTCATTTAGGTTTAGGGGGAGGGAATTAGTTGATCAGTATCTTGTTTTTAGTTGTGTGTTGTTTTTATTCCAAAATTTTTCGAAAAATACAAAAAAAAATTGAAATTTTTTCAAAAATTACAATAATATTTTGCGTTTTTGTGTTTTTATTTTGACTAAAAAGGTGAAATTGGTAAGAGATAGCTGAGTAAGAAGTTTCCACTCCTGAGACGTATTTCAAACCTATTTTCAGAACAAGTTAATTTTTGTTTATTTCCTTTTGAATTATTTAATTTGTGAATTCTCCATAATACTGACTAAAATGGATCTTCATATGCTCAGTTGGCAGGTATTATCAACATGCATGGTAACATACGGACATGAGCTATAATTGAAAAGTTTGTAATATTCAGTGCTCTAGTTTAATTGGAGGAAGCATCTCAAAAAGTGATGGAGTAAAAAAAAACGTATGAGATCTGAGTTATTAAGTCTGTAAGGGTGTTTTAACACCTAGTGCCCTAAAGCCAACTGGTTTGGGAGTCACTGGCCCAAAGCTCGCTACATGGATCAAAGATGCTGCAAAAATATATATATCTGAAGTCTGAGTAATTAAGTCTGTAGGGGTGTCTTAACACCTGGTGCCCTAAAGCCAACTGGTTTGGGAGCCACCGACCCAACACTCGCTACATAGATGGAAGATATTGTATATAAAAAAATAAAAAATCAAAGAAAAAATCAGAAAAATCAGAAAAATTATTCTTTTACTACAAAAAGGTGTGAATTGTGATAAAACTTTATGACAAAAATATTACTCTCTTATCTACTGCACTTATGACTGTTATGGGAAAAAATGAGTTGTTTAATATTTTGTTGGCTGTGTATATGGAGAATGGTAAATATAATCGGAGAATTTACTTATTCAGTAATTTAGAAAGAAGGAAAACAACGAGTAACTTGGAGTAGAAGTTTCACCTGATTAGTCTCTAACTTCTTTATTCTCTTTTCGCTTGTCTTTTTGCTTTTGTGTGCATTAGTTTCACTACCTTTTTACTTTTGTAAAATGTTTGTGGGTATTATTGCTATAAACCCTCACGAGACTACAACTCGTCCACTAGGGACACCTAGGGGTTTAAAGGCTTGTTGCATACGCTAAATGCAACCGTGATCCCTACGAAAGTGGCTTAGTTAAATTTTATTTTAAAAGATGTTTATGTTATTTTATTTTATGTTTTGCTCGAGGACTAGCAAAATGTTAGGTTTGGGGGTGTGATGAGTGGTAAATGTATCACTAATTCCCACACATTTGACCCAATATTTTGTATTGTTTCTTGAGTTTTGTGAATATTTTGATGTGTTTTGTGTTATTTTGTAGATAAATAAAGTTTCAGGACATTCTGGAGGTGATTTGAGACAAAAACAGTGAAAATTAAACAAAATGGCATTTTGGTAATTTTGGCTCGTCGCGACGCGCAAGCCTATGGCGTCGCGACGCCTAACATGCACCAAGACTTGCTAACGTGCGACAGGTCCTCACGCCTATAACGTGCGCCGTGCCACGTGTCACCATCACAGCAGATCTGCTAACGAGCGTCGTGCCATGTGTCATCATCCTACGGTGCCGACAGTCGCATCGCCATGTGCCGCCACGTGTTAATCCACATCATCATCCACATCACCAGTTGACCGAGTCAAAGTGCCACGTCATCGCCATGTCATCATTAACCAATCACAGCGTGCCACATGTCTAAATCATATGGTGTCGACAATCCCTTTCGCCATGTGTCGCCACGTCAGCTCAATCATTCAGCTCCAGCCGCCTTGCAACATGTCACCTTATCACCTTATCCAGAATCCCACACGTCGAGCTCTTAACCTGCCACGTCGACAATCACGCACATCGTGACGCGAGCTGCGCATCACGACACGGGCACCCTACTGACGCCTATAAATTCAACTCGATTTCAGAATTGATGCCTTCCTTGAGTTTTGTAAGGACTTTAAGGATTGCATCTTGTGTGTTTAAGTGTTTGTAATTTAAATTAAGCATTTTTACTTTAGTATTTTCAATTATGCAATTTTACTTTTTGTAATAAAATTTTATTTTATTTTATTTTTGTTCTTTTATGTTCAGCAGTTAATTTACTGATGGGGTAAAGGTGAAGCTTTTTACTTTTATAATTTAGATTAATCTCCCTTAATTATAATATATAAATTATTTAAAACCTGACTTAATAAGGATACCGCTATATTGGTCGGTTGGTAATTATTTATAAATTGGTTTTAACCTGACTTAATGAGGATACCGCCTGGTTGGTCGGTTGGTAATTAATTATTAATTTGACTTAATCAGGATACCGTCTATATGACTGGTTGGTAATTATCATACAAATTTTTATATTATAATAATGGAGATTTCTAAATTAGAAATAGTAAAGGTAGATTAATCTCACTTCAATTATAATATGGAAATTTTGATTTAATAATATAAATTAAAAGTTGATTATGCCTTAATGGCTGGTTTTAATTATGTAACATAATGTGACACCGCCTATATGGCTGGTCTTTAGGTGACAGATAATTGCCGCCTATATGGCTGGTTTATGGATAAATAATAACACCGCTTTTATGGCTGGTTCAACTTAATCGGATAATACTGGCAATTTCCATATTATAATAATTTGAGATTTCTAAAAGTGGATCCCATATCCCCAACATTTAATTTTTATTCTAGGGAAGTGATGAAACACAATATTACTAGACTTAATAATTGATTTTCTTTTTATGGGTTTGTTTATTGAGTCTTAAGTTTAATGCTTCTTGTTGTCTGATCACCAATAAGATTGATGTGGTAAACTTAAAATGAACTAGACATAGGGATTTTAGGTTTCAGCCTTAAATTCAATAGTCCACGATCTTCCTTGAGGATAAATAACCCTTTAATAGATTTCCTTACAGGATAGACATATACCTGTCGGGCGGGGGTAGCCATAATTGGAACTTGAACTTAATGAATCTAGGTAGTTTAATTGACATAGACATATGGTTCAATTGGGTTATACTGGGTATTTGCGTCTGACCATCGACATAGGCTTTTGCATATTTTCGTGTTCCAGGTTAGCAAACTGATTTATTACACATATGTAAGAGAATCAATTCATATTTAGAATAATATTGTTTGAAGTCACGACCCTAGATCTTTGAGTCTATTCTTTTATTTTCCATAGTATTTTCTTTTGAGTCTGTTTTTATTTTAATTATCAAATCCATATTCAACCAACCAAAAGCAATCAATTCCCTTCTCCCTATAATTAGATACTTGTAAATAAATAGTATCAATAATTAATAACAACGGTATGAATTAAGTCCTCGTGGGATCGATATTTTTATACTACTTGAACGATACGTGCGCTTGCGTTATACGTGTGTGTTTACGCCGGTTAGAAACAAAGAATGGAGGAGCTTGGCAACCATGGAGATTTGGGAAATCAAGAGGAAGTTTTGAGAAACCCATAACCCAAATTTTACTTAAATGATAAGTTTAATGATTTGATGTTTGTGTTGGGTTGTGAACATGGACATGATGATGATTGTATGATTTTTTTTGTTTTGAAACATTGGAAATATTAATAAACCTTAATTTGTTAAGTTTGTGTATGATTTGATAAAGTGTGTAATGTGGATTAGAAATTGAAATATTGATAAATTGGAGGTTTGATGTATGTTAAATTGAGTGTATGATGATGTATTGTGTATTGATTTTTAGTATGAAAGTGTTGGAATTGAGTAAAGTTGGATGATTTGAGCTTTGGATGAGTTTGGAGAAGAAAACAGAATCCTGGAAACCCAAGTCGCGTCACGATGCAAAAAAGACTGCGCGTCGCGAAGCGCAAGGGATTGCGTCGCGACGCGAGACACAGAATTTTCGCAAAATTAGTTTTAAACCCCCCAGTTCCACCTTAGCGCGTTAGAGACCACCATTAGGGTCTCGTATCAATTCATATACATGTCTTATATCAAAATATGATTGTGACAAGCCTCATAGGTAAAACCTATTAACGTACTGTTAAGCTTAGTAAATATCAAGGTTTATTTTACTATATATATATACTAATCAAGTTCCCGATCCCAAATTATCCTCAGGTATCGTAACTCTCTTCGGTAATTGATCCAGTACCAACCAGATCCCAAAATAGTGAGTGAACCTCTTTTCATAAACTAGTTTTATTCATTAACTTTTGATATCAGACTTATCTTTTTACGCTATAGGGCGTTAGATTTCTTTATTACAGATATTTCATGAAATTTATGTTTTAAGTTATGTTATGAACAGAAAAGTTTTTAAAGCATGATTTTATGTTTTTCGGGGCATGCGAGAAAAACTCACCCCAGTATGTAACTTGAGACAATATGAAATTGACGGACAGAGGACATGTGCACATGTAGAGGACTGAGGGGATGACGATACGTAACGCCCCCAAATCCTAGTTCAGGACTAGGGATGACAGATGCCCCAAAATCATGGTTTCAGAGCTTGGGTGGTAGTATAGATCCGCACCCCCAGTTCTAGTTTGTGGCTTGGGGGACGACGATACGTAATGCCCCAAGACGATAAGTTTCAGAGACAGTAGTGGCATGCTTTGGGGGACGGCGATACGTAACGGCCCAAAGTCATGGATTTGTACTACTGGCTACAGTTAGCCGTATGGGGGGACGGCGATACGTAACGCCCTCATACGTCAAGTTTTTCAGACAGAGACACAGATTTCAGAAAGAGTTTTCAGTTACAGTTTTCGGAAAGAGCTTTTAGAAAAGAAAGTTTCCAGAAACATCAGTTTTTATAAGAGATTCAGAATTTTAAAGCAGAAACCAGTTTTCTTATAAAGCTATTTCATGAGTTTTCAGTTTATAACCAATTGTTTTTATAATAGTTTTTTTTTCATTTTTAGTCCACTCACTTAGATCGTATAACGATCTAACCCCCACTCCAGTCTTTATATTTTGCAGGATTCTCGGAGGACAAGCTCACGAAGACGGATACTGATGCAGTCACTAGGGATGGAGTCCACCAGTATGAGTCAGAGACATAGTGAAAGTCTAGTTATAGTCATGTGTGAGTCTTGTATAAGTCATTATCGTAAATAGTCATTGTAAAACAGTTATTATTAAATACAGTAATTAATATTGAGTTTGTTTTCTTTATTCTTGAGTTGGGCTACGGTCCCACACAAAATATAGTCATATAAAGAAAAGTATATTAGTTTCTATTATGGTTAAATAGTCAGAGACTTATGGGGTTAGTACTGCTATCCCTTGCCAGTAACATCTCCCAGATTGGGGATGTTACAGATGGAGTCCTTGAGACTATGGATTTTACTAATTTTGGTACTTGTGTAGACTGTATAAAGGGAAAGCAAACTAACAAATACAAGAAAGGTGCCATGAAGAGCTCTATTATTTTGGAAATCGTACATTCTGACATTTGTGGCCCATTTCCAAAACAGTGCTTAAATGGTCATAGATTCTTTATCTATTTTATTGATGATTATTCACGATTTATATATCTCTATTTGCTTTATAACAAGGGTGAAACACTAGATTCTTTTAAGTGCTATAAAGCAGAGTTAGAGAAATAATTAGGAAAAAAAAATTAAAATCATGAGATCAGATAGAGGTGGAGAATATTATGGAGGGTGCATGGGATAAGGACAAAACCTAGGTCTATTTGCTAGGTTCTTAGAGAAAGAAGGAATTGTTGCTCAATACACAATGTCAGGCTCACCATTTCAAAATGGTGTAGCAGAAAGAAGAAACCGAATATTAATGAACATGGTTCAAAGCATGATTAGCAACTTCAGTCTCCCATTATCCTTGTGGAGTGAAACTCTAAAAACTGTTGTATATGTGTTAAACAGAGTTCCAATAAAGGCAGTTTCCAAAACTCCATTTGAATTATGTAAAGGTTGGAAACCTAGTTTAAGACATATGCATGAATGAGGTTGATCGTTGAAGTTGGAGTGTACAATCCACAAGAGAAAAAATTAGACCTCATGACAGTCAGTGGCTTTTTCATTGACTATGCAGAAAGGTCTAAGGGATATAGATTTTATTATCCATCTCATACTTCTACAATTGTAGAAGCAAGGAATGCAAGATTTATAAAGAATGATGTAATTAGTGGGAGTAGTCAACCTCGAAACTTAATTTTTGAGGAAGATGATAGTTTAGAACCTACTCCTGAATATTCAAGCCAGTTGGTTGTAATTCAAGAAAATCATCAAGATTTATTAGATTATCAACAACCAATCCCAAAGAGCCACATCATGCAGATAATATTTTTGAAGATCTGGCTATTGAACATCCTCCACAAGAAGATGCCAGTATGACTTCCAGGAGATCTACAAGGAAAAGGAAACCTGCGATTTCTTCTGACTATGTTATGTTAATGCAAGAGTCTGACATTGACATTGGTACTGAAGATGACCATGCTACGTTTTCACAGGCTATGAGTAGTGGTAGATCTATATTGTGGTCTAATTCCATGAAAGATGAGATGGATTCAATGGCTAATAACCAAGTCTGGGATCTTTTTGAGTTACCGAAAGAAACAAAGGCCATTGGTAGTAAATGGGTTTTTAAAACCAAAAGAGATTCTTTAGGTAATGTCAAAAGATATAAAGCAAGACTTGTAGCCAAATGATTCACTCAACGAGATGGAATTGATTATCATGATATCTTCTCTCCGGTCTCTAAGAAAGATTCTTTCAGGATAATCATGGCATTGGTAGCTCATTTTGATATGGAGCTACATCAGATGGATGTGAAAATAATCTTCCTAAATAAAGTTTAGAGGAAGACGTTTATATGAAACAACATAAAGGTTTATCTCAAATAAAGGAATCATTTGGTTTGTAAGTTAAATAAGTCTATATATGGATTAAAACAAGCTTCTCGTCAGTGGTATTTAAAGTTTCATGATGGAATTTCTTCATTTGGTTTCGCAGAGAATATTATAGATCAATGTATATACCATAAATTCAGTGAGAGCAAAATCATTTTCTTAGTTTTATATGTAGTTGATATTTTACTTGCTTCAAGTGATTTGGGTTTGCTTCATGAGGTAAAATAATTGCTCTCGCAAAGTTTTGAAATGAAAGATATGGGTGAAGCCTCTTATGTCGTTGGCATAAAAATTCAAAGATATGTCATGATGGATATTAGGACTATCTCAAGAAACCTATATTAATAAAGTTATTGAGAGATTTCGTATGAGAGATTGTTCACCTAGTATGGCACCTATTGTTAAAGGTGACAAATTCAGTTTGAATCAATGCCCAGAGAATAATTTAAAAATGGAACATATGACTAACATTTCTTGTGCTTCTGCAATTGGAAGCCTAATATATGCTCAGGTTTGTACAAGGCCTGATATAGCATATGTAGTAGGAATGTTGGGTAGATATCAAATTAATCCAGGTTTGGACCATTGGACGACTACAAAAAAAAGAAATGTGGTATCATCAAGGAACCAAATACTATATGTTTACCTATAGGAGATCTGATCTTCTGGAGGTGATTGGCTATTCAGACTCTGATTTTACTGCCTGCTCTAACACTAGAAAGTCAACTTCAAGATATGTCTTCTTATTAACTGGAGGGGTAATTTCCTGGAGAAGTGCAAAACAGTCTTTATTTGTTATTTCAACTACAGAAGCAGAGTTTGTATTTTATTTTAAAGCAACAACACATGCTATTTGGATAAAGAGTTTTATTTTTGTGTTGGAAATTATTGATTCTATTTCCAAACCACTGAGAATTTACTGTGATAATTATGTTGCAGTGTTCCTAGCTAAGAACAACAAAAGTGGATATCGAAGCAAACATATCGACATTAAGTACTTAGCTATTAGAGAACATGTTAAGTCATAAAAGATGGTTATTGAACACATCAGTACTAAATTGATGACTGCATATCCTTTGACGAAATGATTACCACCTAATTTGTATAAAGAACATGTAAGATATATAAGACTTAATTCTATTATATGGATTTTATGTAACTGAGATACCACATTTATGAATTGCAATTTATTCACA
This sequence comes from Zanthoxylum bungeanum, assembly GCA_019454045.1. Classification (NCBI taxonomy): domain Eukaryota; kingdom Viridiplantae; phylum Streptophyta; class Magnoliopsida; order Sapindales; family Rutaceae; genus Zanthoxylum; species Zanthoxylum bungeanum. The sequence goes on along the minus strand of SKCR01026632.1, from coordinate 298,212 downwards.
TGATTCTAATTTTCAAATTTTTTCATTTATATAGTTCGTATACATAAAGTTAAATAATGACAATATATATATTTGAATAAAGAAAAGACCCACATTAAGTATTTAGAAGCTTATTCATAAAGATATATGTATCCACTCAAAGAGAGATTACTTTGTAATACATTGAAGGTAATACTTTATAATAAAGGACTTGCTGCCATGACTCATAGTTGGCAACTCTTGTTTGTGTAAAAAGTTTAGAGATGGTTAAGGTTATGAGTTACGATTAAATGGACCAAGTGGGATAATGTTAGACATATATATTGTATATATGCCTTATAGTGGTCCACTAATTAAATAATTTATTTAGATTAAAAGAAGTTAATAACAATTTTATCTCTTAAAGTTTAAACTAAAACCAACTTCATCCAAATCCCACGTAAATTATAACTCCCATGATCTCCCTCTCTTTGTTGGTTACCAAAATTGTAGGGATAATGACCCATATTATCCCTTATTATATATTATCTTCTCGATAAGAGAAGACTAAGAGCTCTGATACGATTTTCAGAAAATATAAGGGTCCCTGATCTAAAAATAAAGCCTGTGCATTCCATCAATTTATAAGAATTTACAGTGTTGAATAGACTAGAAAATTATAGTGGTTCAATTAACAAATAAGATTTGGTTTTGGCTTCCTGCGGAAACATCTTGGGTTGTGAGATTTACATTTGAAAATCTGATTTGTTATGGCTGGAGGTAAGTTCTTGGCTTTCGTTATTTATCTGATAGTCATGTTATGTCTATCATATTTAACCTAACATATGATATTGACACATCATATTTTTAGGATTTTTCTCAGATTTTATTCTTTTTTTTTATTTCAAATTCAGATTTAACTGATATTCGCTTCCTTGTTTTTATTAAGATTTAGGATATTTTAATTATGTTATAATAATTCGAATTACCCTTCTGATAATTTTGTGATATTTAGGTTTTATTATAAAAGGGTGTCAAACCCTTAATTTGTTCTTTATCTTTCATTCTATGAAATTATTATTAATTTTTTTCGTTCTTGTTTTTCGCTTTGTCGAATACATTTTACAAACATTGGGTAAACCCCAAATAATTTAAAAAGTTTTAAAGTATTTTCAGTTTTCCTTAAACATCAAATAGAAAATCGGAAAAAAAAATTCCTTTTGTTATAAATGTTGCATTCTCTTAATTGTTATTTGTCTAATTAAGCTAGTTTATGGATAGTAGGAAACAAATATAAGCAAAGAAATAACATAATATATGATTAATGACAAAGGACAAGATCATACAAGAGACTCGTTTCATGGATGACTTAATATATGACTCTCTTGATCAAAGAGACTCGTTGCATGTATGCTGAATTTCCTTCATCATGTGCCATTTTCCCCCAAAATAGAGTAGGTGGAGACATGATTGTAAGAAGGAGGGAACGATTGCTTGCAGGAGAAATAAGAGAAGGGAAAGGTTATTTGCAGGACTATAGATACATGGATCGATAATTGGAAAAAGGACATCATAACTAAATCCAACAACAACTACTCTATTTCAAATAATTTAGATATTTTAGGATTGTAATTCTCCATTTCCAATAATTTTATTCTTTTAATAATTTTTGTACATGACAAAAAAATCAAGGCCCAATCTGATCCGGGTCGGGCTTTATAATGACAGGGCCAGATTTGGGCTCACATCAAAAACCCTAGGCCCAGCCCGGCCTCTGACTTAAGAAATAAAAAAGAAAAATCTAAGTTACTTTTTCTTAACTTTAAATGTTAAATCCCTAATTCCCTAACTCATTGACTCTCAGTCCCAAATTCCTATTGATTTTGCACAGGACTCTCGGTCTCACCTCTGATTTGATCTGAGTCTCTACTCTGGTCTCACCATCTCACAGTGGCAGTGCCTTGCCTTTGCTCACATTGTCTCAAACTCTCAGTTGCAGTGGTCTCAGATCTGGGTTTCCTACCTCTCGGTTGTTCACAGTGCTCTCAGTCTCTCACCAATCTCAGTTGCTTCAATTTGAGATATTATGAATTTTACCTTGAATTTTGTCATTCTGTAATAATTATTTTTTTTTAACTTTTCTTGCATTATAGTGATTTGTATATCTTAGACTTATATCAATTTTGTTCATGGTGATTTTTTACCCTGAAGAATTTCAGATAACGAGAATGTGTGAAATGAGGTTTGTAATTTGCCAAAATGAGATTGATGGGGCCCAATGGCCTAGGGAGGCTAAAGTTAAACGGAAGGCCCGAGCCAGATGAACGGAGAAGTTCTCCCGATGACATAACCGACTGATGGAGCAGAGTTAGGATATCGACCCAACCCAGAGAATAAGTTTTAGATTTGGCAGTATTTGAGTGTTTATGGAAGCCGACCCGAGGTGCTCATTGTGTATGAACCCGACCTGGTTAGAGAAGTCAAAAATTTTGATCATGTATCATTCAACTCGGTATGCCGACCCGAGGAACAGAGTTGGGACCATAAGTTTTGTACTTAAAGATATGAGACGTATTCCCTAATAGAAAGGATGAGCTACTGAAAGACTTGTGATAATTAAGGGAAAAATGACGTTTCTCATTGGAAGTAGCCCTACTAGCCGTCTAGGGTGGTGTAGTGGCCGGGAAATGACAGATCAGAGCAGAGCCGTCATAGGTCGCTAGAGCCCTCCATAGGCAGTACGATTACAATAAAAATAAAGTATTCTGATTGGCCGAATTGTGGATAGATGAGAAGAGTTGTTGCTACAATGAAGAAAGTGACATGAGCTGACGTGATGGGCGATGAAATAGTGAATTTCGAAGCCTATATAATGAGTAGGGTGTTCATAGGGTCGGGTCAACCCATGACTCGACCTAACCCAATGCGACCCGACTCGACCCGCGCAGATTGATAAGCGGAAAACATATCAATATTTACCACCCCTTTTACTTAATATTTTGTATAATTTCTTGAATTTTGTGAATATTTTGATGTGTTTTGGGTATTTTTTAGATAAATAAGGTTTCAGGACTCCTTAGAATCAAATCAGGGCCAAAACAGTGAAAAACAGACAAAATGGAAAAATTGTCATTTCACGCGTCGCGACGCGCATGTCTTCTAAGTCGCGACTCACTACAATCACTATTCTGCCGACACTTGTCATCATGACGTCAGCAAAATAATTCAGCCTTCCGACACCACATGTCATTGCTTACATCGGCATGACATCAGCGTCGCGACACACACAACTTCACACGTCGTGACACCAAGCCAATAATTATGCTGACAGCCACGTGTCATCATCTCATGAAAGTACACGTGTAAAAGATCAACGACGCGTCACGACGCGCATGACCAAACATTACCTATAAATTGAGACCGAAATCAGAAGGAAAATTTATACATTCTTCTGGGGATTTCCTTAAGAATACTAAGAAGATTGTATCTTGTTTGTTTATTTACAGCTTTCTTGTATTTAATTTTTATTTTATGCAATAGTTCTTTCTTTATTTTACTATTCAGTATGAGGAGGTAACTCCACTCTACTGGGGTGAAGGGTAAAACTTTTATTACTAATATTTAGATTTTTCTCCCTTAATTATAATATATAAACTATTTTAAAACCTGACTTAATGGGATAGCGCCTTTATGGTCATTTGGACTTAATTAATTTGATTTTAACCTGACTAAATTGGATACCGCCTTTATGGTCGGTTGGAATTAATCATAAATTTGACTTAATCAGGATACCGCATATATGGTCGGTTGGTAATGTCATGCAAGTCTATATATTATAATAAGGGATATATCTAAATTAGAAGTAATAAAAGTGGATCCTATAACCCCCAACATTTTCTTTATTGTTAATTTATCTTTTTTAATTTCCAAGCTTTACTTTACGTCATTTACTTTATTTATGTCTTTAATAATCCTATATATGTGTGGTAACTAAACCCCTTATCTAGGGTTGTGAGGAATTTCAATATCACAGTTTTATAAGTGGTTATTTTGTGTCTTGGGTAATATAAAAGTTTATTTATTGAGTCTTAAGCTTAATGCTTCTTATTAATTGGCCACTAATAAGATTGATTTGGTAAACTTAAAATAAACTTGATGAAGGAATTTTAGGTTTCAGCCTTAGACTTAATAGCTCACGATCTCACCTTGGGGCAAGAGACTCTTAGATAGATTTCCTTCCATGATTGACATATACATGTCGGACGGGGGTAGCCACAATTGGAACTTACTCTTAATGAATTCAGGTAACTTGGTTAACATAGATATATGATTAATTGGGTTATTTGGGTGTTTTCATCTGACCATCGACATATGCTTTTACATATTTCGTGTTCCAGGTTAATAAACCGATATATTGCACAAACATGAGATAATCCCTTCATCTTTAAAAACTATTGGAAGGTTTCATAACCCTAGATAGTTTAATAATATTAAATTTTCCTTTAATTTACTTTCGCACTGTTTTATTTACTTGTTTTCAGACAAAAATCATCATCCAAACAACAATCAATCTATTAGATACTCGTAAACATTTAACGTCATAAATTAATAGCTAATGTATTAAGTCCTCGTGGGATCGATATATTTTATACTACTTGAGCGATACGTGCGCTTGTGTTACGTGAGTGTTTACCATCGATCAAGTTTTTGGCGCCGTTGTCGGGGACTTATTTATCTTTCACTATTAATTTTTGGGTTAGATACGTTACTTGTGTCTAATTTCTTTTTATTTATTATTTTTGTTTTCTTGTGTTTCAGGTTCTCAGTCACTACATGAGAAGAACCAGAAGCTTTGAAATCTGTCCGCTTGACCCATAAATTGAAAGAACCATAAGACAATTGAGAAGGGAAAAGCGAGAAGGTCAAGAAGCACTGAACAACATGGAACCTGAACCGTTGGAAGTTTCACCACCAATTCCCATTCGAGACAGAACTATTCTAGTGGTTGACAGCTTCATTTCATGTATTATACTTCCTCCATTATCAGTAAATACGTGTGACATCAAAACATGCATTCAAATGATACAATAATCAATTCAGTTCGGGAGGAATGCAACTGAAGATCTTAATGCCCATATCAGAAACTTCCTGTAAGTTTGCGTCACATTCAATTATAACCGAGTGACAGAATAAGCAATGAGACTGCGTGTTTTCCCATATTCTTTGAAAGACAGAGCTAAGGCTTGACTCCATTCACTACCAGTAGGTTCCATCACAACTTGGAACATTCTTGCCACCAAATTCCTTGTAAAATATTTTCCCTCAGCTAGAACTGCAAAGCTTAGAAATGATATAACATCATTTGCACAACATGACTCAGAATCCCTATGCGAAGCTTGGGAGAGATACAATGAGTTGCTCAGAAAATGTTCTCACCATGAGATTCCAAAGTGGCTACAAGTCCAAACCTTCTACAATGGACTTTTTGGACTGATGAGAACCGCAATAGATGCTGCTGCTGGAGGAGCTTTAATGACAAAATGAGAAGATCAGGCCTGAGACCTAATTGAAGAAATGGCTAACAATAATTTTTTGTGGCCAACAGAAAGGAACATGATCCAAAGAATAGCAGGAATTTACGAAGTTAGAGTCAACACAGCAATGAATGCCAAGCTGGATCAGATGTGCAAACTAATGGAAACTCTTAGCATGAAGGTTAATGATGTATCCACAAGTTTACCATATGGAGGATCACCAGAGGCAGAATCTTACAACCAACATAATGAGATTGCAAATTATGTCAGTAACTTTGACAGACATGGAAACAATTCATATTCCAATACCTACAACCCATGTTGGAGGAATCATCCCAATTTTACATGGAGCAAAGATTCAGGGCAAAAGAACAATCCACCACCCGGATTCCAACAACAAAACAAAGGCTATGATTATGAACAAAAGCTAGGAATAGAATATTTGCTTGCCCAGATGAAAGAACAAAAATCCAAATATGATGTTATGTTTCAAAATCAAGCAGCATTAATTCAAAATCAAGCAGCATCAAATGAAGCTATGTTTCAAGCCCAATCAACATTGAATCAAAGCCTAACTGATTCTATAAAGACACTAGAAAATCAAATGGGACAACTGGCCAATGCTTGGAGTTAGAGACTGTAAGTTACCCTTCCTAGCAACACAAAACCAAATCCAAGGAACATGGGGAATGAGCAATGTCATCTCATCACTTTAAAAAGTGGTACTGAGATCAACAAAGATGTTGGAGTCAAGGCAACTGCTAAGAAAGTTCCAAAAGAAAGCAGCGAAGCAGATCCACAGATAGAGGAAAGAGAAGAAAAAGCAATGATCAAGAAAGATTTACTCTACCTCCATATTTTCCACAGTGTCTCCAAAAAAACAAACTGGACAAGCAGTTTGCTCGATTCCTAGAGATCTTCAAAAAACTGCATATCAACATTCCATTTGCAGAAGCGTTGGAACAAATGCCCAGCTATGTCAAATTCATTAAAGATATTCTGTCACGAAAATAAAGATTGAGAGATTGCGAGACAATAGCATTGACAGAAGAATGCAGCACTGTCATTCAGAGGAAGCTTCCCCAAAAGTTGAAAGATCCGGACAGTTTCATTATCCTTTGCACCATAGGAGAACATAACTTCGGTAAGGCTTTGTGTGACTTAGGTGCGAGTATTAACTTGATGTCTTTTACCATTTATAGGAAACTGTAGATTGGAGAAGCAAAGCCCACCTCAATCTCTTTGCAACTTGCTGATAGAACACTCACATTTCTGAGAGGTGTAGTTGAAGATGTGCTGGTCAAAGTTGACAAATTTATTTTCCCAGCAGATTTTATTATCCTTGATATTGAGGAAGACGAAGACGTGCCCATCATCCTTGGGAGACCATTCTTGGCTACAGGTCGAACCATTATTGATGTATAAAAAGGTGAACTAACCATGAAGGTACATGACTAAGAAGTAATATTGAATGTTTTCAAAGCCATGGAATTCCCGAATGACAAAAAGAAAGAGGAATATTTCAGACTTGATGTGATAAATAGTACTGTCCAGAACTCCGTTGCAATGCAAAGTTCCACTGAAAAACTTAAAGCATGTCATCTGTCTGTGGAGCCTGAAGATAAAACGTACTGCACACTGAAGAAGTTAAATCTTAAAATACAAGCAACAGAAGAGAAACAGCTCCACCAGCTCAACAAATTGGAGGAATTTCACATAAGCCTTTTGAGAATGGCAAATTGTACAAAGAAAAGGCCAAGAAGAGACATGATGAGAAGTTAGTGCGCATACAACTGGAACCGAGGCAGCGGATATTGTTAAACAAATCAAGGTTGAAACTTTTCCCTGGGAAGTTAAAATCACAATGGTCAGGTCTATTCTTAATCACCCAAGTTTTACCAGATAAAGTCGTTGAGTTACATGATCCCAACTCCAATAAAAAATTCAAAGTTAACAGCAAGCGTGCCAAGCACTACTGGGGAGATTCATTTGAGCGACAAAAAGAAAGTGCCACACTTTGAGATCCAGCCTAATGTTCAGGTAGTCATGTCTAGCTGACGACGTTAAACTTAGCACTAGCAGGAAGGCAGCCCACATAATTTGTATATATATTGAGATTTGATTTGTTTTATTTTATGTGTTTAATTTTTGTAGGTAAAGTCATATTTCAGGATGGAAGACGTTCTCGCAAATCTTTACAAGCAATTTCCTTCTCTCCCTCAAAACTCTCTGATGTAAGTCTACAAAGCTCGTATGGAATGAATGAGACTTCTGATGATCAAAGGTATTCCTAATGACATTCGTTGGTTAATTGAAGCACGAGTCTGATTGGCAGGTGAGTCTTTTGACTCTTTTATTTCATATCTGTCTGGTTTAGGAAAAAACACATATGCTAAGAAAAGAAAAGCTAAAAGATTAGGTGTTTTCTATAATTGTGCATGCATGACATGTAATACTCGTTGTCGTTCTTTAAGAATGATGTCTGATAACCGTGAAGATAAAATTAAATTCATTAGGGATGACATGGGTAATGAGTCTTTTGATGAAATATCATTGACTCTTAAGACGCATCCTAGTGGATATGTGTATCACGTAATTCGCATTTTACATGCACAGTTTCGAAAAGACAGACAATAATTAAGTCTCGAGAATCTGACTTTAAAATACTGTTTGCCAATTTATAAGAAAATTGGATGGGAAGCTTGTCATTGATGTATAGATGTCAATCAAGCCGTTACTTCTTGTAAATATTATTATCTCTTTGTCTTTAACTAATAATTGTGATTTATTTTGTAGTTTTCTTTTATTTTCTCTGACAGGATCCGGACTTTTGACTTTCATGATTTATTTTATTGTTTAACTAATAATTCAAGAAGACAAGTTGTTAACATCTGTGTATTTTGTAGTATTAGTGTTCGTTATAAACCAGAGTTTGTTGAGGCAACACATGAATTGGGTAGAGTCATAGCTGAAAGGAATATGCACTTAGTAAATGACGGTGGCAATCTTGGACTAATGGGATACGTTTCAAGGGCCGTATAGGAAGGAGGTAGTGAAGTTTTGGGAATCATCCCAAAACCTTTGGCAGAGGCGAATCTTATAGGACCATCAAACGGAGAGGAATACATCGTGCCATATATGTCTGAACGACTTATTGAAATGATTAACCGTGCTGATGTTTTTATTGCTTTGCCAGATGGCTTGGGCACAATGAAGGAAATTTTTATAGTGCTATCTTAGGCGAATTTGAACATACACCAGAAACCAATTGGGCTATTTAACGTTGATGGATTTTATGAATTTCTTTGTGTGTTTCTTGATGATTCCCATAGAAATGGGTTCGGGTCAAAACCTGTAAAAGATATCTTCTTCACTGCCAAAACTACCCATGATTTAATTGACAAACTTTTAGCCTTTGAACCACAAATTGACCCTATCCTTTCCAAGATAAACTGGTCTTATAATGATCGTGGTAAGAAGCGTCGGATAAATCTGGATCTTAACCTTTAATTTTCTTTTTAGATGTAGAATTTCAGCTAACCAGGTATTGTCTTCTAAACTCTTTTTCTACTTTTTAGACATTGGGGACAATGTCTCAATTAGGTTTGGGGGAGAGGAATAGTTGATTAGTATCTTATTTTTATTTTTTTCGTTGTGTTGTTTTTGCTCGGTTTTTAGTCAAAATTTTTAAAAAATTCAAAAAAAAAATTAAAAATAAAAAAGATATTTTGTTTTTTGTGTTTTTAACTTGATTAATCAGGTGGAATGGTGTTTGAGATAGCTGTGTAAGGAATTTCCACTCCTGAGACGTATCTCAACCTATTTCGTAACAAGTTAATTTTTGTTTATTTGCTTTTGAATTATTTAATTTGTAAATTCTCCCTAATATTGACAAAATTGGATCTTCATATGCTTAGTTGACAGGTATTATCAACATGCATGATAACATATGGACATAAGTTGTAAGTGAAAAGTTTGTAATATTCAGTGCTCTAGTTAAATTGGAGGAAACATCTAAAAAAAGCGATGAAATAATAATAATAAAAAAAAATTAACATCTGAGATCCGAGTAATTAAATCCATAGGGGTGTTTTAACACCTAGTACCCTAAAGCCAACTAGCTTGGGAGTCACTGGCTCAAAGCTCGCAACATGGATTGAAGATGTTATATGAAAAAAGGACATCCGAGATCCGAGTAATTAAGTCTGTAAGGGTGTCTTAACACCTAGTGCCCTAAAGCCAACTAGCTTGGGAGTCACTGGCCCAAAGCTCGCTACATGGACTGAAGATGTTATAAAAACAAATTTCATTGCTAAAAAGGTGTGAATTCTGATATAACTTTAGGAAAAAAATATTACTATCTTTTCAACTACACTTATGAATATTGTGGGCCCAATGAGCTGATTAATACCTTGTTGGTTGTGTATATGGAGAAAGGTAAAAATAATCGGAGAATTTACTTAGTTGGTAATTTAGAAAGAAAGAAAACAACTATTAACTTGGATAAGAGTTTCACTTATTTAGTCATTAACTTGTTTGATCTTTTTGCTTTTGTGTGCATTTGACGTTTTTGGATATCATCGCTGTAAGCCCTCACGAGACTACAACTCATACATTACGGACACTAGGGGTTGAAAGACTTGTTGCTTACGCTAAATCCAACCGTGATCCCAACGAAAGTGGCTTAGTTTAATTTTATTTTATTTTAAAGTTGTTTATTTCATTCTATTTTGTTGTTTTGCTCGAAGACTAGCAAAATGTTAGGTCTAGGGGTGTGATAAGCGGAAAATATATCAATATCTATTGCCCTTTTTACTTAATATTTTGCATAGTTTCTTGCGTTTTATGAATATTGTGATGTGTTTTGGGTATTTTATAGATAAATAAGGTTTCAGGACTCACTAGAATCAAATCGGTGCCAAAATAGCGAAAAATGGATAAAAGGGCAAAATTATCATTTCACGCGTCGCGACGCGCATGTTTTCTCGGTCGCGACTTGCTACAGTCACTGTTCTGCTTACACTTGTCATAATGATGTCAGCATAATAATTCAGCCTGCCGACACCACATGTCATTGCTTACGTCAGCATGACATTAGCGTCGTGACACGCATAACTTCACGTGTCGCGATGCCAAGCCAATAATTCTACCGACAGTCACATGTCATCATCTTATGAAAGCCACGTACACGTGTCGAAGATCAATGGCGCGTCGCGACGTGCAAGACTTCACACGTCGCGATGTGCAGGGCCAAACTTTGCTTATAAATTGAGGCCGAAATTAGAGGGAAAATTCATACCTTCTTCCGGGGATTTCCTTAAGAATACTAAGAAAATTGTATCTTGTTTGTTGATTTACAACTTTCTTGTATTTATTTTTTATTTTATGCAATAGTTCTTTCTTTATTTTACTTTTCAGTGTGAGGAGGTAACTCCACTCTACTGGGTGAAGGGTAAAGCTTTTATTACTAATATTTAGATTAATCTCCCTCAATTATAATATATAAACTATTTTATAACCCGACTTAATGAGATACTGCCTTTATGGTTGGTTGGACTTAATTAAATTGATTTTAACCTAACTAAATTAGATATCGCATTTATGGTCGGTTGGAATTAATCATAAATTTGACTTAATCAGGATATTGCCTATATGGTCGGTTGGTAATGTCATGCATGTTTATATATTATAATAAGGGAGATATCTAAATTACAAGTAATAAAAGTGGATCCTCTAACCCCCAATATTTTCTTTATTGTTAATTTATCTTTTTAATTTCCAAGTTTTACTTTATGTCATTTACTTTATTTATGTCTTTAATAATCCTAGACATGTGTGGTAACTAAACCTCTTATCTAGGGTTGTGATGAATTCCAATATCACTGTTTTATAAGTGGTTATTTTGTGTCTTGGGTAATATAAAAGTTTATTTATTGAGTCTTAAGCTTAATGCTTCTTATTAATTGGCCACTAATAAGACTGATTTGGTAAACTTAAAATAAATTTGACGAAGGAATTTTAGGTTTCAATCTTAGACTCAATAGCTCACGATCTCACATTGGGGCAAGAGACTCTTAGGTAGATTTCCTTCAGGATAGACATATACCTGTCAGGCGGGGGTAGCCACAATTAGAACTTAATCTTAATGAATTCAGGTAACTTGATTAACATAGACATATGATTAATTGGGTTATTTGGGTGTTTGCATCTGACCATCGATAGAGGTTTTTGCATATTTTCGTGTTCCAGGTTAATAAACCGATATATTGCACAAACATGAGATAATCACTTCATCTTTAAAATATATTGGAAGGTTTCACAACCCTAGATAGATTTTCCTTTAATTTACTTTTGCTTTGTTTTATTTACTTGTTTTTTAGAAAAAAATCATCATCCAAACAACAATCAATCTATTAGATACTCGTAAACATTTAACTTCATAAATTAATAGTTAAGGTATTAAGTCCTCGTGTGATCGATACATTTTATACTACTTGAGCGATACTTGCGTTTGCATTACGTGAGTGTTTACCACTGATCACGGATTTAAAAAAATTCCACTCGACCCGAAATTTACGGGTTGGGCAATGAGTTTGATACTAAAACCCAACCCGACCCGACCCTATAATATTTTTATTATTTTTCTAAAATCTTATTTCTTAAGTTTTTACTATTATTTCATTTATTTATCACTTTTTTGTATTAAAACTTTATATGTATGATAATTTTCGGGACATAAAATAACTAATATTTATATTTCAAAATAATTAATTCATTAAAAAAATTGACCGAACTGACCCTACCGCACCCGATCATGTTTCACCTCTGCGTGACCCGACCTGTAACCCGATCTCTGAGTGACCTGACCCGATCGGGTCTCACAAAATTTAAAAAAACCCGACATGTGAACACCCTTAATAAAGGGGTTGAAGCCACAGATTCAAGGGAGTGCAATTTTCACATCTCATGACTTGAAAAGAAGCAAGAGCTTACAAACTAGTGATAAAGAGAGAAAAATTGGTCGATACCCGATCATTTGAGAGATTTGTAATGGACTTGTGTAAGACCCGATGAGTTGTAAACTTATTTGTAAGCTCACCACACCACTTATAGCTTAGGTTGGTTTTGACCCCGAACAGGTAATAAAATACCACATTTCCTCCTGTGGACGTAGGTTTGAGCCACTCTCTGTCGAACCACGTAAATCCTTATCTTTGTAATTATCTATATGCTTGCTAAATTTGCTTTGGTTCCCTACTAACTAAACAAATTCACTGCTGATGAAGGTTTGTTCGAGTGGATGATTTCCCAAATTACCCTTGGAACGAAAAATAGTCGTTAACAGTTGGAACCATCTGTGGGGATTTTAGTACAAAAGCAGCAAACACATTAAGACGATAGTAAGAGATAGAAACCAAAAGGCTTCAGAGACTTCAACGATGGAATATATGGAAAAGATGGAATAAACTCTGTGACAGGAAAGCGAAAATGCTCGGAAGGAGCGAGAAATAACGCAAGCATTTATGAAGACTATGATGGAATAAATTAAGAGATTGGAAAAGATAACAAAAGAACAGAGGAAATCGAGTCTCGGCAGAAGGAAAGAAGAAATAGCCAGTGGGAATAGGGTAGCCACTGTGGACGAGGATCGAGAAACTGGGAGGAGAAATGCATGTAAAGTGAGGTCAGTGGTTGTGGATAGCGCCGCACCTATAGAAGAGCCCTTGGAGGAAGAAGACGATAGGCGAACCCCAGAATTATCCACTAACAGCCCTTATTTTGGGGAAAGTGATTTAGAACGGTATCTCAAGAGGAGGCGTGAGGCTCCCTGTAGTGGAAGATACCATGCTCGAAGAGGCAAGAACGAGGAAGTCCTCGATCGAGGACAAGAGAGTTCTGAGAGCCAAATTAGGGAAATATACAGTTTCTTCGATATAATTTCTTTTAAATGGTAAAGACGAACAAGACCTAGGAATGATTAAGTTATAACGTAATTGTAAAAGCATCCCAATTGACATTGTGAAGTGTTATAACTATATCACTCTTGAACAATTCATGGTCAATGTTTACATTCTTGGTCGGTAAGTAAACCCGGGAGACTGTTGCATATCGTATAACAGAATATTAGATTTTAATAGTTTATCTCGGTGAGCCACGAGTCTAAGGAGACTCGTATAAATATGTAGGTGTTCATAGCGTATGAACACTGAATGACTCACGAAAGATTCCTAATAGATATTACGCTTGCGTCAATAGGAATCTTCTCGAGTTGAGTGCTCCACACTTTGATGGCAGTCACGTCTTTGACCTTTTTAGGTTAGACCTCTGTTTATTCATTGGGTGTGGAGTGATGCTCATGATATCCAATGATGTATCCCAAGAGAATCTGTCAGTCTTGCGTACATGATTTAGGTGTCCACTTCATGAGACTACGATTTGTCAAATCCATGGCATGGTACACTCACAAATAAGTTCTGAGTGTTATTAAGAAATCACAGATCTATACGTCGATGAGATTATATCTTATGAGATTTGATGATTATATATATGTCTTTGGTATTTATCTAGATACCTATGATGGAATAATTATATGTATGCCAAGATCTCAACTTGTATGGTTCAGTGACAATCTATGTGGCTGTTATAATTTACTAGTGGGTGAATTATGGACACGGAATTAGATTCCTTGACGGATATACTTGAACTTAGAGAATCTCACATAATTGAAAATACTTGTAGAGCACTAGGACAATTTATAACGAATAATATTGATTATTCGGATATTATCTAATGGTTAAACGATAATTACACATGCAGGTTTTTTGGTAATTTTCTAAATTAATGTGTATATGTATTAGATACATAATTTTGATTAGATGCATATTAATTAATTATCAAATATTTTTGTTACACATATAATCCATGGATGTATTTTATCATTTAGTGAAAATATAGAAATACATTATATATTTAAATTAAATGAATTAATTGATTAAAATGTAAATTAATTAATTTATTAATTGAATATATGTGTGTGTGTCTACACACACACACATATATATAAGTATATGTCATTTTGTTTATGACATGTGTTAAATATTAAATGGATACATGTGACCTTTTTGGTATTAGTGGGATTGGTTTTTTTTTTTTTTTAAAAAAATAATTTTGAAAAAAAAAATCTCTTGGTACCATGCCCTATTTTCAGCCACCATCATATAAAATGGGGTTGTTTATTTTCTTGTTCAAGTGAACCAAAGGAAAAAAAAAATCATAAAACCGAAGAATGAGAAAAATTTGAGAAAAACAAAAATCAAAGGGCCTAGCTCGAAGAATTGGAAAATTAAGGTAAGTTTTCTCAATTATTTCATAAGGAAATTGTTTCCCTTGCTTTGATTGAGTACATGAGATATATATATATTTTTAGTTTTCCTTCTCTTGAATATGGATTTACTTATTGGAAGCGTGTTGGAAGAAAGTATGCATGTGTGGTGAATAATTTAACCTTAATAAGTGTTATTGAAGTTTAATTTTGTTAAAGAATAACAAGTTGTCATTCTAGATTTTCTTGTACCACTTTATGGAAACCTAGAATTGTTCTTGAGTATTTTTATTAGAAAGTTTGGATTAAATTTTGATTGGAAGTTGATTTTAGTGTTATTTGGTTAATTTGATTAATTAAATAATTTAGAGTTTATGCCTAATTCTAAAATTGAGGCTTTTCATTTCATGGATGTAATTAAGTATATTAGATCTATACTAATCATTTTAATAATGTTTTAGAAACATATTTTTTTTTACAGTCGTTGGAAACTCCACCGCCAAACCACTCATTCTGAGCTTAAGCGGAGCAAGTAAAACCTCATGCTGTCTCAGGCTTTTATAAGAAACGCACTCCCTGGATTCGAACCCATGACCTGAAGGCCAGATCCTAAGCCCTACACCACCAAGCCACACCCATTGGGACATGTTTTAAAAACACTTAAATGAGTAAACGACACTTTTGGACTAAAATGAGAAAATACAAAAGTTTGCACCATTAAAATTAAAAGCTAAATAAGTAAGAAGTGAAAATGATTTTATTGAGAAAGATCAAGATGAGATAAATTCTAGAGTATGATTTCACATAATTATCACCTATGTATTTGTTATTCCAATAAATTATTATTCAATTTCTTAGTTTATAAGCCAAGAATCCTAAATTATTCTACTCATTCTCCCGAGTACCGAGTGAAAATATTATTAAGTATTGATTTCGATATCTCTATAAAAATCTAGTAACTAACAACGTATTACGCTCTGTGATTCTTTATTAATGACTTCAAAGGAATTATAGGTCTTCCCGAACTCAATAAATTTCCTAGGTTATATTTTCTAGATCATATTCAAAATCCCCTCTCCCGAGTGATAGATTCTAAACATGTAATCATTTAATTTATGGCCAACAAACCAAAAGAATTAAACACAGAAAAATATAAATAAACTGAATTGAAACTTCATAACAGTTAATTGGCAATCAACATGTAGGTTCAAGCATAGGCTACAACATTCCATATAATAAGGAAATTAGTTCATGACTAAATTAAAGAACAACGAAATCTGAGGCAAGAACACAATAAACATCATAAGAGTTTAAAGAAGAAAGTTAGAAGATAAAACTTTAATCGAATCCCTTCGTCTTCGGACGTCACCACATTCGTATCCTATTGTTGCTATTCAATTATCTCGTTGGATCTCTCTAAATTATGAATTTAGAGCTCTCTTGTTGTGTCTTATTCTCTCCTTAGGGTTTTGGACGTACTTATTTATTTATAGGGAACTCATTGAGTCATTCTACTTGTAGAAAATAAATTTCTAAGTCTGAAAGTCATCTAGGGAGACGCAACGCTAGAAGTTGCCTCGCGACACCATCCTCTTGGCATTTTGGTTTGTTTTCTTCTTGCCTAGAGGCGTCGCGACGCTATAATTTGCATTGTGACACAATCCTCTCTGCCAGGATGACTTATTTCTACATATTTTGCTTCATTACTTGCTTCATTTTCATCCTAAAGCTCGTAAAACACATATGTTTATCTCAAGATCCATGCTCTAATGCTTTCTATCAATGAAACACAAAAAATAAACTATAAAACACGTAAAATGGCATGAAACATAATAAAATAATAATCTAAGTATGTATGAATTAGTGGGTATAAATCGCACTTATCAAATACCCATAAACTTAGGAGTGACAATGGGTCGTGCCAGGCTTGAGCTTTGATAAGCCCGACCGAGCCCGAGTATTAATTTTCAAGCCCAGGCTTGGAAAAAAAAAAGCATTGCATGAGCTGTTATCATGCTGGCCTGGCCCAGCCTATCTTGGGCTCGGGCAGGCTTAATCCGGCCAGGTTTTTTAATATAAAAATTATATATGTATAATTAATTATAGGGAAATGCTAAGGGCACTCGTTAAGAATCCATTTTAGGAAAGTTTTCATGGGAGAAATGAAAAAGTAATTAATGTTTTAATAATTTTTTGCATTGCCCATAAAAATGATGTGAAAACTTTCCAAAAATGGATCCTTAAGGAGTGCCCTTATGGCACTCGTTAGCATCACCCTTAATTATATATATATATATATATAATATATATATATATATATATATAATTCTACTTAAGCCCAAGTCGGCTCTCTAATTTTGAAGTCTGGCACGGGTTTTTTTTATCCCGGGTCGGGCCGGGCCTATCCGGGCTTTTTTATCATGTATATATAAACTTAAGATCTTGCTAGTCCCGAGCAAAAGACTAATTAAAAACTAAGTAAAAATAAACAAACAAAAGTAACTAAATTAACTAGGTAATTTTCGTAGGGATCACGATAGGCGACCCTAGTGGACGAGTTATAGTCCCGTGAGGGCTTACAGCGACGACACCCACAAACTTCATTCACACACATGCAATTATACGAAAAAAAAATAAAGAAACAACAAAAATAGTCCTGGTAGTTGCATATAATATTGTCCTCAAAGAATGTCTACCAATGAAATCAAAGAACCTTCGAGGACTTAATGCAACTTAAATCCAAGTTCTTGAATAAATTATCTAACCGAGACTCACAATGTGTGTGTCTAAAGGTTCGGCCACAACTCAACTCCTAAGTAAGCCAACTCAGTGATTTCGTCTCAAAAATTAGGATCCGATGGGTCAAACTAACCTAGATATCTCAAAAGTGTTATGTATTTTCCTACTAAGATCGATATGATATGGTTTCTCCTTTTTCATAATATTTTAACTTATCTACCATTTAAGGTAGCATTTCTCCTCATGGTGGTCCTAACACTCGCCCATGGGTCGCTTCACGCTTATCGGTTATAGGTGGTTTATTTTTTTTTCAAAGTATTTTTTATTTTATGCTCTTTTCATTTTTTTCAAAAGATCTCTCTATTATTTTTTAGGCATATCATACTATATCTACGTAAACAGACATTCATTTTCAAACAATTCATCAACTAATCACCTTGTCAAATACCTAGGCTCTTACTGCTAGATAGAGTAATCTCATGTGCTTTCTTCATTGGTATCCACTGGTGATTATGGCATGAAAGATAATGCTTGGGTGGTTGCGGCAGAGTAACAATGGAAGGTCCCCCGGGGTCTTTAAATGGTTCAAATATTGACACCAACATTGGGTCATGATCTGTAAATTTTCCATTATTTTGAAATTCTGGATTACACATGCGGTAAAATTACTTTTGTTTTTTTAGCTTTCCATGGATCATCTTCAGGCGAGCCTAGACTCTTGAATTCCTCTTTTTGTATGGATCATCTTGAGGCGAGCCTTGACTCTTAAATTCCTCTTTTTGCGACGCCTTGGGATCGATTTCAATTTTTGCTGCAGAGGATCTTCTTCGCATGGCTTCACTATGCTCGTTGGTTATTGACTATTGGTTTACCCTGCGTGTTGGCTTGAATACATGGAGATGTACCTAACACATGGTTGTTCTCCATTGCAACTCCCTTCTCTATAATGTCTATCTTGCGACATTCTTCATCACCTTGAGGACTCGGTATGGCTCTGAAAATACTAAAGGTGACTTTTTTATTTTGCACTCGCATTGTCAGTTCACCTTTCTACACATCAATGATCGTTTTGTCTGTTACCAAGAAAGGTCTCCCAATGATGATTGGGATGTCATGATCCTCCTCCATATCAAGGACAAGGAAATCAGCAAGAAATTAGAACTTATCCACTTTAACCAACACGTCATCCATTATTCCTCATGGGTAGATGATGGATCTATCCGCTAACTACAATGTGACGGTGGTTGGCTTCACCTCACCTAATCCCAGCTGTTTGTAGATGGATAAGGGCATGCGATTGATAATCGCACCCAAATTGCATAGCGCCTTACTAAATTTCTTCTTATGAAAGCGTTGGGATATGGAAAATGTGTTTTCGGGAAGGGGTGGTGTATAGGGAGGAGCTGGTGCACTGTTCTCTTTTTTCATTATTGTTTCCTCCTCAAATGCCGCCTCTTTGTCTTGAATGCCTTGGTCCTTAGGGGTATCTCTAATCTCTTTGCCACTATTGAGAGTAATTAGAGGTGGCAAAATGAATTAACGAATCGAATTCGTATTGAATACTAAACGAATCAAATTCGATTCGTTTATTAAACGAATATTCCTATTCGATTCGTTTATTCGTCTACATAAAATTAAACGAACCGAATCGAATTTAGTATTCTTTTAAAAAAATAATATTTTCATCTGATTCGTTTATACAAAATTAAAAAAATGGAATTTTGTATTCGTTTAATAATCGAATATTCGTATTCGATTTGTTTAATCAAAATTAAATTCAAAATCTCAACATATTCATTATTATAGTCTTATAGATTAAAAACCCTTACAACAAGTTCCAAATTTCAAATTATACATCAATTACGTAATAATAATAAAATATATTTTTGACCAATGAATTATCGAATATGAGTTGAGACGGCAAACATCTTTATCATTATCATCTGGAAAAAAATGCAAATGAAAAAATAAAATTATATTATTGAGTTAATTTTATAAAAAATTTATATTTTTTTGAAAATTTTAGAGTTTAGAGAAAAAATTTTACCATCAAACTTCCATATAATCACTATGACTATAGCCACTCTATGTTGATGGAGTATTGTTAATGCTCATTTCCATAATATTTTGAGTAAGTTGATCCATGATGACTGTACGATTTTCTATAAATAAGTATAAATAATACATTAAGTTAATCTCAATGGGACTTTTATAGCAGTTGAAACCCAAATCTAATATAAATAATACATTAAGTTATCTTCTATTAACTAATCACATTTAGCACAAATCTAACCAAACGTTAGAAACCCTCAACAACATATCATAACATAACATGAGATGAGATGAAAAAACATACGGTAACAGAGCTTATCTAAATTAAATAAAAATTTAGAAATTAATCACTTACTAATCTCTCTGAACATCCAATCTCTTGTGGTTATAATTGCTTCCACCGTATCATTCTTTAGTGAACTTCAAAATTGATCGAGAACTAGACCACCAATACTAAAAGTTGATTCTGATGCAATAGTGGATATTAGAATGGTCAAGATATCATGAGCCATGGAAGTAAGGGTAGGATAACAAAATTCGTTTCCTTTCCAAAAATTTAGAATGTCTAATTCAACACTTCTATCAACTCATGGTCATCCAAATAAAGTTCCAATTCATATTTTTGGACATATGAATCAAAATTTAAGATTTGGAAGTCATCAAACTCCTATAAATCAAGTACAAATATGAATAATCAAAAGCTAAAAAGAGTACAAATAATAATAATATAAAGTCAAAATAAGTATAACTAATAAATTTACCTTAAAGATATCCAATTTTGGGTTAAATGCATTTTCATTACGTCTTGAACTTGTACCAACATGATTAAATTGGGTAAGAGTGGATGAATATGAGGATGATGGTGCGGCCAATTGGTACACATCAAGTAAGGAAAATAATTTATTTTGGACATTTTTAACTCATGTGAATCTTCACCATATGCCTTTTTATAGACAAACTCAATGAATGACATCTTGTATCGAGGATCTAATATATTTGCTATTGCTAAAATAGTGCAAAAATCAAACCAATACTTCTGAAATTTTGTGATAATTTTCTTTGCCATACTTTTCATGTAATCATCTCCATCCGCCACTAATTGGTCCAAATTAACTTTAATCAAGCATAAGAAAAGTCGAATTTCATCTTGTCTTAACTCTTTCTTCTCATCTAAGGACACTTGCTTAACACACTCCAAAAATTTTCTTTTCCTAATTTGTGACCATTTGACATATTTCACACTTTCACGAGCTTTTTCTATTTCTATCTCAATTTCTTTCAACCCATCATGAATAATCAAATTGAGAATATGAACACAACATCGAATATGAAAAAATCCCCATAAGATATTAGAGCATTCCTTAATTTCAATTGACTCTTCAAAATATGAACAAAAACATCATTACTTGAAGCATTATCTACTGTCAATGAAAATATTTTTTCTCAATACCCCAATGACATAACAATGACAATTATTTCTCAGCCAATGCAATCCTAGTGTATGGAGTTGGCATTTCATAGAAATCCAACACTCTTTTATGTAAAATTCATTCTTTATCAATGAAATGTGCAGTCACACACAAATAACCATATGTGGTAATAGAAGTCCATAGATCAGTAGTTAGACATATTCTACTAGAAGTTTTTTCTAACATGCTTTTAATATTTACTTTTTCCCTATTGTGTATCTTTATCACATCAGCTTTAGCAATTTTCCTAGATATAAATAACACTTCATCACACAAATACTTCATCATTTTTCTAATGCCCTCATACTCAACAAACTGAAATGGTAAATCATGCATAATAATGGAAATAGACACTAACTCACGAAAAATATGACCTTCAAACTTTGGAACACGAGTTAATATACTACCATCACCATGATCTAACATCATCCGTTTGGAATCACGCATTTTCAATTTTGGACAAACTTCTAAATGCCTTTTCATATTACCTGTGCAAGATGAAATTACAATTATGTACTCAATACCGCACTTTCTACATCTCGATCTTGGATTTTTGTCTGGAAAATGCTCCCTTGGCAACCTGTATAAGAAAGTCCAAACTTTTGAAGTCAATTTCCTTGATCATTCACCATTTTCTTTCAACATTGGTTGTGTTCCGTTCGTTGGTGGGAAACCTTTTTCCATCTCTTCTTCCATTTCAATTATATTATCTACATCATCAATTTCAATGCTTGGAGAGTCCTCAACTGTGTATGTCATATCACTTTCATTGGTCTCCATTTTCTTGTAAATAATATTAATAATCAAATCAAGAACTATTTAATATTGTACTATAACAAACAAATAATGTAAACCAGAGATCTAATCAACAAGGTAAATTTATCCTCAAACAAGTATCGTTTCAGAAAAACAGAGAGCTGGAGAATGTGGAAACGAGCCACATGCATCCATCCATATGTGTATGAGTTTTGTCTCTTAAAGAGCCACATGTATCCACCCATACATGTATGTTTTTTTTTATTTAACCATAGAACAACTGGTTCTTAAATCTCCTCCCCATCTATACGAGCTGGTTTCAAACACTAAATTTCTTTTTTCAACATAAAAAATTTTACCAACTAAACTAAGTGGAACCCATTAAATAGGTATACTTCAATTATCAACTATCTTGTGATAATAATTCTCAACAAATATTGTCTTTGCAGAGAAAAAATTTGTCCAACAAGATTAAAATTTCCACCGTTAACAACAGATAAGAATTTGGATAAAATTCATATAATTCTGTCGGTACAATGTATAAATTACCGATTGAAACTTAATTCGGTCGGTAAAATACCCATTTTTTAAATTTTTTTATAATTTATAGCTATTTATTATCAATTACCTACCGAATATTCAGCCAGTAATTATTGGCGCCATAAAATGATGTCAAATTAATCTTGAGCGCTTTATTTACCGATCGAATATCGACTGAAAATTCGATCGGTAATTTTTTGATCGGCAATTAGTCAGAAATTATTTTGTGTTTTTTCGATTGGTATTCGGTCGATAATTAACAAAATTTACCGACTTAAAATATTCAGTCGGTAATTGGTCAGAAATTATTTTTTTTATCTTTTTTTGTCGGTATTCGATCGGTAATTAGCAATATTTATAAACCAAAAATATCCGGTCGTTAATTTTGATCGATAATTCCACATTTTCTTGTAGTGTTTTCAATATTAAGTCTATATTCTTGATCAAAGAATATGGTATATGTTGGACAATTATGACCCATAGCGTCACTATTTGTACAGATCATGGTGTTGTTGTACAAATTAACTATGTGACAAAGGAGATTACACTCTTATCATTTCTGATTAGATCACCTAGATGTATAAATGATAAGAGGTCCCTATGATTTGTTCCTGGACGGAGAATGATATGAGACTGTATCAGTCCACGTAGGATAAATCATTAAATATCCCTAGTCAGAGTATTATCGAGATTAGACATCGATAATGCGTAAAAGACTAGTATTACACTTGTGCGCGTTGTGAGGGCACAACGACATAGTTCTCATATATTTGGGTATAGGATACTCATGCAAATGTAATAGGAGGTTGTGTTTCACCGATGGTACGGGAAACAACTTCGCTCTGGATAGACCCCCTCGGAATTCCATTGGTAGTATGACTATGTGTCTATGGAAGTCCGAAATCAGGGTAGGTGTATTTGGTCTTAACCTGAGACTTGCACCGCTAATACTTGCGACAATCAATATACTTTGGTTGCGGTCGTCCAGGGCTTTAACATGTTATGTGTACACCAATGCTGGGTATATTGAGAATCGTAGTGTGTTGGGTGTGATGTCAAGACGGAAGTGTCACTCCAGTCATATGGAGATGATGGTCACGTAGTATACGGGACTGGTTCTCTTAAATGCTGCAGCTATCGGGATATTATGACTAGGTCATGTTTATCCGATTATAGAGACTAGTCACCAGACATTCGACATGTGCTTCGTACGGGGCAGACACAATTTCAGCCCCAGGCCTAGCACGTGATCATTCGATACTGGACAGATATACGTAATACTACTTATACTACGTCTGATACAGATCCTTTATTCCTATAAGGATGTTTCTGGAGAATTGGGTAGGCATGACGCTTTGCTAGAGGCCAACCTTGTCTTGTAAATCGGTATAAACGTAGTACGAGGTACTTACGTGTTCGGATAGTCCGACGACCGAATTTACTGCCAACATATTCGGGGATCTCATGGGTCGCTTCCCAAAGATTCACCGATGACGTATGACTCGCACTCTAAATTAATATGGGATTAATTAGAAGAGATAGAAAATTAATCTGGGATTAATTGCGGATATATTTTATCTGGGATAAAATATTATTAAAAGAGAGATAACGGTTAATTTGGAATTAATCGAGAAATTAATATATTTGATATTTTAAACGAAATTGGATTTCGATGCGGAATTAAAATTATATTTTAATTCAGGCGAACGAATTAATTTAGAATTAATTCGTTAGCGACGTGAATAATGATTTCGCTAGGCGTAATCATTTAATTACGACGCAACGAAAAATTCTTTAATTTGGAATTAGCGAACCCGAGCCCGAGATTATTTACGAGCGTATTCGATTTCGAATTTGAGTGCGGCACGCAAGTCAAATCAAGCGTCAAATTGCTAGTCGCATCAAGCGTCAAATCATTAGTCACTTTGAGTGATGTGACTTGACAACTTGATGGATTGAGTGATGGAAGTGGTTGGAGCTTTTAATTGTTTGACTTTTGAAAGCCAAATTCACATGAAATGCATTTGAAATTCAAATGTGTGTATAAGATACACAAATTTGGAATCAAGCACAACAATTCTCTCTTCCTCTCATCACTCTCATCTCACGCCTAAGGGGCTCCAATTTTTGTTCACTTGTTTCCTCCAAAACCGTGAGCTGTGGGAAGCAAAGAGTGGGATTTTGTGGCAAAATCTCAAGTGCTAGCACACTTACGAGAAATACGAAGGTGATAGGGAAGTCCACCCATGAGCCAGGAATCATTTCACGATGCTTGGAGCTTGACGAAGTTGATCCACGAAGCCAAACTAGTGAGCAGAAACTGCTCACTGCCGTGACAGTTCAAGGAGGAAGAAAATCATTTTTGTTGCCTCGTGCGTCGCTTAACCGATCGATGTAAGTATTCCGCAAATTCTCGATTATTATTCACACATGTTTTTCATGCTTATTATTGATCTTGGGACCTTAATAGAAACCAACAATGGCATCTAGAGCAAGGTTTGAGCATGAAAAAATTTAGGGTTAAAATTTGGGCAAAATGATTTTGAGCATGAATTTGTGAAATTTGATGAATGAATATGCTTAAATGTGTTTGAATTGAAGTTGGATTGGATCAATTTCAAAAAATAATGTTTGAAACATTTTTCCCCAAATATTTGGGCTTGGCCGAATGTAGTGCCCTAATGTGTTATTGGTGATTTTGATTTTTTGATTCATTGGATGAGTTAAAATCATGTTGGGATTGTTTATTTGAAAATTAATTGGATTGAATTTTTGAATTGGACAAAAACCCTAATTGCCGAGACTTAGAGCATGTGAATTGGGTTTGATTTTAATCAAAATATGTTGGACATGTGATGATGAAAATGAGCATGATTAATTGTGTATATTGATGTTTTAGAAACGTTAATTTGGGTAATTAATCATGTTATACACTTTGGTAATTAAATTGGGAAAATTGGATTTTTGTGATTTAATTATTTTGGGCCTTTTTTGTGAAATTGGGCTTAAGTGTTGTAATTGGGTTTGTTGGGCTTTGTTGTACAAAGTTGGGTTTAGGCAAAATTGGTTGGATCCAATTGGGGCCAAAACCGCATCCATAAAGCCCAAATGCGACTTAATGGACCTTTAAAGTTTAATTGGGCCTAATGGGCCAAGATTGATTTATGGGCTTATGGGGTAATTCCCGGATTGGATTTTGGTTATTCGGTTTGACCCGAGTTGACCAAAAGTCCATGCCTTAAGAAATTAATTAAAAGCCCATTGGACTTTAATTAATTTGATTAGATTGATTGATAACATGCTTGTGTGAATACATGGTTGCGATGCATGAATAATGTATATCGGATGGATATTAGATGGGTGGGGCAATTTTAGAAATTATTGTAATAAATTTGATTTATTAATTGGACCTGCATGTCCAGCCTTATCACCTCCTTATTCTTTGTATTCTCTTCTCACATATTCCCCCTCAATGTAAATGAGGTTTCTTTAGAAGTGTAGTGTAACGGGTAGAAGTAATAAATGTGCTAGTGGGAGAGAGAAATAGAGAGATTTGATCTAGGATCAATGTGTAAAGTATCCATCCGCATATCATTATTACTTTATTTATACGTGCTTTATTATGTATTTAGAATGCATGTTTAAGGGTGTATGATGATGAGACCTTAACAAAGATAATAAATTGGTTGCCAATTTGCACTCGAAAAACTCTAGCAAAATATTAAGCGTTTTTCCTTCCATTGAGTGATTCTCACTCAAGATCCGAGACTGGACAAGGCCTTTGTCCGTCGAGGATGTGTTTGAATCATGAAGGCTTTGTTCCATATTGGTGTCTTGTCCAAGTTGTGGTTTGTTGGCCAAAGTCAAGACCACTTCTTTTCCATCGACATTGATTACGAAGCTTTCCATGGTCAATGGGTTGCGCTTAACTGGGATCACTAAGTTTGTTGTGCCAAAGCCAAAGCTTAGTTGATTCAGAGGAAAAAGGTTAGGTAATACATTGGATGTATTGGCATATATAAGATATATGTTTCGGACTTGGATGTCCCCCTACCGGATCTAGGAATTGGATTGGGTCCAATCGATCTTAGACATCTACCTAGTTAATTATCATACAATTTGTTGGCCAAAGTCAAGATTGTGTGATATTTAATGGGATCCTAGCCCACTAGGAAACACGGTTTCCCGAGTACTCGACAGAGGGTTAGAGGCTCGCTGAAAAATAGTGGGAGGCAAGAATTGAATTTGCAATACTCGTTCAATTACTCGCCATACGCGCTCAAACAAATATCATTCGTCAAAGAAATTAAATGTTAATTGGACTAATATTTAAATGTTGTTTTAATTAATAGTTGGACTATATATTCAAACAATTCATTTATAGTTTGTGATATAATTGGATTATAGTAATCAATATAATTGATTTTAATCTATTAAATTATAGTTGATTAAATAGTTGGACTATTGTAATCATTATAATAAATAGTACCGAAATCGTTAATTAAATAGTTGGACTATTAGAATCAAGATATAAATTGAAAGATTAACATTTAAAACATAATCCTAGGGAAAATGTATTTAAATGGTTTAATTTTAAAATTTAGAATAATTTCAGGATGGTCTTGGAAAATAATAAGTTACTTTATTTGATAAAATAACACATTATGCCTAAGCCATGAGTTAAGCAAACAGTAGAGCATAATCTTTAGAAGATCATGTGATGATAACTTAAGTGCTTAATCTATTAAGTTTGTCGCAGTAGACTCCTTAATTTCTTAATCAAAACTAAGGATTAGATCCTTAAAGTATGATAATGAAATTGAAGGATCTTCATAAATCTATATTTAGATTTTAGAAGTACTAAATTGCAATAGTAAACTCTTGCAGAGTTAATGACTATTCTCAAGGAGATAAAGTCAAAAGTTTGCAATTAGGCAAGTAGTGCAAGGCGCACCTTACTTCGATATTCTAGAAGGCCAAGGCTTGGCCAAAGGCAAAATCATTATAGTATTATGGGAAGATAAATGACATATCCCAAAATGTCTGCTTAATTGTGGCAAACGGGATCGCGGAAGCGTGACTGCCGATTGGACAAAGCAGACATGAAGGAATTGAAGAACGAGCAAGGCTCTAAATTCAAATATATTTGTCAACAATATATTCATTACTAGTATTAAAATTAGATTTTAAATACTTAGTGTGATACATAAATATATGTATTGATGTTCAGAATCTGTTTTGAACAGGATACTTACTTCAATCGAGATTTATCTGCGATTTGTAAACGAGACGAAAGTCGCTGTTTTAACCGCAGAAACCTAAGTTTAGGAACTACCTTCGGGTGTGTACCTAAGTTTAGAATCTTCTATAATGTAACTAGTTTGACTAGATACATTATCTCTATATCAATGTTTAACCCGCTGCGGGTGAACCTTTATATTCTAGAACACTAAAGTGTTTTATTATATAAAGATGATATTGAGATAAACACATTAGATTTGAATGACAGAATTTATATTTTGAATATAAATAATATCTCAAATATATAAAATGACAAACAAATAGCTTAACTGATTTGATCAGATGAAACTTAATTGCGGCATTGTTGTATGGGACACAATTAAACAAGAATCATATATCCACACTTTTGAAAAGTGGGTAGTAGGACAAATTTGATTCTATTCAAATAAAGTTTACGAATCTAGTTTATTGGGCAAAGTGCCTAAAACACTATTTACTTGGTAAAAGTGTAAATGTCACTGATCTATTAGCCCTAGTTCATAGTGAAGCAAGTGGGCCCATGTCTAGCTAGGCTAGATGTGGATATGAATATTTCGTGACCTATATGGATGTGGCATCACGTTATGGTTATGTGTTTCTTTTGAAGAACACAAATCGAAAACTTTTAAAGTTTCGACACGAAATAGACAAATAGATCGGCTGTAGTATTATACCGTCACGGTAAGACCGTAATGGAAAATACTTAAGCAATAAGTTTCTAATATACTTAAAAGAGTAAAATATTCTTTCAAATGAGGACTCCTCCCGGAACACGTCAGTTTGACGGTGTGTCCGAACAGAGTAACCGAATTTTGTTAGACATGATAAGGTTAATCATGAGTCGCTCTGAGCTACCATTTCCTTCAACGGATAAACATTAACGGTGCAGAACTTATTTAGAATAAGGTTCCATAAAAATTTGTTTGACATATATCATATTAGATATGAACGGGAAAGAAATCGGGTTTCTCATTCCTGAATATTTGGTTATGCTAGGCATATGTTTGGATGATACCAAACTAGAACCCAAATTGGATAAGTGCCAATTGTCGGTTATCCTAGGGATACCAAAGTATTGTACTTATACATCTCACCAGAGAACAATTAGATTATTGCTCGCCATGCGGTTTTCCTAAGAGGAATACCGATATGCAGTGGTAAGTGGGAGGATAGTAAAACTCGATGAAAATCAGAGTGATACTATTCCAGACACTGATTCCTTAATGGAACACAAATAGTTCATCAAGGATGAAACTATATCATTAATCTTCAAATACACAAGAACCGCGTAGGTCGAAGAGAGTCAGAAAATAACCTGGGGTATGGGTTTCTGATCTCACCTCATAAAGATGTCAATCTTTTGAGGTATACCAATTGACTACATATTAGGAAGTGATACAAGGTATCGACTCCCTAATTATGACAAAATGTCATGAATCTGAAATGGATTTCATGTATATCAACTTAGTTTGGATACTAGTTGATGTACCGCAAGACATTGTGCCTATTGGTGCTATATAAGTATTAAGGAAGACGTACATCGATTGCAACATACCAACGTACTAAGCTAGGCTTGTAGCGGAAATGTATCGTTATCAACATTGTGTTGATTACGATTCAACCTTTCAACTGTTGCCACGGTAAATCCATTTGGATAATGCTTGCTGAAGCTGCATGTTTCATGAATGAAATATGAAAGCTTAACGGGAAAATCACTTTCCTGAAAAGGAAACCTTTTGTAGGATGTTTATAACATCTTGTCGGTTTTTTCGTACCAAAACTAGCAAACAAGGTTTGCAGGTTATGCGATCCATGTTTGGATTGAAGCAAGCATAGGTTCTTGGAATTAACGTTTTGATGTAATCATAATAGTTTATGATTTAATTCAAACGAAATGATTCTTGTGTATATAAGAGGGTTAGTGGGAGCGCACTGACAGTGGCTGTCCTATACAATAATGATAATATGTCATTTCTTGGAAATGACATTCCCATAATTACAATCGGCGAAAGCTTGACTTTCGAGAAAACTCTCCGTGGAATCGTACATTGAAAAATGTACGCTACCTGGTGTCTCATACACTTTGAGCATATGAAGTCACAAACAGGCCAATCCAAGTGATAGTCACTGGATTGATGTTAAGAACATCCGTTAGTATCTTAGAGAACTAAGGATGTTGTCTTAGTTTATGGAGATGGAGAACTTGAAGTGACTGGGATCACTGTAGCAAGCTTCTTAAACCGATAAAATGACTATAAGTCAGAAACGGTACTATACAGTTTGAATAACGGTACAATGAGCTGGAAATCTTCCAAGCAAGATACTGTTACAATATAAACAACAAATGCGGGTTATTGTTGTAGCTGAGGTGGCAATAGAAGCCATTTGGGTCGATAATAAATCTAATTAGATTTGATATAGTTCTGTTAGCAGCCGAGCTAAGCGTCAGCACAGGCTAAAGAATTAATGGTCTCATCAACGATCCAGATACATACTTCAACTATTCATCTGATTTGTTCGGATCGTACATCGTGGCGATGTGATGATCGTATAAATCGCATCAGATAATAATCATGTAAATCCACTGACGAATGCTTTTTCTCAGCAGTTTGAGCCAACTGTACATAGTTCGGGTGTCAAGCACTCGAGTGACTGGCTATAGGCCATGTGGGAGATTGTTGGACAATTATGACCCATAGCGTCACTATTTGTACAGATCATGGTGTTGTTGTACAAATTAACTATGTGACAAAAGAGATTGCACTCTTATCATTTGTGATTAGATCACCTAGATGTATAAATGATAGGAGGTCTCTAACATCCCGCCTTAGTAGCAATGTTACCGGCAGGAGACAGGCTAAACCCATCTCCATAAGCCTCTGATTCTAGAAAAATTTCGGCATGATGTATTCGTAACATCATGCAACCTGGCCTATAGCCAGCATCCATATACAACATAAACATAAAATCTCGGCCTCAGGCCGAAATCGCAACATTAATGCAATTTAAGGGCCCAACTAAAATACGATGCAGACATAATACAATTGGGGCTCTGTGCCCGAAAATATGCATATGCAAAAACTTTTACAAACTACACATTATACAATTCAATTCTCTACAACTAGACTCTGATACTCCCAAGACCTGGTGACTGGCTGACTACAACGCTGCTATCCGGCTTCTCAAGTTCTGAAATCCGTGGTCGACCGATCAGGTCACCAACCTGCAAAACTCAAAACACTGTTGGGGTGTGAGTCATAAGACTCAGTAAGTAACTATGTTCATTCCTTGAGCATCAAACACATGTAAAGTCCGATTCCGGTTTCTATAATAATCTGAGATGTCTATGTGATCATGTAAATATATTCATACTGAATCTAAACTAGTTATCTAATCCTTCACCATTTTACAGATATATTATTTGTTACCGTTTTGCTTTTATTTGATCACACATAATCTTTAACTTCTGTTTGCTGTTTTTCATAGACATCCTTATCATATACATTAGACCTTTATATTACTAACAATCACATTAAACCCATCATGCTTCCGCTACGCTACTCTAATTTCTCATTACTTTCTTGCATACTCTGTACTAGACAATTATAATAACTTTCCTACTTTTACTGTCTTGAAATATCATCAAATCGGTTATACTAAAATATTATTTCTGTCAAACATTTCATCCACTGTAACCAACTATGTATACATGCATATGTTATCATATCATCATGTTCTAGCATCCTTACAATAGATTCTTTCTAAGTAAACATACAACTCATACAATCGTCATTGATATATATACATTTAAATAAAATCATGCTATCATGCACAAGTATTTTACAAAGTTTTACTTCTATATAAACATGACTTACACAAGTATCAACCATTTACATATCAATGCAGTCATGCAATTAACATCAACTATATGCATCTCATATGAATTACTAGAATACATGATTTATATGCATTATTTATAAACCTTACTTTACTGTGACATGCTATGCTTTTAGAAAATACTTTTTGAAAAACCTTTCCGAATAACTCTTTTCTGAAAAAAAAATTTCTGAAAATTTTTTGTTGAAACTTTATTTGAAAACCGATTTCTGCTTAAAATATCTCTAATAAAACTACTGTTTCTGGAAACCTTCTTTTCTAAAAAGCTCTTTCTGAAAGCTGTAACTGAAAACTGAAATCTGAAAAACTGTTTCTAATTTCTTTTTCTAAAAACTGTTTACTAAGAATCTGAAAACTGAAAACTATTTCTTAAACTTCTCTTTAAAAATCACTTTCTAAACTCTTTCTGAAGCTGGAATATGAAATCCTTTATCTGAAAATCGAATCTCCGCCCGTAGGCGCATATCCGCCCGTAGGCGCATCACCGCCCGTAGGCACATCTCCGACCGTAGGCGCATCTCCGCCCAGGAATGTACCATCTGAGCGCTGAGGATCTAGGAGCGTCCCCTTAGTCCTCCACATGTGCACATGTATATAAATCCGTCAATTCCAACAATGTACAACTGGGATGGGTCAAATCCCAAATCCTAAATCCATATGATATTCGTCAATTCCAACTGAATCTCAAGTTACATACTGGGGTGAGTTTTTCCCTCATGCCCCGAAAAACATAAAACCATGTTCTGTTTCTCAAAACTATAAAAGCATTTTCTGAAAAACACTTCTTTCTTTTAAAAGAAAACATTTAAAACTTTTCTTCAAAACTCCTTGAATTTCAAAATCAATCTTAATTTCAACTCAATTTATTAAAAATCTTAATGCACACACATGCATAATGGATTCAATTCACTTGTTCGTATCATTGTTAATTATATTCAATTGTAATATCCATTTATGCTTTTTGTTTCCATCTTGCTCAAGCTCAATTCAAGCGCTACTAAAATTATATTAATCCACGCTAAAATACTGAATTCATTTTCCAAATCAATTCACCACAAAAATATATTTATACTCATAATAATGTGCATTGACACTTCTAGAGCCTGCACCTATAGACATTAATCACTAGTTTCATGTTTATTTACATTGCAACTTACCATAACTCTAAAAATTCATTCAAACTGATTATGTACTACATGCTTAATATCATTCATTCATTCTTAACCTTTCATCTTTATATTTATTAAAATCATGTATTGGTCAATGTTTAAAAATACGGTGCGGCGCCTCGAGGCGGCCGGCCATTGAGGCGTGAGGCGGACCTCCTCGAGGCGGTGAGGCGGGCGCCTCGATCGTAAATCGGAAAAATAATCCAAAATACATTCATTTCTTCATAATTCATAGTATGTTCAAAAAACTATTGATAACTAATCCAAAATACATTAACTTCTTCATTATTCATAGTATGTTCAAAAAATTATTGATAACTAATCCCTAAATAAGCTATCATTAGTATCTAGCGGCATGAAGCTTGGGTCAAAATCTTTATCATCATCAGATGGCTCATCATCCAAAGAACCTCCTTCACTTGTATTGTCTTCATCCACTAATTGTGGAGCTTTCCCTTTCCCTAACAAATAATATAAAGTCGTATTATTTTTAATTTGTTTTATATAAATTGCATTATTTGTACAAGATTAATTTGTTTTATAAAGAAGTCAAAACGACGACGTTTTGGCACCCCAAAAACGTCGTCGTTTCGGTGGGAAAATAAAAAAAAGTCTGAACATGAGGCGGCCGCCTCAGACCGCCTCACGCCGAGTCGGCGCGAGGCGGTCTGAGGCGGCCGCCTCACGCGGTGAAAGGCGGGAAAATTGGCTACAGCGCATTAAGCGGCCGCCTCGAGGCGCCGACGCCGAGAGGCGGCGATTCGGCGCCTCAAGGCGGCGCCTCGAAACGTATTTTTAAACACTGGTATTGGTATTAATCTCTTATTCGCATTATCAAAATTTACAACCATATTCTCAGTCAATATTATAAACCATTTTGAAATCTAATCTCCTTAATAATTTAAAGTTTATATCTGCCTCATCTACACTTATAACGACCAAAACGATAACATTATTACAATAATCCATAGTGCCATTTATGGAGGTTATCAACAAAATAAGAGCAATACGCCATCACTGTGTCCTCTACATCTCTTAAAGCATCCTCAGACATTTCCATTTTCATGCAAATTAGCAAACAAAATAATCGTTTTCCCCTCTCTATAGCATTCGACCTAGAAGGTCCCTTTTATTCACAAACATGTCAACAAGCAATAAAACCACCAATGAAACCTCATAAACTGTAAACCAACTCCAAAATACAAAAACCCCAAAATTCCTAAACTTTAGGATTCCAGCCGAATTTCTCAAATTTACAGCCTCTCTAATTTTGAAAATCTTTTCTAATTTCATATTAAATATCAAGTCTATGATATTCTTAACTTATTTTAACTCTAGCATCAATCCCAATTTCGGAATTCAATCAAAACCCAAATGGCATAATTTATTATTCCCAAAGAAGTCATAGCAGTAACTTTCTTACCCATTTGCTTCTTTTACTATTTCTTCAACTATTACCTGCCTAACCATTCCATTTCAAGTTATATATACACATATAAGCACACGTACACACACATATATTTATAGAGAAAGAAAGAAAGAGATCACTGTCAAGATAAGTGGCAAGTGAAGTAAAGAGAAAGATATCATCAGGGCTCACCCACGACATTGAGGAATTCGGAATTATTGACTTTTTCTAATAATAATATTTCTTCTATTGGCTCTCCAGCAAAAACCCCCTCTCACAAATTAATATTCCGCCCAACAAATCTTTCTCCTTTTCTTTTCTCCAATTTAGAAATAAACCAGAACCCTAATTTAATTTCAATACAAAGCTCTCACCTTTAGTCAATATTAAAGAAAAATAGGAAAATTCTGAATCCTAATTACAGAACTATATCATATTTCTGTGATCTTATTATTATTTTTCTTTATTTATTTTTCTTCCTGATGGGTGTATAAATATTTTCACTTCACTTCAAGCAAAGGAAGAAGAATTATATAAATATTGTTTCAAATTTTAAAGTGAAACCCAATTTACCCAAATGATAAAATCAAATCAATCTCAAAAGAATCTTAGACATAGTTACTTACAATTTGTGTTCATGACCAAATCCGAATTTAGTATTGCTAATTTCCCCCATTTCTTTTCATCTTATTCTGTCAGCCCTCTCTCCCTGCTCTCGGTTCTGCCTCTGTTCTCTCTACTCACTGCCTCTATTCATCGTAATCATAATCCTGGCAGCACTAGTGGCCGCCGGTGGTCAGAAACACGGCCGAACATGGCTGGACAACCCCCCTTCTGCTCTCTCTCGCACTCTTCTCCCTCTCTTCTCGTTTTCTGTCTCTGTGTGTCTATATCAATTGTGTGTGTTAAAATATATGTGTATGTGGTGAGTGTATATTACATGTGTGTGTACTAAAAATGTGTCTTCCACACGTGTGAGTATTATAATACACATATATAAGGATATATCTAGAAGATGTGTGTTTGTGTAATAAAAACAATATCTTGATTTATTTATTATTACTAGTGTAAAAATTTTTCAATTTCACCCCAAATTAATCCAATATAAAATTATAATAAATTTCATGAAAATGATCCCATTTTACAATAAAATTGACCTTGTGTAGGACACAGAAAATGGACGACGCTGTTCCGGGCTCGCGGCCCGGTTGGGAGTACGGAGTAGCCCGCGGGGGACTAAACCGGAGAAATAAAATGGAGTCGCCACCTGGTGTGAACCGGGAAAAATGATTTAAGGCCGCACTCACCCCTCGCAAGGGAAGACCTCAAACCGTTGGGTTCGGAATGGTCCCTTACTTATGCCACTTGTAATGAACGGATTTGTACAATAATTTAACCAAGTCTACACAACATACATGTCCGAGATTAACCTAGATCTAATTCACGTTCATAAAGGTAAACATACAATATCACACAACGAACATGTTACATTATCAAACATGAAAACTAAACAACAACCTAAACAAACATAAATAAAACTCATATTGCGAAGTAAATAACTATAACATATATAAGGAAATAACATACTAGCAACCTAATCATGCTCAAATACAAGGTTTGGATGAAACGAAATACGTGTGTCTCTCAAGTGATACGTGGCATTGTATCCCGAGTGCGAACCGCAATACCATCCATTCGGATTCGGCTACGGAATTTACGTCCGGGTTTCCATCCGATATACCATAAGAGAGAACACATGTTCCGTTCACCCGGAAATCACATCATGCACCAATTCACAATACTCATGCGAAATAAAATAATAAAATAACTAAAAATAAAGGATAATAAATAAAAGGGGTGCCCTCAGGTCTTACCTTTTTAGTCGCTTTCCGGGAGTGCGTTTCACGGTGCCGGAAGGGATGTCGTTTCGACTGTTTTCACTGGTCCGCTGTTTCTACTATTTTCACAGGTTAACTGTTTTCTCTGTTTTCACTGGTCCGTTGTTTCCGCTATTTTCTCTGATTCACTCGAGATTTCCGCTCGCTATTTTTCTATTTTCTCACTGTTTTCAGTTTATTTTTGGGCCGGTTTCGGGACGATTTTTGGGACGATTTTGGCTATCTTTAGACAAATTTCAGTGGTGTTTTGCGGCATTTCATGGGGTTGTTTTCATGATAATTTGGCTGGATAGTTTGCTGGAACAGAGGGCTGCCGAGGAGCTAAAGGCTTGTTAGGGTATGGTCTGATGAAGAGTGGAGCTTGGGTGCGTGATGGATAGCTGCTGGTGAGTGGCTTAAGCGACTGTGAATGGAGTGTGATAGGGGCTACTGCTGCCGAGTAGTGGGTACGTCTGCATGGGGTACAAGTTTGGTCAGTTTGGAGGTGAGTCTTTGCAGTGGGTTTTCAATGAGAGGGAAGAACGTTCTGTTTTGTTAGCGTGTGCATGGTTTGAGGGCTGTCGATTTTGTGGCTGGTAAAAAGGGTTATTGTTTGTGAAGTACTGAGTGTCCAAGGGGCTGTGTCTTTATGTGAGCTTCTCGTAGGTTTCTTTGAGCCGAGAGTGAGGGTGCTTGGTGAGGGTGTTGTTACTGGATGGGAGCTGTTACGTGAAGGGAGATAGTGGGCTAAGTGGCTTTGATTTGTGGGGACGAGTCTGTGTGGGCCGATAACATGAAACAAGGGTGAAAATGTGAGGGTTTTATCTGTTGAATGAGGCAAGGACAGTTACGTGGGCTGTAGGGACTGCATGGTCGGTTTGTTAATGTGAGTTGTGGAGGGAGGCCGTATGGTGTGATGAAGATGGTCGTGAAGGCAGGGTTCGATGTGAGTTTGAGGCTTGAAGTCGTGGTTGTGACATTAGGGTTTCATGAAGGCAGTTCACAGGGATTACGTGCATGAAGGGGCTGTTGAAGGGTTAGGCGTGAGGGCAGTGTTGCCGTGAGCATGAGGGGGGAGTTGCTGGTGTTTGTTATGTATGCATGGTGAAGGTAGAGGGCATGTGGGGGCTTGTTACGTGCGTTTCATGAGGGATCAGGGAGTGATGGTGTGTCTTCAAGTTGTGGTGAATAAAGGCCGTGAAGGTGGAAGATGAGGCTGTCATTTTGATGGCTGGTCGCTGTTATGGTTGCTGCCGAGAAGAAATGGGAATCGAGGGTTGTTGTGGCTGCTGAGTGAGTGCTTCTGGGTTTATTTGTTTGTGAGTCATGGAATAGTCTGTAAAGGGGTAGTTGATGAAAGTGGGCTTAAGGGCTGTTGTTGGCTCTGTGTTTAGCGTGAAAGGGAGGTAGTTGTGGCAGTATGTGAAGGGGCTTATTTGCGTAGGGGGGTTAGTCGTGAGGCTGCATGGTGTGAGCATTGTTTGTTTTGGAGGGTAATAAGCGTGAAGGAGGATGACGGCGTGAAGGTTTGCAGTGATTCCAGGGGTGAACTGCGTCGATTTGCTAGGCTTTGTCGGTTGTGTTCATGAGGTGGTGAAGGCAGTTGGTGATGAAGTGGGCTGTTGAGAGGTGTGATAGAGTTGATGAAGGGTAGTCTTACCGAGAGTGGTTCTTCCTAATCGCGTGTGATGATAGTCCCTTAGGGTTTATATGGCTTCATTTTGAGTGAGCCAGAGAGAGGCACGACATGGGTGGAGTTAAGTATGGGGCGTGAAGAGTGTTTATGGATGGTATGGGTGTTGTTTGGTATGAGTGGTTATGAGTGGTGTGGGTTTTGGCTTTTGTTTTGTTGGTTAGTGTTTGGCCTTTGTAGTTTAGTGCTTGTTTGGTTTATGAAGGAATGGGTTTTGTGAATCATACATGTGAAGGAATGGTTGTTCACGTGGGAGTTGTGAGCTTTTGTGATTTATGAGGCTAGTAGGTGGCGTTTGTGGTGAGGGTTTTTTTCTTGTCATTCACGTGGGAGGCAAAGAAAAAGAGGTGGAATTTTTGGTTTTGTTTATAAAGGTGGGTGGCTAATGTGTGGCATGGAAAATAGGTTTGGACGTGGGGTATTTTTGTGAACCGGGTCGATGATAAATTTAAAATTGAGACTGAACGAGGGAACCCGAAGCTTGAACAAGCGAACCAAATCCAATAAAAATGTCAATTCTTGACCCTTCCTTTCCGACGACCGCTTTCCGCAACTTCCGCAACTAAAAAGTAGTGCCTCCATTCGAGGCTCATCATTGGGCTGATATGCAAAAATGAAATGCCTACAGTCGCCCCGACTTTGATGGGATCTTTGCAGTGTGTGACAATGACAGTCTTATCAAAGTTCGTGCAATGCTTTTTTACTTACCTGGCTCGCCAGGTGCCACCTGACTTACCTGCTGCTTCGAGCTGAGCTGATGATGCAGTGGACCTCGATCCTGGGACGCATCCCAATAACTGCAACCGATAACGGGGGCACCTCGACCCTGGGAACCTCGACCCAACACCGCTGACAATAGGGACCTCGCCCTAGAACTGATGATCTAGTGGGCACCTCGACCCTGGGCACCTCGACCCGGAACTACAACCGACAATGGGGGCACCTCGACCCTGGGCACCTCGACCCAACACCGTTGAAAATAGGGACCTCGCCCTTGAACTGATGATGTAGTGGGCACCTTGACCCTGGGCACCTCGACCCGGAACTACAACCGACAACAGGGGCACCTCGACCGTGGGCACCTCGACCCAACACCGATGACAATAGGGACCTCGCCCTTGAACTGATGATGTAGTGGGCACCTCGACCCTGGGCACCTCAACCCAGAACTACAACCGACAACGGGGGCACCTCGACCCTGGGTACCTCGACCCAACACCGCTGACAATAGGGACCTCGCCTCGAACTGATGATGTAGTGGGCACCTCGACCCTGAACACCTCGACCCGGAACTACAACCGACAATGAGGGCACCTCGACCTAACACCGCTGACAACAGGGACCTCACCCTCGAACTGATGATGTAGTGGGCACCTCGACCCTGGGCACATCGACCCGGGACTACAACCGACAACGGAGGCACCTCGACCCTGGGCACCTCGACTCAACACCGCTGACAATATGGACCTCGCCCTCGAACTGATGATGTAGTGGGCACCTCGACCCTGGGCACCTCAACCCGGAACTACAACCGACAACGGGGTACCTCGACCCTAGGCACCTCGACCCAACACCGCTGACAATAGGGACCTCGCCCTCGAACTGATGATGTAGTGGGCACGCGACCCTGGGTATCTCGACCCGGAACTACAACCGACAATGGCGGCACCTCGACCCTGGGCACCTTGACCCAACCCCGCTGACAATAGGGACCTCGCCCTCGAACTGATGATGTAGTGGGCACCTCGACCCTGGGCACATCGACCCGGGACTACAACCGACAACGGGGGCACCTCGACCCTGGGCACCTCGACTCAACACCGCTGACAATATGGACCTCGCCCTCGAACTGATGATGTAGTGGGCACCTCGACCCTGGGCACCTCAACCCGGAACTACAACCGACAACGGGGTACCTCGACCCTAGGCACCTCGACCCAACACCGCTGACAATAGGGACCTCGCCCTCGAACTGATGATGTAGTGGGCACCGCGACCCTGGGTATCTCGACCCGGAACTACAACCGACAATGGCGGCACCTCGACCCTGGGCACCTTGACCCAACCCCGCTGACAATAGGGACCTCGCCCTCGAACTGATGATGTAGTGGGCACCTCGACCCGGAACTACAACCGACAACAGGGGCACCTCGATCCTGGGCACCTCGACCCAACACCGCTAATAATTGGGACCTCGCCCTTGAACTGATGATGTAGTTGGCACCTCGACCCGGAACTACAACCGACAATGGGGGCACCTCGACCCTGGGCACCTCGACCCAAACTGATATTGATGTGGGCCTCGCCCTCGGATTGACACTGATGTGGGCCTCGCCCCCAAACTGATACTGAT
Source organism: Zanthoxylum bungeanum (assembly GCA_019454045.1). Lineage (NCBI taxonomy): Eukaryota > Viridiplantae > Streptophyta > Magnoliopsida > Sapindales > Rutaceae > Zanthoxylum > Zanthoxylum bungeanum. Next base: position 258,165 of record SKCR01026632.1, on the reverse strand, counting down.
ATGGGCCTCGCCCCCAAACAGATAATGATATGGGCCTCACCCCAAACTGATACTGATATGGGCCTCGCCCCAAACTGATACTGATGTGGGCCTCGCCCCAAACTGATACTGATGTGGGCCTCGCCCCAAACTGATACTGATATGGGCCTCGCCCCCAAACTAATATTGATGTGGGCCTCGCCCCAAACTGATACTAATGTGGGTCTCGCCCCCAGATTGATGCTGATGTGGCCTCGCCCCTAGACTGATACTAATTTAGGCCTCGCCCCAAACTGATACTGATATGGGCCTTGCCCAAACTGATACTGATATGGGCCTCGCCCCCAGACTAATACTGATGTGGGGCTCGACCCTAGGACTCATCCCCAAAACTGAAATTGATATGGGCCTCGCCCCCAGACTGATATATGGGCCTCGCCCGCAGACGGATACTGATATGGGCATCGCCCAAAACTGATACTGATATGGGCCTCGCCCAAACTGATACTGATATGGGCCTCGCCCCCAGACTGATGATTATGTGGGCCTCGCCCCAAAATGATACTGATGTGGGCCTCGCCCCAAACTGATATGGGCCTCGCCCTAAACTGATACTAATGTGGGCCTCGCCCCCAGATTGACACTGATATGGGTCTCGCCCAAGCTGATACTGATATGGGCCTCGCCCCTAGATTGATGCTGATGTGGGCCTCGCCCCCAGACTGATACTCATATGGGCCTCGCCCCAAACTGATACTGATATGGGTCTCGCCCAAACTGATACTTATATGGGCCTCGCCCCCAGACTAATACTGATGTGGGCCTCGACCCTAGGATTCATCCCCAGAACTGAAATTGATATGGGCCTTGCCCCCAGACCGATACTAATGTGGGCCTCGCCCCCAGACTGATATATGGGCCTCGCCCCCAGACGGATACTGATATGGGCATCGCCCTAAACTGATACTGATATGGGCCTCGCTCAAACTGATACTGATATGGGCCTCGCCCCCAGACTGATATATGGGCCTCGCCCCCAGACGGATACTGATATGGGCCTCGCCCCAAACTGATACTGATATGGGCCTCGCCCAAACTGATACTGATATGGGCGTCGCCCCCAGACTGATACTGATGTGGGCCTCACCCCAAACTGATACTGATATGGGCCACGACCCTAAAATGATACTGATGTGGGCCTCGCCCCACACTTATACTGATATGGGCCTCCCCCTAAACTGATACTTATGTGGGCCTCACCCTCGAATGATACTGATATGGGCCTCACCCCCAACTGATACTGATGTGGGCCTCGCCCCCAGACTGAAACTGATATGGGCCTCGCCCCAACTAATACTAATATGGGCCTCGCCCCCAGAATAATACTGATGTGGGCCTCGCCCCAAACTGATACTGATATGGGCCTCGCCCAAACTGATACAGATATGGGCCTCGCCCTCAGACTAATACTGATGTGGGCCTCGCCCCAAACTGATACTGATATGGGCCTCAACCCGCAGAGTGTCATACCCGGCAAAGACTGATAGTGATGTGGGCCTCAACCCGCAGAGTGCCATACCTGGCAATGACTGATAATGATGTGGGCCTCAACCCGCAGAGTGTCATACCCGGCAAAGATTGATAATGATCTGGGCCTCAACCCGCAGAGTGTCATACCTGGCAAAGATTGATAATGATGTGGGCCTCGCCCCCAGAGTGCCATACCCGGTAAAGACTGATAGTGATGTGGGCCTCAACCCTAGAGTGCCATACCCGACAAAGATTGATAATGATGTGGCCTCGCCCCCAGAGTGCCATACTCGGCAAGGATGCTACTGATGATGTGGGCCTCGCCCCCAGATTTCCATACTCAACAAAGACTGATAATGATGCAAATGATTTATTTCAACATACTATATTGCTCTCCTCGAGACAATCTTAATAGCTAAACATATTTTTATCCTCAACGAATGCTCCGTGTCGAAACCAGAGAACCTTCAAAGTACTTGATACACTCAATTTCGATTGTCTGAATGGGTGATCTGAACTAGACTCCTACTGTGTGTGTGCTAAGGCTCTTTCGCAGCTTAGTCCTTTAGTAAGCCAACTTGGTGATTTCGTTTCAGAGAATCGAACCAATGGGTCTAACCAACCTGGATGTCTTAATCACATTCTGTGATTACTTCAGCATACTCAACATGATATGGTTTTCATCTTTTTTCTTTTGTCTCTTTCTTTTCATTTTGGATTTTCTTTTTTCTTTTTTTTTTCTTTTCTTTTCTGACACACCTACCCTTTAAGGTAGCATTTATCCTCATGGTGGTCCTAATACTCGCCCATGGGTAGCTTCACGCTTATCGGTTATAGGTGGTCTATTTTTTTTCTTCTTTTCTTTTTTATTTTTTATTTCAGAGACTTTTTTCTTTATTTCCAACCATATCATATATCATAGCATCAGTAAATCAGGGTGGACTTCCAGGTAAACGGTCATTCACTAATACATCATCTCTTCAACTAGTCACCTCGATAACTACTCAGGCTTCTACTGCTAGGATCACGTAATCAAGTGCTCGTGAGTCTAACTGAGATCAATCCATTCAGAATACCGGAAGAGAGCGCGTCTCGCACTTATCGTTTCTAGGGTTTCCCCTACAGTATTCAATGTCATCACCGGACATATGTCTAACTATCAAAGACTTCTCTCACTCATCATTTTCATTTTTTCATTTTTATTATTTTTTATTATTTAAATAACACAAAATAAACAAGATACTAATACAGAAGACTAGAGGTTAAGATCCAGATTCAGTTTACGCTTTTTACCACGATCGTCCTCGAACCATTTGATCTCGGAAAGGATAGGGTCCACATGCGGTTCAAAGGCCAAGATTTGGTCAATTAAATCCTGGACAGTTCTGGCTGTGAAAAGGAGTTCGTTCACAGGTTACGAACCCATTTCTTCGGTTGTCTTCAAGAAACACATAAAGAAAATCATAAAATCCATCAACGTTAAACAATCCAAGAGGTTTTTGGTGTATGTTCAGATTCACCCAGGATAGCACTATAAACATTTCCTCCAAAGTGCCTAAGCCTCCTGGTAGAGCAATAAAGGCATCTGCATGGTTAATCATTTCCACCAGTCGCTCTGACATTCCCGGCACGATCAATTCTTCTCCGTTTGATGGTCCTATCAGATTCGCCTCCGCCAAAGGTTTTGGGATGATACCCAAAACTGGACTGCCTCCGTCATGTACAACCTTTGAAACAATTCCCATCAGTCCAAGATTGCCTCCATCGTATATTAAGTGCATATTCCATCCAGCAATGACTCGACCCAATTCTTGTGCTGCCTCTATGTATTGCGGTTTAGTACCCACACTGGTACCGCAAAACACACAAATGGTTTCAACTCGTCTTCTTGAAGTGGCATCCATTTTCTCTCTTTTACTCGGATGTATATTTGAATGTGCTGAGGAGAGAAATACTGAGCTGAATTTATAGTACTTAAAAAAAGGATGAGTAATCATTGTACTAATACCTTTCACCGAATGGTGGTTAGCTAAACCACAAAAGAGGTCACGAGAAGTCAAAAGGTCACTGGATCCTATCTACGAAAAAAACAAAAGAAATCGTGAAATGTCAAAAAGTCGTGGATTCCATCCACAAAAATAAAACAAAATGCCAAAAGAAGTCCTAAAAGGTCAAAAGTTGTGGATCATGTCCACGAAAATAACAGAAAATAACAAAAGAAGGCAAATCAAAGCAATAATTAAAGCAAAGGAATTTTGTACTCAATACGCCTCTTGCTTGGCATAAGTTCATTAGGATGCGTCTCATGAATTCTTCTTTTACTCTGCCACAACTAATGAATTAGCTCCCATCTTTGTGATTGCCAAGCACCATTCTCTCTGTCTTAAAATGCCATGTCTTTGCTTTTACCTACCAAAATAACACACAAAATTAAAAATTCTACGACATGTATACACAAAACATGAAAATAGAAATTGCAACAAAGTGTATGAGTTGCCTCCCTGTTAGCACTAAATTCATCGTCTTCAGCTAGAAATGACTGAAATCCATCTGTTAATGTGACTTCAATGTCATCCTCAGTGCATGTGTCATCTTTTGATCTTTGCCGCTTTCTTTTCATCGCAATAAAGTGTATGGGTTGCCTCCCTGTTAGCACTAAATTCATCGTCTTCAGCTAGACATGACCGAAATCCATCTGTCAATGTGTCTTCAATGTCATCCTCAGTGCTTGTGCCATATTTTGATCTTTGCTGGTTTCTTTTTCTTTCTTTTTTCCGTTGAAACCTGCGAATACAAAACAACAGAATAAAGACGTGTGCATGTAATGTATATGTATGCAAGTGTAGAGGTCCTCCCTGTTCATGATGGGTTAGACCTTCATTGTGCTCCTTGGCGCCATGTGTTTCCTCCTGCTAGTTCTTCCCTTCTGTTTAAAACCTGCAAACATAAGACAAACACAAGAATTGTAAGTACGTTACGTGTATGCATGCATGGATATGTTTCCTATCCCGTTGGGTTAGGCCTTCCGCCAATTCCCTTGGTGACTGCTCAGTCTTCTCTTCTTCAGGCTAAATACAGCTTCAATCTGTCAACATTGATCGGCTCGGTGAACTCATTCTCTTTTAAATCTGATAGTCTCACTGCCCTGTTTCCCATTGCTGAATGACTATACTATCTTTTCTGATTACTTCTTCCGAGGATTCCCTGATGGTCTTTCCATTCTGATTGTACAACTTTCTGTTATCGGCTATACCGGGTACGGTCAAACTGGCCGCAACATTAGTCAGAACTTGCAACATCTCAATAATTTCAGTTACTTTAATCTCTAATTAATCCAGGCAGGATCTCTCGTTTACTAATTTGCTGATGTTGATTGGCGGTCTCTTGACGAGTCTCTCTGTTTTCTAACCCAACGGGAATCTATGATGGCTTTTAAGACACAAAAGGGTTAACATGATGCGTGTATGCATGAGTGCATGTCATGTATGAGATGTATGGAATACATAAGCTTATAAAAGAATTTGCACTAATTGGCCCATTATCATTTTAAAGTGTTCAATCATATTATTGCGCGGTGGAAACTTGTCTCAGTTGAAATGGCCCAATAAGTTTATACTTTTGCGATACATGGCTAAACAACTTCAAATGATAAGAGGCCCAAATACAAAATGGCCCATTGATATTTTAGAAACTTTTGACCCAATTGTCAAAGGACACGAACTCGTTCCAATTTAAATGGCCCAACAAGTTCATATCTCTTGACAAAAGGTTCAATTGAATCCAAATGATGATGGTCCTAAACACAAGCATAAAAGAAATGATTTCTATGGGTCATACAATTAAGGTTCACATGTAGGTTTAAAAGAATGTAAACAAAGGCTTCCGCTGACGAAGGTTTGCTCACAACTATGACTCCCCACTCAAGGGTTCGAGCGACCAAGTGAGCGCACCTTTTTTATACCTTACGGTACGTGTCAACGAGTTATGGTGTGTGACTGACTGTCAAATGGATTTCCCGTTATAGATTCCCCAGAAGGAGGTTGGAGCGAGGCTCTCTTAAATACTCAAGCCCCTTAGGCTCTTATCGCTTGGTGACAGGAATAAACAACGAGTCCTCCAAATTAGTCTATCACAATAAGCTACGGGTGAATGATTATCTAAGTGCCTTCACAGCTTTTCCTTATAGAAAGGTAGTGAGTGAAGGAAGACACCAAACTATCACCTAGCATTAAAAAATGCCTTTGATTAAACTACCTAAACCCACAGTAGACATGGTTAATTTAAAGCACAAATCACAAATATTACAAGACATTATTTCGGGGCCGATTCTCTATCCCCAGTGGAGTCGCCAAACTGTAGGACACAGAAAATGGACGACGTTGTTCCGGGGTCGCGGCCCGGTTGGAAGTACGGAGTAGCCCGCGAGGGACTAAACCGGAGAAATAAAATAGAGTCGCCACCCGGTGTGAACCGGGAAAAATGATTTAAGGCCGCACTCACTCCTCGCAAGGGAAGACCTCAAACCGTTGGGTTCGGAATGGTCCCTTACTTATGCCACTTGTAATGAACGGATTTGTACAATAATTTAACCAAGTCTACACAACATACATGTCTGAGATTAACCTAGATCTAATTCACGTTCATAAAGGTAAACATACAATATCACACAACGAACATGTTACATTATCAAACATGAAAACTAAACAACAACCTAAACAAACATAGATAAAACTCATATTGCGAAGTAAATAACTATAACATACATAAGGAAATAACATACTAGCAACCTAATCATGCTCAAATACAAGGTTTGGATGAAACGAAATTCGTGTGTCTCTCAAGTGATACGTGGCATTGTATCCCGAGTGCGAACCACAATACCGTCCATTCAGATTCGGCTACGGAATTTACGTTCGGGTTTCCATCAGATATACCACAAGAGAGAACACATGTTCCGTTCACCCGGAAATCACATCATGCACCAATTCACAATACTCATGCGAAATAAAATAATAAAATAACTAAAAATAAAGGATAATAAATAATAGGGGTGCCCTCAGATCTTAACTTTTAGTCGCTTTCCGGGAGTGCGTTTCACGGTGCCGGAAGGGATGTCGTTTCGACTATTTTCATTGGTCCGCTGTTTCTACTGTTTTCACAGGTTAACTGTTTTCTCTGTTTTCATTGGTCCGTTGTTTCCGCTATTTTCTCTGATTCACTCGAGGTTTCCGCTCGCTATTTTTCTATTTTCTCACTGTTTTCAGTTTATTTTTGGGCCGGTTCCGGGATGATTTTTGGGACGATTTTGGCTATCTTTGGACAGATTTCAGTGGTGTTTTACGGCATTTCATGGGGTCGTTTTCATGATAATTTGGCTGGATAATTTGCATGGACAGAGGGCTGCCGAGGAGCTAAAGGCTTGTTAGGGTATGGTCTGATGAAGAGTGGAGCTTGGGTGTGTGAAGGATAGCTGCTGGTGAGTGGCTTAAGCGACTGTGAATGGAGTGTGATAGGGGCTGCTGCTGCCTAGTAGTGGGTACGTGTACATGGGGTACAAGTTTGGTCAGTTTGGAGGTGAGTCTTTGCAGTGGGTTTTCAATGAGAGGGAAGAAGGTTCTGTTTTGTTAGCGTGTGCATGGATTGAGGGCTGTCAATTTTGTGGCTGGTAAAAGGGGTTATTGTTTGTGAAGTACTGAGTGTCCAAGGGGCTGTGTCTTTATGTGAGCTCCTCGTAGGCTTCTGTGAGCCGAGAGTGAGGGTGCTTGGTGAGGGTGTTGTTATTGGATGGGAGCTGTTACGTTAAGGGAGATAGTGGACGAGTCTGTGTGGGCTGATAACATGAAATAAGGGTGCAAATGTGAGGGTTTTATGTGTTAAATGAGGCAAGGACAGTTACGTGGGCTGCTAGGGACTGCATGGGCGGTTTGTTAACATGAGTTGTGGAGGGAGGCCGTATGGTGTGATGAAGATGGTCGTGAAGGCAGGGTTCGATGTGAGTTTGAGGCTTGAAGTCGTGGTTGTGACATTAGGGTTTCATGAAGGCAGTTCGCAGGGATTACGTGCATGAAGGGGCTGTTGAAGGGTTAGGTGTGAGGGCAGTGTTGCCGTGAGCATGAGGGGGGAGTTGCTGGTGTTTGTTACGTATGCATGGTGAAGGTAGAGGGCATGTGGGGGCTTGTTACGTGCGTTTCATGAGGGATCAGGGAGTGATGGTGTGTCTTCAAGTTGTGGTGAATAAAGGCCGTGAAGGTGGAAGATGAGGCTGTCATTTTGATGGCTGGTCGCTGTTATGGTTGCTGCCGAGAAGAAATGGGAATCGAGGGTTGTTGTGGCTGCTGAGTGAGTGCTTCTGGGTTTATTTGTTTGTGAGTCATGGAATAGTCTGTAAAGGGGCAGTTGATGAAAGTGGGCTTAAGGGCTGCTGTTGGCTCTGTGTTTATGGTGAAATGGAGGTAGTTGTGGCAGTATGTGAAGGGGCTTATTTGTGTAGGGGGGTTAGTCGTGAGGCTGCATGGTGTGAGCAGTGTTTGTGTTGGAGGGTAATAAGCGTGAAGGAGGATGACGACATGAAGGTTTGCAGTGAGTCCCGGGGTGAAGGGCGTCGATTTGCGAGGCTTTGTGGGTTGTGTTCATGAGGTGGTGAAGGCAGTTGGTGATGAAGTGGGTTGTTGAGAGGTGTGATAGAGTTGATGAAGGGCAGTCTTGCCGAGAGTGGTTCTTCCTGATCGCGTGATGATAGTCCCTTAGGGTTTATATGGCTTCATTTTGAGTGAGCCAGAGAGAGGCACCACATGGGTGGAGTTATGGGTTTTAGTATGGGGCGTGAAGAGTGTTTATGGATGGTATGAGTGTTGTTTGGTATGAGTGGTTATGAGTGGTGTGGGTTTGGCTTTTGTTTTTGTTGGTTAGTGTTTGGCCTTTATAGTTTAGTGCTTGTTTGGTTATGAAGGAATGGGTTTTGTGAATCATACATGTGAAGGAATGGTTGTTCACGTAGGAGTTGTGAGCTTTTGTGATTTGTGAGGCTAGTAGGTGGCGTTTGTGGTGAGGGTTTTTTTCTTGTCATTCACGTGGGAGGCTAAGAAAAAGAGGTGGAATTTTTGGTTTTGTTTATAAAGGTGGGTGGCTAATGTGGGGCATGGAAAATGGGTTTGGACGTGGGGTATTTTTGTGAACCGGGCCGAGGATAAATTTAAAATTGAGACTGAACGAGCGAACCCGAAGCTTGAACAAGCGAACCAAATCCAATAAAAATGTTAATTCTTGACCCATCCCTTCCGACGACCGCTTTCCGCAACTTCCGCAACTAAAAAGTAGTGCCTTCATTCGAGGCTCATCATTAGGCTGATATGCAAAAATGCAATGCTTACACCTTGCGTTCGGACGCGGCCTCACACGCGAAAAATAAAATTATTGCAATCACACTAAAATAACCCGGGTCGTTACAAGGTCCCTATGATTTGTTCCTGGATGGAGAATGATATGAGACTGTATCAGTCCACGTAGGATAAATCATTAAATATTCATAGTCAGAGTATTATCGAGATTGGACATCGATAATGCGTAAAAGACTAGTATTACACTTGTGCGTGTTGTGAGGGCACAACGACATAGCTCTCATATATTTGGGTATAGGATACTCATGCAAGTGTAATAGGAGGTTGTGTTTCACCGATGGTACGGGAAACAGCTTTGCTCTGGATAGACCCCCTCGGAATTCCATTGGTAGTATGACTATGTGTTTATGGAAGTCCGAAATCAGGGTAGGTGTATTTGGTCTTAACCTGAAACTTACACCGCTAATACTTGCGACAATCAATATACATTGGTTGCGGTCGTCCAGGGCTTTAACAGGTTCTGTGTATGCTAATGCTGGGTATATTGAGAATCGTAGTGTGTTGGGTGTGATGTCAAGACGGAAGTGTCACTCCAGTCATATGGAGATGATGGTCACGTAGGATATGGGAATGGTTCTCTTAAATGATGCAGCTATCGGGATATTATGACTAGGTCATGTCTATCCGATTATAGAGACTAGTCACCAGACATCTGACATGTGCTTCGTATGGGGCAGACACAATTCCAGCCCCAGGTCTAGCACGTGATCATTCGATACTGGAAAGAAATACGCAATACTACGTATACTACGCTTGATACAGATCCTTTATTCCTGTAAGGATGTTTCCAGAGAATTGGGAAGACATGGCGCTTTGCAAGAGGCCAACCTTGTCTTGTAAATCGGTATAAACGTAGTACGAGGTACTTACGTGTTCGGATAGTCCGACGACCGAATTTACTGCCAACATATCCGGGGATCTCATGGGTCACTTCCCAAAGATTCACCGATGACGTATGACTCGCACTCTAAATTAATCTGGGATTAATTAGAAGAGATAGAAAATTAATCTGGGATTAATTGCGGATATATTTTATCTGGGATAAAATATTATTAAAAGAGAGATAACGGTTAATTTGAAATTAATCGATAAATTAATATATTTGATATATTAAACGAAATTGGATTTCGACGGAAATTAAAATTAGATTTTAATTCGGGTGAACGAATTAATTAGAATTAATTCGTTAGCGACGTGAATAGTGATTTTGCTAGGCGTAATCATTTAATTACGACGCAACGGAAAATTCGTTAATTTGGAATTAGCGGACCCGAGCCCGAGATTATTTGCGAGCGCATTCGCATTTCGAATTCGAGTGCGGCACGCAAGTCAAATCAAGCGTCAAATCGCTAGTCGTATCAAGCGTCAAATCATTAGTCACTTTGAGTGATGTGTCTTGACAATTTGATGGATTGAGTGATGGAAGTGGTTGGAGATTTTAATTGTTTGACTTTTGAAAGCCAAATTCACATGAAATGCATTTGAAATTCAAATGTGTGTATAAGATACACAAATTTGGAATCAAACACAACAATTCTCTCTTCCTCTCATCACTCTCATTAGACTCGGCCGGCGGTTCGGTTCCGGTTCGGAACCAAACCGAACCGGCCGGTTTCCGGTTCCACAAGTGTGGAACCGGAACCGAACCGGTTAAATCCGGTTCGGTTCCGGTTCCACACTTAAGTGGAACCGGAAACTCGAACCGAACCGGAACCGAACGGTTCGGTTCCGGTTCGGTTCGGTTCCTTTTTTTTAATTAATTAAAATAAAAAAATGAGAGGAGTCAAAGCTTAAATTAAAAAAAAAATTATTAATTAAAAAAAATGAGATTAAATTTATAAATAAAAAAAAATTTATTACATTGAAGAGCTTGAGCTTAAATTTTTTAAAATTTAAGTTGCCTACGTATCCTCCAAGGGTGAGAGGAATCAAAGCTCACGTAGTTCCATTACAAGTTTAAGACATATCCCTTTTGTAAATTATAATTTTACATTTATCAATCATCATTATCAGTTGATCCTTCGGCTCCGGGTCCGCAGCTTCCGCTTGCACTTGTTGCAGAAGCATTATCGAACAAATCTTCAAAATCATCGGGGGCATCTTCTTGTTGTCTCAGATCAGCTCGAGTTCAATCATCCACACAAGTTGTTGCTTCAAGAGTGCTTGGATGTAATGAAGATCGCCTAGCTTCCAATATATTACCTCCCAAGCTGAAGGCTTGCTCAACCGCAACGGTGGAAATAGGTGCTGCCAATATCTCTTTAGCAATAATAGATAAAACAGGATATATATTTTGATGCCGGTTCCAACCGGTTCGGTTCCGGTTCCGAACCGGAACCGTGGCCGGGTCTAACTCTCATCTCACGCCCAAGGGGCTCCAATTTTTGTTCACTGGTTTCCTCCAAAACCGTGAGCAGTGGGAAGCAAAGAGTGGGATTTTGTGGCAAAATCTCAAGTGCTAGCACACTTACGAGAAATGCGAAGGTGATAGGGAAGTCCACCCATGAGCCGGGAATCATTTCACGAAGCTTGGAGCTTGACGAAGTTGATCCACGAAACCAAACCAGTGAGTAGAAATTGCTCACTGCTGTGACAGTTCAAGGAGGAAGAAAATCAGTTTCGTTGCCTCGCGCGTCGCTTAACCGATCGATGTAAGTATTCCGCAACTTCTCGATTGTTATTCACATGTTTTTCATGCTTATTATTGATCTTAGGACCTTAATAGAAACCAACAGTATATTTGCCACTAGAGCTAGTAGCTCGATGATTTCATGTCCTCAAGATAAGTTTGAGGCTGTGAATACGAGTCTCTACAGGGTCTCTGGATGTATGGGTGAACTGTTTTGAAATGTTATTATTATTATTTTTTTGCTATAAAAATTGTTTTATTAGACCGAATCATATTTTTTAAAGTGCAAACCCAGTGGCAGAGATAGAACTTAAGACTCACTCGGGGCAAAATTTAATTTTAAAAAATAAAAATTATAAATATTTTTCAATGGACAAATCAAAATTATCTCAATAAGAAATAAATTTTTTCACTAATTTATTGAAAATATTATAATAAAATTTGGAGTTAAGCTGTCCAAACTCCAAACCTACACTCAAAGGCCAGGGCTTAATGATTTTACAGGATTCAAGCTCGACCCCATCCCCGAACTTCTTGTTTTTCAGAAAACAACTAATTGCAAGATTAGTAGTTGCTATTTTGATTCCCCCAAAAACAAAAACATGTAGCAAATTTGAAGGTAGCAAAGCGACAATTTTATTTTCCTTCTCCTTTTTCATAAAAACTTTCTTGTGTTAAGCTCAGTATTTTTTTTTTTATCATTTTCATAACTTGTCCTCCTTAAATTTGATATTTAATATTATTTAACTCCTATTTTTTTTTTTATTATTTATAATAATTGGGCCCTGAGTTTTATAATTAATTGGTATGATGAATTAATAAATATATAATATTTGAAATTCTATAAAATATAATTACTATTTATTTAAATACTTTTTAATATATGTGATAATATATTATTAAATTGTTATATGAATTACGCTGGACTATCAATGCATAGTAAAAAATTTTGTCAATGATACAGGATGTTCAGAAGTCACCGAATAGAATTTAAGTAGAGAAATGAAGAAAGATGATGACGCCAGAAAACAAATTTTTATTACTAGACACATCCGGATATCATATGAACAAACAGCAACAAGTACAAACATTGACATGAAAAACAAAGTATGACGATAAAACATGACATGAGAGATCGAGTCTCGCGGTATAAGCGGAGCATCATGGACACTAAATCATCCTTATTATTCATTAATATTCTCAGTCAACTTTTCTCCCAAAATCAACGGCCCAGATTCCACTTTACCTGATCCTGATTTCACAGTGCAATTAAAAAAAATCGTAAGAACAATCATAAAAAAAAAAAAAAAAATTAGGGAAATTATCACTTTTACACTTAAAAGATTGATTGTGTATGAAAAAATTTGAAAATTTTAAACAAATTTATTTTTACAATCAATCTATTAATTTATATTTTTTAATGTAAATTAATATATTAACTATAATTTTTAGAGTAAAATTAAACTTAAAATTTATAAATTATTATACTGATGAAACATCGGATGTAAATTTAAACTAGTTTAAAGTTTAAAATTTTTTGATTCATAAGTCAAATTTTCGCTGGAAATTTGATAATATCCTAAAAAATTAAAACAATGAATGAGATTAGAATTTGATGACATACTTAGAGCAGTCGGTGGAGGTGCTGATCTTGTAAGGAATTTTAACTCCACATGCACGAGGAAGGGAAGCAGCAGCAGTTTGTTTGATCCCGGGGATTTGTCCAGCAGCTTGTTTCAAGCAGTTGCAAGCAGCTTTGCGGCCAGGGGTGGTTCTGGCGGCGGCTTTGAGAGACCTGACGCCGCTGCAGCATGGAACTGGAGGTTTGCCGCCAGTTCTCAGGTAACCAATGCATGGAGCCATGGCTTCAGTCACCTGAACACATGTTATGGCTTGAGTCATAGGAGCAGCCACCAAGATGCACAGAATCAAAGCAGAAACAAGCTTTATATTGAGAGCAGCAGCCATTGGGATAATTTGAGAAAGTTGGGAACGTTGTGTTTAGAAAAGCTTGAGGTGAGTTAGTGAAAGAGTGGCGAGAGTTAGGGTTTATATAGAACGTTGTGATGTAAAAATTAATTCAATTCAATGTTTTTGATCGATCCTTTATCTTTCCTTTCCGATAGATGTGCGGTTCAACAACGTTATTGGAGTTTTGATCTTCACATCTTGCACGTTTGAAGTGTTATTTTGTTATCTGATCATCAAATACGATTTTCTAGAAATAAGATAAGGCAGCATGCAAATAATGAAAATTGCAGACCTGAACAATAAAAAGTCTTAGTTGTACAAGACTTGTCACATTATTTAATATGATAGCTCGTTTGATATGCATGCAAATTGGAATAATCCATCCTAATTTACATCAACGATGATTACGAGAAAAATAAAATGCATTAATGGACATTTTTATTGAAGACATTCTGCCAAAGTCACTCTCTCATGTAAGGACTAGGACTAGGCCGGTGATGGACTAGGAGAGGGACCAAGATTTAGTAGTCCATTAGGCCGGCTTAGGGCTTTAAAATAGTAAAACTACATTTGTAGTCTCAATCGAAGATGTTATTTAGCATAAAATATGGCAATTTTAGCAAGTTCTTTCGTTGAAGATGGAGAAAAATTGTTGCAAAAGCAACCTGTTTTCGTCAGAAAAATAAAAAAAGACTTGTGAGGATTCCATTCTATCCATGAAATTCATTGAAGGACTGTAGGAACATGGTCAGCTTGTTAAAATTTTGGCAGACTGCAAGCAATTGCATGGAACTTAAATGTGCCATTTGACAAATATATGACTTTGAATAAGATTACACGAGAGGCATACACCTGTCTCAGTTCAAAAATAGAGCAAAGATCTAGAATGTAATGGTGGTACCACGTCACACATGTAACAACACAATTATCTATTGTCATATGTGCTAAAATATTCAAAAACTACTAAATAAATTGTAATTATATTTAATACAATTACACATGTCAAATGCTTATTAGTTGATGATCGATACTGATAGCACGTCACTCAGACTTCTGTTGTACTATAAAATTACTCCAAAAATAGAGAAAATATATGGTAGATGAACAACATAATTGTAAGCACCAGCTCGATGAAGAATTTTGATGATGCAATGCTAGCGATTTCGTAGCAAAACGAACGCAAAGACAAAGCTTAATCAAGAAGCGGCGATGCAAGATTTTATAGTTTAGGACTCTATATGTAAGTGAGTTGATATTTAAGTATTTTTAAGCTCATAGGATTCATTCATGTTTATATAAGTCTTAGGGTCAAATATATAAATATTTTTGAACTGCATTACTGATTTTTATGTACTGAGACCGGCATACCGGTGTCTTGGATCTCTTTTGCATGCTCTCTGGAACCAGTCCGGTTTTCACGTCCGAATGCATAGCTTTTGGAACCAGACAGCTTTCATACTGAGCTCTATAGCAGTATACCTGGAGAAAAATAGATCTCTGGAACAGGCATGAACCATACATGTGTCCATACCGGTGAACTTGTCTATTTTGGATACTCTTTGAAACCGGCATGAACCATACCAGTGTCCATATCAGTGTCCATACCGGTGAACTTGTTTATTTTGCATACTTTTTGGAACAGACGTGACTCATACCAGTACACATACCGATAGATATGATGTATATAATGCTCAACAATAACTATTCAGTATCCGTTAACTTTAGACCGGCTTACTGGCCCATGTAGACCGGTATACCATTCTTATAATATAAAGTTGGGTCTGCTCGAATTTTTCACTATAAATTGAGACTCTAATCCATTTTTGCTGAGTTCTTACACTTTCCAACATTATCTTGAAAGCAAAATCTTAGAGAAATATAAAACCTTCTTGATCATTTCATTCTCATCATGTCATAAGCTCATTACATATATCTTCATATACATCTTAGTGAGCTTAGATATATTTGAGTAATATACCGACTCTTCAATCTTTGTATTTTTCTTAGTGAGTTCCCAAATAGTGTTGTAAACACAAATTTGTATTATTCAAAACACTTGTGTGAAATCCCTTGTGTGAGTTGTGAGTACTCTCAAGGGTGGAGTTGATGTAAAATGTTTGAGAGAAGCCTTGGTAAAAAAAAATCTATTGATTGTAAGTTTATTGAAACTAGTGGAACCTTCAAGTGACCTTGAAGAGAGTGGACGTAGGCAAATTACTGGGCTGAACCACTGTAAAATCGGTGTTGTATCTCTCTTCCTTTATCTTTAAATTGTGCAATTTTATTTGGAATCAATATTGTATTTTATAATTGTTGGTAAAGCTTGAAAGCTTAAAATTACTAAGATTTATAATTTTACATTAATTTTTTATTACCTAATTCACATTCTCTCGAGTATAGTTGTTACTTGATAGTGCTTGTAGAGAATTTCATTTGGTATCATAGCTCGAACTTCTCGCAAAGGACTTGACAATCCGAGAAGAAATAATATGGCAACTACAAGTAAAACATTAATGAACCTTACCGAGGGATTTTTTACAAATAAACCTCTGTTCTACACCAGAGCCGACTACAATTATTGGAAGATGAGGATGTTGAACTATCTCATCGTCGTTGATGTGCAATCATTCAAAGTGATCACTAGAGGTTCTAAAATACCAATGAAGAAGGATAGCAACGGTGTGAATTTTCCAAAATCACAATCTGAATAAAGCGATGAGGACTACATGGAAGCCTCAAACAATGCAAATGCTCTCAATCATTTACTTTGTGCAATTAATCGGAGCCAAATCAATAAACTTTCGGAATTTGGAAACACATATGAATTATGGAAGTCTTGAGAGATTATGAATGAGGGTATAGCCAAGTTAAAGAATCCAAGGTCAATCGGTTCAAAGTTCACTATGATTGTGAATCAACTAAATGCTTTAGGAAAAAGCATTAGTACAAGTAATCAAGTCAAGAAGATCATTAGGTCTCTTTCTAAGGAATATAAGATTTGCACCTCCACCATCAAAGAATCAAATAATATGAACACTTTGAAGTTTAATGACTTGGTGGGAAAGTTGTTAGAGTATGAGATGAAGATCGAGATGGATTTGAAGGAAGAAGAATAGAGTAGAGGAAGAAAGAATCTAGCTTTAAAATCAAGCGCAAGAAGAGAGGATAATGAAAACTCTAGTGATGATGAAGATAATGATGAGGATGTGGCACTTCTTACACCAAAATGTTTCTTTTATTTTTGTTCACTCTATTTTTCTTTCAACACTTGAGAGAAAACTATGAACAAAATGTGGCTAGGAGAAAACGATTAACAAAAGGTGGCTACGGTTTGAAAATGTGAATTAGTGTAAAAGGATAACACATTTATCCTTGTATACTTAAGGTTTAATATTTCAAAAAATAAAACAAACTCCAACCCCTTGTCTTCAAGAATTTGGCCAGCCCTCGGGCAATTTGGTAACCACCATATTTTACTTAATTGTCATCTTTATGACATTAGGATGTTACTAAACAAAATAGATAATTACCATTTATGAAAAAATTGATTCTTAAAATTATATTTTAAAAATCTTTTATTTCATGAAATGATATATTAAACACTTTAATATATTATTAAATTAAATGATTATCTTATAATCATTTATTTAATAAATACCTTATATTAAACATAATATAAAGTTACATGTGTGACAAAATATATTATTAATCTCATTAATAATTATATATTATATGTAAGTATATAATTGGACTATTCAATTATATTTAATTTGCTACTGTATACCGAGCTAAACACGGGACCAAATGGAACTACGATTTCGAGCTCCAATAATCTCGGAATATTAATCAAACTCGTAATTAAATATTCTGAATCATTAACTTCAAGTTATTCCACTAAAAATATGAAGCTAAACTCTCGTTGTCGTATGTGGATAAAATAAGTTGAACTATATCGGTGTCCATCGATATAGTCATTATATACGGACATGCCTTCATGAGTATCTTATAATTAAAGCCAAGTCATAATGTCTGTTATACCCCTCTAATTATTTTTAACTTAAGTACCATTGATTCTCTAATGAATAATTTATTCAGAACCATTATGAATATTAACCTTCCTATTCGTAATAGAAAGACTTGAGCACTCTAATCGTTCAATTACCGATTCAACCCTTAAGGAGTGAACTCCATAACTTTGTAAAACGTCCACAGCTACACACCAAATCATGTCCCCAAAATACGTAGATATTGGTCGGGATTGCTACACCAACCTCACCTTTGTAAATCAAAGGACATAGCCTGCCATGCAGGAGTTCGCAGTACACTAAGGATTCATATCGATCCATATATGACCATCTAGTATATTGAAATTAATTTCTTTATTTAACGGATATTATAAGAAACTCATTTCTATCTAGGTCCAGTCCTATATGATCACATCAATAAGGTGTCTTCATTCTCATTCCATCGTATGGACGATCTCGGATTAAGGTCGTCATACAGCTATAGAATGGACCGCAGATATAGATAAACCATAAACAAAGTACCTGTTTTGTTTGCTCTCTATGGACTATTTTAGATTACTAATTTCATACTTAAATCCTCTTGTGTATGACACTCATACACTAAGTCTGAAGGCACATGAGTAATCAAGGATAAACAAAATAATTTACAATATGCGATTAAAATAAACACTTTGCTAAATGAATAATGCATAATTTTATTTCATAACATATAATTTTGTTTACATTACATGAAGCTCTATGACATATATCCTAACAATAAGCTGGTTAGGGGTGTGATGAATACCAAAAAGTGTATATTTAATAAAGAGAAAGTAATCATTTTACACTTATAGCTTCATTAATCCTCTTAATTTAGCACATTTATGAAATAATAATTAAATTTATGTTTTATATATTTTTATTATGATTTTTATTTTTTATTTAGGTGAAATAATTCTTTTGATGTATAACTAGAAAAATAGACGTGACATTTGGATTTTGGAGGCTAGAAATTTAAAAGGGCGTTCTAATAGTGTAAAATTTCGAAAATTCTAACTTTACGCAATATTTTTATTTTGGGAATAAAGTTTTACTCTGATATCGGATTGAGACAATTCCAGTTCCAAATGAAAGAAGACTCAAATATCTAAAACGTTACTATTTATAAGATTTTCTAGTTCTAATGGTTTCAAGACTGAAATTGATGAAAAATCCAAAGTGTTTTATACGTAATTAAAAATTTATGGTGGTGGGTTGCCATCCACCTTTCGGTGGATGGTCCCTTCCACATGTAATTGTCTTCAACAATTATATTTGCAATTATTGAAGATGTCGAACATCCTCTATAAATAAGAGGATGCTCAACACTCATTTGCTCATACATTCTTCTGAGAATTCTCTCGAAAACTTGGAAGAGAGTGTCTTGTGTGTTTTATTTTTTTCAAGTTTTCTTGTAATTTATTTTTCTTTTAATAATAAAATCATGCATTTTTTTATTCAAATTATAGTAGCTAATTTCATCATGTTGTGGTAAATGGTGAAGCTCTTAATATGAAAATATAGATAAATCTCACTTTTATTATAATATATGAATTTTAATTTAAAAAATAATATTTAATTTAAATCTAGATTAATTATTGACATACTTTGTTACCGCATATATGGCGGAATTTATTTATTTGGCATAATTGAGAACCTAACTGCACTTGTTATAGACAAATGTTATCACCACCTTTATGGCTGGTTTTATGTGTTTTGGCATAATTAATTCCTAAAATAAATTAACTGGGTAATAATGACCATTTATATATTATAAAAAAATAAGATTTCTAAATTTTAAATATTAAAAGTGGATTATCTAGCCCTAGCATTTTATTTTATTGTTGCAGTGTAATTTAAAAATTATTAATCACTTTAAATAGTTCAGTCTTTTTATTTTCACTCAAATTATTATTTTATTTTACTAAATTTATTCCATGTAGATCGACCCGGACTTATCGAGTTATTTTATTACTTCGACACTCTTATACTTGGGAGTAAAGAACCACTTTGTGAGTGTGTCAACCTCTCCTCTATAACGGAACCGATTACACCTCTATTAGAAGATAATGATTTTGAACTACCTTATAATCGTTGATGTGCGATCCTTCAAAATGATCACACAAGGAACAAAAATGCCAATGAAGAATGATAGTAATGGTGTAGAGTTTCATAAGCCTCATTTTGAATATATTGATGAGGAATATATCCAATCCTCCTTAAATGCTAAGGCGCTCAACCATCTCCTTTGTGCAATTGATCGAAGTTAAATTAATAAGCTTCCGGAGTTTGAAAATGAATATGAATTGTCGAAGTATTTGGAAATGGTCAATGAGGGCACAAGCCAAGTTAAAGAGTCAAAGATCAATCGGTTCATATGTGAGTTAGATAGCTTCAAAATGAAAGCAGGTGAAGATATTGTGCACATGATTTCTAAGTTCACAATGATTGTGAATCAACTTAGCGCTTTAGGGAAAAATATTGACTCTAGCGATCAAATGAATAAAATTCTTAGGTTACTTCCTAAAGAGTATATGATTTGCACTTTCTCTATCAAGGAATCAAATAATATCAAAAATTTGAAATTAGTTGATTTGGTAGGAAAATTATTGGAGAATCTGAAAAGTTAGACTTGCTAACGTGCGACGTGCCACGTGTCAACATCACAGCCGATCTGCTAATGTGCGTCGTGCCACGTATCCTCATCCAATGGTGTCGACAATCGCCCATCGCCACGTGTCACTCCACGTGTCATCCATGTCATCGTCCACATTAGTAGTAGACCAAGTCAACTCGTCACATCAACGACATGTCATCATTAGCCAATCACAGCGTGCCACGTGTTGCAATCATATGGTGCCGACAATCACTTTGGCCACATGTCGCCACATCATCGCCACGTCAGCACAATTATTGAGTCAATTATCCACATCACCACGTCATCAGATAAGAATCTGAAGTAGCCAACCAGAGTGCGACACGTGGCGCGACGCGAGCAGCCTAACGAGGTCTATAAATTCAGCTCATTTTTCTGATTTCAGATGTACCTTCCTCTCTGAATCCTCTGATGTAAATAGGGAGTTTTATATCTAATTTCTTTTAATTTTAGTTTTGTAATTAATTTTAATTACGTTCTGTAATAGTAATTTACTTTCTTTACTTTTTCAGTTTTTACAATTCAACATGGGGAGGTAACTTCCCACTGCTATGGTGAAAGGTAAAATTTTATTACTACTATTTAGATTAATCTCCCTTAATTATAATATATTCACTATTTAAAATTTGACTTAACAATGATACTACTATATTGGCCGGTTGGTAATCAATTATAAACTGGTTTTAATCGGACTAATCATGGATACCGCCTAGTTGGTCGGTTGGTAATATACCGTCTTTATGGCAGGTCAGACTTAATTTGACTTAATCAGATTTCCGCCTATATGGCTGGTTGGTAATGTTATCACAAGTTAATATATTATATTAAGGGAGATATCTAAATTAGTAGTGGTAAAAGTATATCACTTAACCCTAGCATTTTATTTTATTGTAATTTTACTTTTCAGTATTTACTTTACCACATTTACTTTTCAGCATTTTACTTTATGACTTCTTAAGTTTTTACTAGCCCTAGTTATGTGTCGGAACTAAGTTAGTTATCTGGAGTTGTGATGAATTTTAATATCACCGGTTTATAAGGGGTTATTTTATAGTTTGGGTAATTTAAAGGTTTACTTATTAAGTCTTAAGTTTAATGCGTCTTGTTAATTGGCCACTAATAAGATTAATCTGGTAAATCTAAAATAACATTGACAAATGAATTTTAGGTTTCAGCCTTAGACTTAATAGCCCACGATCTTCCTTGAGGATAAATAACCATTTACTAGATTTCCTTACAGGATAGACATATACCTGTCGGGCGGGGGTAGCCATAATTGGAACTTATACTAATGAATCCAATAATTGTAATTGATTGACATAGACATATGGTTCAATTAGGTTAAACTGGTATTTGTGTCTGACCATCGACAGAGGCTTTCGCATAATTTTGTGTTCCAGGTTAGTAAACCGATATATTACGCAAACATGAAATAACCACTTCATCTTTAAAATGATATTGGAAGAAATCACAACCCTGAATAGTTTTATAAATTTGAATTTTCCTCAACCTACTTTTGCGCAATTTTATTTACTTATTTTTAAATTTAAAATCATCACCATTCCCAATCAATCAATCAACTTGTTAGATACTAGTAATCATTTGACCTTATAAAATTAATAGATTATGTATTAAGTCCTCATGGGATCAATACTTTTTATACTACTTGAAAGATATGTGCGCTTGCATTATACGTGTGTGATTACACCGGTCAAGTTTTTGGCGCCGTTGCCGGGGACTTATTTATATTTCACTATTAGTTTTGAGGTTAGATACCTTTACTTGTATCTAAATTTATTTTTACTTATTATTGTTGTTTTCTTGTGTTTTCAGGTTCTAAGAAACTACATGAGACGGACTAGAAGCTTTGAACTCCGACCGCTTGACCCAGAAATTGAAAGAACCATAAGACAATTGAGAAGGGAAAGGCAAGAAGGCCAAAAAACTTTAGTCAACATGGAACCTGAACCTTTGGAAGTTGCACAACCAATACCCATTCGAGACAGAACCATTCCGGTGGTTGACAGCTTCATTTCCTGTATTGTACTTCCTCATTTACCAGTAAATACGTGTGACATCAAAACATGCATTCAGATGATTCAACAGTCAGTGCAGTTTTGGGGAAAAGCAACTGAAGATCGTAATACCCACATCAGCAACTTTCTGGAAGTTTGCGTTACTTTCAATTACAACCGAGAAGCTGAAGAAACAATGAGATTGCGAGTTTTTCCATACTCCTTGAAAGACAGAGCTAAATCTTGGATACATTCACCACCAGTAGGTTCCATCACAACTTGGAACACTTTAGCCACCAAATTTCTTGCAATGTACTTTCCACCAGCCATAACTGGAAAGCTGAGGAATGAAATCACATCCTTTATGCAACAAGACTCGGAAACTCTCTACGAAGCTTGGGAAAGGTACAAAGATTTGCTCCGGAAATTTCCTCACCATGAGATTCCAAAATGGCTTCAAGTCCAAACTTTCTATAATGGACTTTCTGGACTGATGAGAACCATAATCGATGTTGCTGCTGGAGGAGCTTTGATGGAAAATAGAGAAGATCAAGCCTGGGACCTAATCGAAGAAATGGCCAACAAGAATTCATTGTGGCCAACAAAAATGAGCATGATCCAAAGAATTGCAGGAATTTATG
Organism: Zanthoxylum bungeanum; assembly: GCA_019454045.1. NCBI lineage: Eukaryota > Viridiplantae > Streptophyta > Magnoliopsida > Sapindales > Rutaceae > Zanthoxylum > Zanthoxylum bungeanum. Next base: position 235,304 of record SKCR01026632.1, on the reverse strand, counting down.
AAGTTGGAGCCAATACAGCAGTCAACGCCAAGCTGGATCAGATATACAAATTTATGGAGACTCTCAGCACTGGATCCACAAGTTCACCATATGGAGGAGCACCATAACCAAACCAACTTGAAGAGACGGTGAATTATGTCAACAATTTTAACAGACAGAGGAACAATCCATATTCCAACACCTACAACCCGGGGTGGATGAATCATCCGAATTTCTCATGGAGCAATAATTCAGGGCAAAAGAACTATCCACCATCTGGATTCCAGCAATAGAACAAAGGCCATTAGCAGACAAATGAACCAGGAATAGCAGAAGTGCTGGCTCAGTTAAAAAAGTACGATGCTATGTTTCAGAGCCAATCTGCTTCCATCAAAGCACTGGAAAATCAAATTGGACAACTGGCCAATGCTCAAAGTTACAGACCGCCAGAAAATCTTCCCAGCAACACAGAACCAAATCCAAGGAACCGAGGGAAGAAGCAATGTCAAGCCATTACCTTGAAAAGTGGTACTGAGATCAACAAAGATGTTGGAATCAAGACATCCATTAAAGAAGATGCAGTTCCACAGATGGAGGAAAATGAAGCAAAGGAAAAAGAAACAAAGGAAAAAGATTAAATCATTACACCTCCACCTTTTCCACAACGACTTCAAAAAAACAAGCTGGACAAGCAATTTGCTCGATTCGTGGAGGTGTTCAAAAAGCTGCATATCAACATTCCATTCGTAAAAGCCTTAGAAGAAATGCCCAGCTACGTCAAATTCATGAAAGATATTCTTTCACGAAAATGGAGATTGAGAGATTACGAGACAGTAACATTGACGGAAGAATGCAGTGTCATTATTCAAAGGAAACTTCCCCCAAAGTTGAAATATCATGGCAGTTTCATTGTCTCATGCACCATTGGAGAACACTACATCGGTAAGGCTTTATGTGACTTAGGTGCAAGTGTTAATTTGATACCTTTTTCTATTTACAGGAAACTGCAAATTTGAGAAGCAATGCATACCCCAGTCTCTCTGTAACTTGCTGATCGAACGCTCGTATTTCCAAGAGGTGTTGTTGAAGATGTACTGGTCAAAGTCGACAAACTTATTCTCCCAGCAGATTTCATTATCCTTGACATGGAAGAAGACAAAGATGTACCTATCATCCTTGGAAGACCATTCTTGGTGACAGGACGAACTGTTATTGATGTACAAAAAGGAGAACTGACCATGAAAGTTCAAGACCAAGAAGTTACCTTTAATGTTTTCAAAGCCATGAAATTCCCGAGCGATGAAAAAGAAGAAGAATGTTTCAGAATTGATGTTGTTGATAGTATCGTTCAGGTTACTGATACAACTCCCACGGAAAAACTTGAAGCTTGCATCACCAACATGACTGACAGCGAGCTAGATGTTGAAATCCTGGGATGTATCAACTACCTTGACAAACCATTCCGATTCAAATCGACACCACAAGTGGAAAGTCTGGAACTTCCAAAGAAAGATCGAATCAAGCCTTCGATTAAAGAACCATCACAGCTAGAGCTGAAATTACTTTCGAGCCATCTCAGGTATGCATTTCTTGGAAACTCTTCTAAATTACCTGTTATTATTTCTTTTTCACTAACATTGGAGCAGGAAGAGAAGTTACTGAGATTATTACGAGAGCACAAAAGAGCCATTGGCTGGACTATAGCAGACATTCGAGGCATTAGTCCATCATTTTGCATGCACAAGATTCTGATGAATGATGAGTACAAACCCACAGTAGAGCATCAATGGAGACTCAATCCAATCATGAAGGACGTCGTGAAGAAAGAAATCATCAAATGGTTGGATGTTGGCATCATTTACCCTATCTCAGACAACACTTGGGTGAGTCTTATGCAGTGTGTGCCAAAGAAATGAGGAATCACTGTAGTCACAAATGAAAAGAACGAGTTAATTCCAACAAGAATAGTGACTGGATGGACAGTATGCATGGACTACCGAAAGCTTAACAAAGCCACGAGAAAGGGCCATTTTCCGCTGCTATTCATTGATCAAATGCTGGACAGACTAGCGGGACATGAGTTCTATTGCTTTCTGGACGGATATTCAGGGTACAATCAAATTGCTATCACCCTAGAAGATCAGGAGAAAACCACTTTTACATGTCCGTATGGTACTTTTGTATTCCGCATGATGCCTTTTGGATTATGTAATGCCCCTACCACTTTTCAGCGTTGCATGATGGCCATCTTCTCAAACATGCTGGAGCATAGTATGGATGTATTTATGGATAACTTCTCTGTGTTTGGAAACTCTTTTGACTACTGCTTGCAAAATCTGGAACATGTATTACAAAGATGCGAAGATACCAACCTGGTACTCAACTGAGAGAAATGCCACTTCATGGTGCATGAAGGCATTGTTCTTGGACACCGGATCTCATAAAATGGAATCGAGGTAGACAAAGCATATATTGAAACAATTGAAAAACTACCTCCGCCGACATCAGTCAAAGGGATTCGGAGCTTTCTCGGACATGCAGGTTTTTACAAGAGATTTATCAAAAACTTTTCCAAATTGCAAACCTCTTTGCAATCTTCTAGAGAAGGATGTGCCTTTCAACTTCACCAAATAATGTCATGAAGCTTTTGAAATCCTAAAACAGAAGCTGGTCTCGGCTCCCATCATTGTAGCACCAGATTAAACCCTTCCATTTGAGGTGATGTGCGATGCTAGTGATTTTGTTGTAGGTGAAGTTTTGGGACAACGCAAAGCAAAGATTTTCCACACCATTTACTACACCAGTGGATCTTTGAATGAAGCTCAACTCAACTACACAACCACTGAAAAGGAGTTACTCACAGGTGTGTACATTTTTGACAAATTTCGCTTCTATATGTTGGGTCCCAAAGTGGTGGTCTACACAGATCATTCAGCAATTAAATACTTGATCACGAAGAAAGATGCCAAACCCAGATTGATCCGTTGGATACTTCTTCTGCAAGAATTTGATGTGGAGATCAGAGACAGGAAAATGATAGAATATCAGGTGGCAGATCATTTATCGAGGCTTGAGAATGGAGAAACAACTGGCAAAGAACTGACAATCAAAGAAACATTTCCAGGCGAACAGCTGTTTGCCATGAAACATCATGATGTACCTTGGTATGCTGACTATGTCAACTACATAGTTTCGATAAAATGGCCGTTGGAATGGACAACTCAGCAACGAAAGAAGTTCTTCAAGGAAGTCAAACACTATATTTGGGATGAGTTGTACCTATTCAAACGATTTGCTGATCAATTATTGAGACGGTGTGTTCCACAGGAGGAGGTCAATATTATTCTTCAACATTGTCATTCATCATCATATGGTGGACACTTCAGAGGAAACAAAACTACAGCCAAAGTCCTACAATCAGGTTTGTTCTGGCCCACTCTTTTAAAGATGCTTATCTTTTTGCTCTTCAATGTGACAGGTGCCAGAGAATGAGGAATATTTCCAGGAGAATGAAGGACCTTTGCAAATATTCTGGAAGTATAGATATTTGATGTGTGGGGATTGATTTTATGGGACCCTTTGTTCCAGCATTCGTTGGATTATTGAAGCACGGGTCCGATTGGCAGGTGAGTCTTCTGAATCTTTCATTTCACATATGCCTAGTTTTGGAAGAAGCACCTATGCAAAGAAACGTAGAGCTAAACAAATGGGTGTTTGTTACAAATATGCACGCTGGAATTGCAATACTCTTTGTCATTCTTTAGGAATTGTGTCTGATAATCGCGAAGATAAAATTAAATTAATTAGAGATGGCTTGGTAAGGAGTCTTTAGATGATATATCTTCGACTCTTGAGACGCATCCCAGTGGATATATTCATATAGCCATCCACAAATTACATACACAATTCCAAAAGGAAAGACAACAGTTAAGTCTCGGGAATCTAACTCAAAAAGACCTTGTTTTCCAATTTATAAGAAAATTAGATGGGAAGTTTGTCCCTGACGCATAGACATCAATCAAGCCGCTACGTTTCTTGTACATATTATATCTCTTGTCTTTTCCTAATAATTGTAATTTTTTTTGTTGTTTTCTTTTATTTTCTCCGACAGGATCTAGACCTTTTTAACTATCACGATTTATTTTACTGTTAAATAATAATTGTCATTTGGAAAGTACTAGTGCTATTATTTTACTCACCCTTTTCAGTGTTATAATTCAACTCATAATTGCACTTTTGAAGACGTTCAGAGTAAAAGATGGAAGCCACTTCAAGAAAACGAGTTGAGAACATTTGTGTGTTTTGCGGTACTAGTGTTGGTGTTAAACCACAATACATAGAAGCAGCACATGAATTGGGTCGAGTCTTAGCTGCAATGAATATGCACTTAGTATATGGCTGAGGAAATCTTGGACTTATGGGGATCGTTTCAAAAGCTGTACATGAGGGAGGCAGTCGCGTTTTGGGAATCATCTCAAAACCTTTGGCAGAAGCAAATCTTATTGGACCATCAAACGGAGAGGAACTAATCGTGCCAGGTATGTCTGAATGATTGGTAGAAATGATTAACTGTGCTGATGCTTTTATTTCTTTGCCAGGTGGCTTGGGTACAATGGAGGAAAATTTTACAGTGTTATCCTGGGCGAACCTGAACATACACCAGAAACGCTTGGACTGTACAACGTTGAAGGATTTTATGATTTTCTTTGTGTATTTCTTGATGATGCCCGGAGAAATGGGTTCGTGACAAAACCTATGAAAGAACTCCTCTTTACTGCCAGAACTGCTCCGGATCTAATTGACCAACTCTTAGCCTTTGAACCACAAATTGACCCTATCATTTCAAAGATAAATTGGTCCGAGAACGATCGTGGTAAGAGGCGTCAGATTAATATGGATCTTAACCTTTAAATTTTCGTGTAGAATTTCAGTTAATCAGATATTATCTTTTAAACTCTTCTTCTATTGTTTAAGACATTGGGGGCATTGTCTCATTTAGGTTTGGAGGAGGGAATTAGTTGATCAGTATCTTGTTTTTAGTTGTGTGTTGTTTTTATTTTTAGTCCAAATTTTTTCGAAAAAAATACAAAAAAATTGAAAAAATTTCAAAAATTACAAAAATATTTTACGTTTTTGTTTTTTTTTTTTTTTTACTAAAAAGGTGAAATTGGTGAGAGATAGTGTGTAAGGAGTTCCCACTCCTAATACGCATTTCAACCCATTTTCGAAACAAGTTAATTTTTGTTTATTTCCTTTTGAATTATTTAATTTGTAATTCTCCATAAAATTGACTAAAATGGATCTTCATATGCTCAGTTGGCAGATATTATCAACATGCATGGTAACATACGGACATGAGTTGTAATTGAAAAGTTTGTAATATCCAGTGCTCTAGTTTAATTGGAGGAAACATCTCAAAAAGTGATGGAGTAAAAAAAAAAAAACACACACCCACACACACATCTGAGATCCGAGTTATTAAGTTTGTAAGGGTGTTTTAACACCTAGTGCCCTAAAGCCAACTAGCTTAGGAGTCACTGGCCCAAAGCTCGCTACATGGATCGAGGATGTTGCAAAAATATATATATTTGAAGTCTGAGTAATTAAGTTCGTAGGGGTGTCTTAACACCTAGTGCCCTAAAGCCAACTGGTTTGGGAGCCACCGACCCAACACTCGCTGCATAGATGGAAGATATTGTATATAAATAAAATCAATCAAAAATCAAAGAAAAAAATCAGAAAAATCAGAAAAATTATTCTATTGCTACAAAAAGGTGTGAATTCTGATAAAACTTTAGGACAAAAATATTACTCTCTTATCAACTGCACTTGAGACTGTTGTGGGAAAAAAATGAGTTTATTAATATTTTGTTGGCTGTGTATATGGATAATGGTAAATATAATCGGAGAATTTACTTATTCGGTAATTTATAAAGAAAGAAAACAACTAGTAACTTGGAGTAGAAGTTTCACCATCTTAATCACTAACTTCTTTATTCTCTTTTCACTTGTCTTTTTACTTTTGTGTGCATTAGTTTTACTATCTTTTTACTTTTGTAAAATATTTGTGGGTATCATTGATGTAAACCCTCACGAGACTACAACTCGTCCACTAGGGACACCTAGGGGTTTAAAGGCTTGTTGCATACGCTAAATGCAACTGTGATCCCTACGAAAATGGTTAGCTTATTAATTAGTTATTTTATTTTGTGTTTTGTTCGAAAATTGATTCTCATTATATTTTAGAATCAGACTTATCTAATAAATAGGTTATCCTATTATTCGGTTCCTAATCGGTTTCGGTCCGGCTCCAATTTAAATAGGGTATCATAATAAAGATCCAAATGCTATTATGAACTAAAACTTAATTGGAGAGAGGGCACATACTGAAAAAACACCAGGCAAAACAAGACTCTGATTTAAGCCAAGCTAAGGGTGGAGGAGATTGAACAAGGCATTACTGATGATACTTGTATTGCAGCCAGTGCACAACTTGAGGTTGCCAAAACCAGGCATGTAACTGTAGTTTCTGAGTTGAAAACTATTAAGAAGAGGTGGAATCATTGCGAGAGGATTATACTTCTTTGTGTTGGGGTTGGTGCTCAGAGCACCAATTCCCGGTTGTATTTCTGTTAAATACTTCTGTAAAACATTATTATTATGAATAATATATGCAGTTTCTATAATATAATCTATCTTTCTATATGGTAAAGACGTAATGACCCTAGAATGATTAGTCATGATACAATTGCAAAAGCGTCGCAACGGACATTGAGAAGTATCATGACGTTGTCATTCTCAGACAGTTCCTGGTCAAGTTTACACTACTTGGTCAGTATAGTAAACCCGTTGAGACCGGTACATGTCGTATACTGGAATATATGATTCCAATGGTTTCTCAATGAACCATAAGTCTTGGAGACTAGTATAGACGTGTAGGTGTTTATAGCGGATAAACACTGAACGACTCACCGAAGATTCTTAATGGATGGTACACTAGCGTCAATAAGAATCTTCTTGGGTTGAGTAGCACTTGTGATTCTTAGACTTGAGATGCCACATGAGACATCTTCTACACTTAGACGGCAGTCACGTCACCGATCTATTTAGATCAGACCTCTGCCTGTTCGTTGGGTGTAGATAGATCCTCAGGGTGTCCTTTGAGTATTAAGATAGGATCCGTCAGCTCTGTGTATCAGAGCATAGGTAGTCCATATGATTAGCAATCAGATAAAACCATGGGCCCGTGGTAAAGTTTAGAAGCTAGTTCTAAACATTCTTTTGAGATTGCTAATAGAATAGTCGACTGGATAGTCCCGATAGAGATTTGATGTTTACATCTATATCTGTGGGATTTATCCGTATACCTGTGACGGAGGAATTATACATTTGCCATGACCTCGACCTGTATGGTTCAGCGAGATTATCCGTGATCGTCATAATCTACGGGTGGATAGATTATGGACACGAAATTTGATTTCGTGACGGATATACCTGAATCTAGAGAGTCTCAATAATGAAACATACTCGTAGAGCACTAGAGCAACATTAATAAATAATATTGATTATTTATAAAGTCGTTTAAAGGTTAAACGCAAGATACATGCTAAAGGGACTAGATAGTCATTTGCCTAATTATTGTGTATTTACATTTAATACTTGATTAATTTAAATACACATTAATTAATAGTCAAAATGAGTTATTTGACTTTATATCCTAAATGAATATATGTATTTAATATTTAATGTAAATATTATACATATATTTAATATATTTGTATTTAATTAATTAATTAATTATTTAATTGTTAAATGATTAGATTAATTAAAATATAAATATCTTACTTTGGATATTTGATTTAAATGATTAAGTTACCTTTGTTGACTAAGTTATAAATATCTAATAAAGTGTTTTTGGATATTTAATCAACTTGATCAAATTAATGTCAAATGAAAATGAAATTAAATTTGTTGTATATGTTTGTTGATTTTCGGCCAAGGGCTTATTTTTCAACAAGTATATATTGTTTTCATTTCATTTGCATTTCCTAACCTAATACACTTTACAACAAACACCATTAAAGAAAACAAAGAAAGCAAGTGAAGGAGAAAAGGAAAAACTCAAAGAAAAGCTTGGATTTTGTAAGTTTTTCAAACTTACTATTAGAAAGGAATTTGTTCCTTAGGATCTAGGCAACATCTTGTGATGTTCTTAATTTATTCTTCATTATTCTTGTGTTTTTGATGATGGAAATTTGGTTGAAAGTGTTGAGCATGTGTGATGAAGAAAGCTTGTAACTATTGTAGTTATAAAGATTCTTTTAAGGTTTTGGAAACCATGTTGCTAATCTAGAGTTATTGACCCACTCTTAAATGACCTAGATTTTATCTTGAGTTGTTTCATTGTGTTGAGACTTGGATTGGATGGAAGAATGATGATTGAAGTAATTGATTTAATGTATTTGGTCTAATTTGTCCAATTTGTGGAAATTGAAAAATTATGGTTCTTAACTAATTCCAAATTTGGGGCTTTTCATATATGTTGAGCATTTGGGTGTGTATATGATGCATGAAAAGTTTCATGTTGATTGGATTTCATTTGGATGAGTTTTGAAGCATGAAATGACCAAATGGTCAATTTGGGCACCAAATGGTGCATTCGGCCTTAGGGTCAAAAATTGGGGATTTTGGTTGCTTTGGTGTTTTGATGTTTTGAACATGCTAAGTTCATCTTAGAAATGATTTAGAATCATTCAAAATTGATTGGATCAGTTTCGGACTAAAATGGACAAAATACCACATAAGGGTAATTTGGTAATTTCACTTGAATATGATTCATTTGAAATTTTGTTTCATAATTTGATCATTGGACAATTAAATAAATATGTTTATTTAATTAATCCAAGAAAAATTTTTGAAATCTGAAAATCGGATTTTCACTGCTTCCGCTGCGTTACCGGATTCACCCCCTAAAAACCCCTACACTTTGATGGCTGAGAGAGACATAGTTGTAAAGAAGGCTGATGAGGCTTTTTCTGGCAAAAACTTTATGCATCCAAGGAATTAAATAGGATTCTAAATTCGGTTCTGGTTCCTATTAAATATTCTGGTTCCGGTTCTTACCTTTGCAGAATCGGAACTAGACCACAGAAAATCGGTTCCAAATTTTTAGAACCATAACCAACTCTAACTGAATCGGTTATGATTATTTACCCTATAAATGAGACAGTTTTAATTGGTTCTGGGTCGAACCGGATCCGATGCACACCCCTACTCGTAGGGATGGTAAAGACACTTAACATTCATTTGACTCTTTTTAAGGTTAGGGATAAAATGACATTAGGTTAAGGAAATGGTGCAAATAAAAGAGAAAGGAAAAGAAAAGAAAGAAAACAAATATAAAAAGTAAAAAAAGAAAAAGAGAGAAAAAAAAAAGGGTGAATCCCACAAAATATGCTATGTTGTTTGGATTGTCTAGTAACCTGGAGTATTGTCAACCCCACGACTAATTTTGTGTTAATCGATACTCAAATATTGAGTATGCAAAGCAAATTGAGTTGGTGAAATTATCGAGCAACTAGGGGCTTACATAAAATAAATTTTGGAGAAAACTTGTTGATCCTTAACTAGGTGTTAGATTACCTTGACCAAAGAAAAGATGAAAAATGAACTAATGTGAGAGTACTAGTCTACACTTAGCGGTAGCATAAACCAATCCGGGTTGCACATAATTCTTGGTAAGAGAATCATACACACAGGGAAGCATTCGAAAGGTGAAACCTTTGTTGGAATTGAATTTTGAATTTGGATAATGCTCAAACTTTGAAAGAGATGGAATTTTATGAAAAAATTTTGAGAGCATATAAAGAGTCATTGCATGATGAAGAAAGAATCTCGAAAACAAAGTCAATGATTGAGAAATCCCAAGGGATAGCCTGCGCGGAAAATGAGATGAAGTCTGATGGTACCTCCACAAAAGGATCATTACGACTCTCACACTCCTACAAACCGAAGAACGGGCATGCAGTTAAAGTACCATTTGCATACATGCATACATGTAGATAACACTTCTTTTACGGAAAATTTTAACAAAACAGTCAAAAGTTCAAGCCTCTGAGACATAGAGCACCTGACAGTCAGAAAAATGAATATTGGGGACGAAGCCCGCCTAAAAAGGGAATACTGGGGGAGAGGCCCACCGAGGCAAGGTGACTGGGGTTGATCCCCGTCGTACAGTTTGGGTTGTTGAATGACCCACGGTAAGGGAAAATTTTGGAAAACCTTGAGGCAAAAATTAGGGCTTGGAATACCTTGAATCAGTAAGGGAGTCGTAGAGAATGACCACTCCAAAAGATTGAAGAAAGTTGGAAGGATGGGTTTAGAACACCACATGATTTGGAATGCCTAGGGACCTGGAACACCATAAGACTTAAAACACCATAGGACTTGGAACACCGCAGGATTTGGAACACCTAGGGATTTGAAACACCTATGGACTTGGAACACCGCGAGATTTGGAACACCATATAATTTGGAACACCACCAGATTCGAAACACCAATAGGCTTTAAACACGTCAAGATTTCGAACACCAATAGGTTTAGAACACCTCAGGATTTGGAACACAAATGGGTTAAGAACACCATAGGGTTTAGAATTGTTGGGATATATGCCCAAGGTCATAATGTAATATGTAAACAGAATTTTATTTTAAGTAATAAAAGATGTAGTTGTTTATTTATTAAAATGTTGATTTTAAAGTCGTATATCATAAATTATCATATATGCCCTTGGATACTAAATGTACTTTCAGACTTAGTGTTTAAGTGTTATACACAAGAGGATTTAAGTCTGAAATTAGTAATCCTAAATAGTCTGTAGAAAGCAAACAAAGACGGCACTTTATTTGTTGTTTATATACAGTTGCGGTCCATTCCATATTGTATGACAACCTTGATCTGGGTTCGTTCATGTGGTGACATGGGAATGGAGACACCTTATATGATGTGATTATATAGGACTGGATGAAGACAAAAATGAATTTCTTTTAATATCCGTTAAATAAAGAAATTCATATCAGTATAATAGATGATCATATATAGGTTTATCTGAATCCTGAGTGTACTATGAACTCATGCATGGTAGGCTATGTCATTTGATTTACAAAGTTGAGGTTGGTGAAGAAATCCTGACCCATAACTACGTATTTTGGGGACATAGTTTGGCATTGTGATGGGGACGTTTTACATAGATATGGAATCCACTCCTTCTTGTGAGAAGTAGATGAGTATCATCATTAAGGGTTAATTCGGTACTTGAACGGTTATAGCCTTCAAATCTTTCTATAACGAATAGAAAGATTAATATTCATAATATTTATGAATAAATCATTCATTAGAGAATCAATGATACTTATGGCATAAAATAATTAGAGGGGTATAACAGACATTATGACCCGGCTCTGTAACATCCCAGATTTTCAGGAATGTTCTAGAAGTATTCTGGAGCGATGTTTTAGTCTCGGATCGTGATAATAATGAAAAATAAGAGTTTAAGTGATGTCTTATGGGTTGGAATATTATATTATGAATTTTTGTCGCGTCGGAAAACGCGGAGGATCAAAAGTCAGTTACGCGATTTTCGTAAAACGCATAAAGTTTTCGGTTTTGGTCACGGAGAGAGGAAACGAACTCCGATCATGCTGATTTTTGGACCATCGGACTCCTTTTTTCGAGACAAACAACTTTCGTGTTGAGCACGTTTCGAGAATCGCATCAGAAGGGCTCCGAAATTGCGATATTCCAGAAGGTTCCAGAATATGGGCTGTTTTGCAATTTTCACGAGGGCTTATTTGATATTTTCCAGAAGAGTATATAAAGCCTCAGGGTTTTCAAAAATTACAAATTGGCAAAAATCCCAAAACCCCTCATTTTCGACCCCCCACCCCCAAATTCGTCCTCCTCCTTTGTGTGCTCGCGCCGGCCACTTCCCGGCCACCGACGGCTAGCACTTGGTATAAGTTTCGCCATAGTTATTATTATTTCTCCTATCATTTGAAAATGATATTACTTTGACAGATCTTCAAGTTCAATCACCTCAAACTAAGATAATATCTTATTAGTGGGGTTTCGATCATTTTCCGTAATAAGAAACAGTAACTCGATAATCTTAGCCGATTAATAAGAGAAAGTTTTGTGTACAGTTAGCATACTAACTCAGCAATCGTGCTTGCCATGGGCCCTTATAGGTCCCACAATAATTTTTAAAATTAAAATTATAGGACATTAACTAAATCATGGATCCCATAAAAACCCACTTACTCTATCATATCAAATAATAGAGCAACACTCCAATTCCATACAAAATTTTCTGGGTTAATAATGGCTAAATAGAAGTATGCACATGTAGGAAATGAGGGTTCTACACAAGTCAAAGACATGTGCACATGTTGAGGACTGAAGGGACGCTCTCAGATCCTCCAGACGGGTTAGGGGGACGGCGAGACGTAACGCCCCTAGACCCCAGTTTGAGCTTGGGTGGTAGCATAAATCCGCACCCCCAGCTCCAGTTTGTGGCTTGGGGGACGGCGAGACGTAACGCCCCAAGACCGCTAGTTTCAGGGCATGTATGGCATGCTTTGGGGGACGGCGATATGTAACACCCCAATGTCATGGGTTTGCATATCTGACTCTAGGGCGTATGGGGGGACGGCGAGACGTAATGCCTCCATGCGTCAGTTTTTCTACAGACACTTTGATACCAGTTTTCAGAAAGAATTTTTGAAATAATCAGATTTTCAGAAACTAGTTTTCAGAGATACAGTTTATAGTTTTGAGATAAAGCTTCTAGTTTTCAAATACGGATTACAGTTTCAAACACGGTTTTCAGATTTTCAGCTTTAGATTTTAGATTGATACAGATTTTAGTTTTCAGAAACACAGATTTCAGACAGAAATATTAGTTTCCAAGTACAACTTTCAAAGAGATTTTCTGAAAAGAAAGAGTAAAATAAAGATTTCAGCAAAGAGTTCTTCAGAAAAGGTTTCAGAGCGTACTTTCTAAAGCATAGCATGTCAAGTGTAGTAAGGTTTATAAATCATGCATATAAATCATGTATTCTAGTACTTTCATATGAGATGCATATAGTTAGTATTATACATGATATCATTAGTACATTTATATGTAAGTTCTTCAGAAAAGGTTTTAAAGTAATAGTCTATAAGCATGGCATTTTGAGAAGAGTATAGTTCACAGGACAAGTATATAGGTCACGCATTCTAAAAATCATATGAGATGTTTGGAGTTGATGCTGATGCCTGATAACATTATCATATTTATATTTATTTTTGTACAAGTTATATGTTTACATAAGAAAGATTCTTTATAAATAATAAAGCATGATAATAGAATTGTATTTACATATGTATGCATGGTTGAAGTTTGAGTAACGAAGACTTATAACAAGAATATCTCATAAATCCGATTTGATGACATTTCAATGGAATAAAAGAAAGTTGATTATATTAAGTGTTCAAACTAGATTAGTAAAGGGTGAATAGGAGAGAAGAAAGATATCAGAGTAGCGCAACGGAAGCGTTGGTGGGTTAGTCATTGTTGACAGTGATATAGAAACAGTATGTATACGTATACATATTAAGATGATAAGTTTATACATGATAAACATAATTTAAGTATGTGAGTGATCAGATTTAAAGAATCAGTAACTAGAGCAATGTTTGTAAATGAATAAGGACTTGATATCTAGCTCAAATCTAATATAAAATTGCATGATTATTATAGACAACTTAAGTTAATACAGAAATGTAACTCAGTTTTTGCATGTGTTTGATGCTTAAGTTTTAGAGCATAGTTACTTACTGAGTCATTATGACTCACACCACCATAATTTGTAGTTTTGCAGGTCAGTAGCTGTCTTATGGGATCAGCAGGTGCTTGGTGAAGACTTTGAAGATGGTGGATCGCCCCAATTACAGTTAAGAGAGTCATGGGTCGAGTTATGGGTCCTCACGACCCTTTGTATAATTTTTGTATTTGCATTTCATTTGTATAAATCATGTAATGGTATAGTTTCATTTGGGTTCTGGCCGGAGGCCAAGTAGTTTTTATTTTATTCTTTGAGTTCAGGCATGAGGCCTTGATATTGTGTTTCCGGCCTGAGGCCGAGATTGTTGAGTTTCTTGTTGTATATGGAGGCTGGCTACAGGCTAGGTTGCATGATGTTACGAATACATCATGCCGAAATTTCGTTAGAATTAGAGGCTTATGGAGATGGGTTCTCCTGTCTCCTGCCGATAGCATTCTGGCCTAGGCGGGATGTTACAAATGTGGAATCAGAGCATGGTTTAAGAGTCAGAGTCAGTAGCATGGTTTAGAAGTCAGTGACTGCAATTGTAGGGATCCAGCCGTCGGAGATTGTCTTCAGTTTGGTAAAGACCACGTAGGTCTTTGTATGTATTTTATATGATTATTTGATATGATATGATTGTATTGTTCAGTGCCTTGTTTGCTTGAATATGAGTCCATGAGTGATTCATTTGTTGTGAATAGATTAGCTATCTTCGTATTGGAAGATATTGGATTAAGTTAGTACTTGTGCGGCCTTTCAGATCAGAGAATTAGCAAGGATAAGATAGAATCAGTACAGGGCCCTTTTGAGGCTAGAGGATTCGAGATCAGAACCATAATAGGACAGCTAAAGATAAGAGTCAGATCAATATAGACAGAGTTGAGAATCAGACCAGTATAGCTAGTTTAAAGCAGTAGATGAGCTCTTAAGGATTTTGGTTTATAGATAGTGATCAGTTAATAGTTGAGACAGAGAAGTTATATCAGCGGAGTTTAGAATAAGATAGTTTCCGAACATGAGACCGGGTTGGAATCAGTAGATGTAATGACGGAGAAATTTCGAGGACGAAATTTTTATAAGGAGGGGAGAATGTAACATCCCAGATTTTCAGGAATGTTCTAGAAGTTTTCCGGAGCGATGTTTTAGTCTCGGATTATGATAATAATGAAAAATAAGAGTTTAAGTGATGTCTTATGGGTTGGAATATTAGATTATGAATTTTTGTCGCGTCGAAAAACACGGAGGATCAAAAGCCAATTACGCGATTTTCGTAAAACGCGTAAAGTTTACGGTTTTGGTCACAGAGAGAGCAAACGAACTCCGATAGAGCGGATTTTTAAACCATTGGACTCTTTTTTCCGAGACGGATAACTTTCGTGTTGATCACTTTTCGAGAATCGCATCAGAAGGGCTCCGAAATTGCGATATTCCAGAAGGTTCCATAATATGGGCTGTTTTGCAATTTTCGCGAGGGCTTATTTGATATTTTCCAGAAGAGTATATAAAGCCTCAGGGTTTTAAAAATTTACAAATTGGCAAAAATCCCAAAACCCCTCATTTTCGGCCCCCCCACCCCCAAATTCGTCCTTCTCCTTTGTGTGCTCGCGCCGGCTACTTCCCGGCCACCGACGATCGGCGCGACGGTCGGGGAAGGAGCGCCCAGCCACCGTGCGTCTATTGGTGGCCAGAGGTGACTATAATACGCCGGCGATCGGCGGCAGGAAGAGGTGGAAGGTGCGGCCATGGGTTTGGCAGATCCGGCTCGTCGGTTCGTTTCACGGCCCGAGTCACCTACCAAATCGAAGCCCTCGACGAGTACTTCAAGTATGCGGAGTCATTTTCGCCGAACATCGACCGGTTGCACGCGAAACAAGAAAAGAAGCCGCGTGTGAATAGTAGACCCAGATGAACAGTAGCTCCGATCAGAATTTCGTCGACACCAGTGCGTTCGTATGTTTATAGTAGTTGTCTTATGGGATCAGCAGGTGCTTGGTGAAGACTTTGAAGACGTTGGATTAGAGTAGAAAGATATCAGAGTAGCGCAGCGGAAACGTTGGTGGGTTAGTCATTGTTGACATTGATATAGAAACAGTATGTATACGTATACATATTAAGATGATAAGTTTATACATGATAAACAGAATTTAAGTATGTGAGTGATCAGATTTAAAGAATTAGTAACTAGAGCAATGTTTGTAAATGAATAAGGACTTGATATCTAGCTCAAATCTAATATAAAATTGCATGATTATTATAGACAACTTAAGTTAATACAGAAATGTAACTCAGTTTTTGCATGTGTTTGATGCTTAAGTTTTAGAGCATAGTTACTTACCGAGTCATTATGACTCACACCACCCCAGTTTGTAGTTTTGCAGGTCAGTAGCTGTCTTATGGGATCAGCAGGTGCTTGGTGAAGACTTTGAAGACGGTGGATCGCCCCAATTGCAGTCAAGAGAGTCCTGGGTCGAGTTATGGGTCATCACGGCCCTTTGTATAGTTTTTGTATTTGCATTTCATTTGTATAAGTCATGTAATGGTATAGTTTCATTTGGGTTCTGGCCGGAGGCCAAGTAGTTTTTATTTTATTCTTTGAGTTCAGGCATGAGGCCTTGATATTGTGTTTCCGGCCTGAGGCCGAGATTGTTGAGTTTCTTGTTGTATATGGAAGCTGGTTACAGGCTAGGTTGCATGATGTTACGAATACATCATGCCGAAATTTCATTAGAATTAAAGGCTTATGGAGATGGGTTCTCATGTCTCCTGCGGGTAGCATTCTGGCCTAGACGGGATGTTACAGGCTCTAATTATGAGATACTCGTGGAGAGTCAATCTGTATACGGTGATTATATCGGTGGACACCAATGAGTTTCGGTATAAAATATATCTGCAGTAACGAGAGTGCAGCTTTAGATTTTTAGTGGAATAACCTAAAGTTAATAATTCGAAATATTTAATTAAAGAATTTTAATTAATATTTCTAGATTATTGGAGCTCAGAACTGTAGGTCCATTTGGTCCCCGTGTTAGCTCGTTACCTATAGAAATCTATGGAATAATTGGATAGTCCAAATATGAACTCATTTGAAAAAATATAAAATAATTGAGAGTTATTTATTGATATAATTATTAAGTTGATTAAAAATTATATAATGTCACACTTTGTAATTATATATTAATATATTTAATATATAGTTTTTATATTAATGATTATTAGATAATCATTTAATATTGGATTTGATTTTTAAATTAAATTTGATATAATTCAAAATCAAATATGTAATTTATATCATGATATAAGTTACATGTTAAATTTTAATTTCAAATTAAATAATATTTGATATTATATTTAATTTTTGAAATTAATAATTTTATAGTGACAAAAAAACTCTTTCCAAATATTAATATTTATATTAGGATTGTGGTTAATTTTGTACAAATATTTTTTTAGCTTAACCCTATATATAAATATTAAGGTTTTTTATCTTCACAAAAATTCTAGCCACTTTCTCATATTTTCAATGGGATCGAAAAGAAAAGAGAGAAAAATAAGAGAAAACATGGAGAAAATTTTCTCAAAAAAAAATTTCATGAGTTGATCCGAGCTTATCCTCACGGATTTTTGGTGATGAATCATAATACGAAAGATCGAGTATCCAACAGAGTTCACGCGTGCATCATCATCATCAGTTCACGAGCAAGTAGGTTCAAGCAACAAAATTGTAAATCTACGACTTATGCGTGTTTAATGAATTATCAAAAGCATCAGTGGGCAAGAAAAATAAAAATTGCATCAGCTCCTGCGTGCATCATCAGCGCAAATCACCATCACATGATTGATGAAGCCAAAAATTGATCTTGCAAGTGGCGAGTTGTTGTTCTTGATTGGATTTATTATTATCAAGCAATTCATGTTCTTCTTACAAGTAGCCTGTTGTTGTACTTGCTTGGGTTCATTATTATCAAGCAATTGATGATCTTCTTAAAAGTGGCGTGTTGTTGTACTTGCTTAAGTTTATTATTATCAGGCAACTGATGTGAGAACAATATGGGCAGTTGTTGGATGTAAACCAAACGTCAACAGCTATCGAAAGTTGAATGGTCACAATGGCCAGCACATGCGCATATGAGGTGGCTGTGTTGAGTGCGTGATTATGCTTGTGGTTCAAGGCTGCTTCATGGCTCGTGTCTGACGAACATTCGGTAGTGTATAAAATACGGAGCTAGTTATTTGGATCTGAATTTTTGGCAGAACAATTCAAGACTAAGGCTGTTTCATCCCCGCTGCCTAAAGCCGCTTCCACTACACGAGTGAAAGCATTTCATACAAGAACACCTCAGGGTTTACAACACCAAAAATACCTCAGGATTTTAAACGCCAATAGGTTAGAAGACATCAGGACTTAGAACACCAATGGATTTGGAACACCACATGGTTTAGAACACCTCGGGACTTATAACACCATAGGATTTGGAACACCAAGGGATTTGGAACGCCAGAAGATTTAGAATATGAATTTGGAAAGCAGAATTTGAACATGTGCGGACTTGGAATACAGACGAAATTAGAAGGTCACGAAGGTTTAAAGCACCAACAGATTTGGAACTCTGATGGAATTAGAAAAACCGATCGAGGCGTCTAAGGGCCGAGGGTCCAACAACTATGTTAGCAGAGATCGAGACATCTCAGACCGATCGAGGCATCAGAGGGTTGAGGGTCCAACCACTATGACGACAGAGATCGAGGCATCTCTAATCGATCGAGGCATTGGGAGACCGAGGGTCCATCCATTATCAGAACAGAGATCGAGGCATCTCATAATTGATCGAGGCATCAAAGGACCGAGGGTCCAACAACTATCATAGCAAGGATCTAGGCATCTCACTACAGATAAAGGCATCAGGAGACCTTCGGGTCCATCAACTATCACAGTAGAGATCGAGGCATCTCACCACTGATCGAGGCATCGAGAATCTGAGGGTCCACTTATGAACAACCTAC
The DNA here is from genome assembly GCA_019454045.1 of Zanthoxylum bungeanum. Lineage (NCBI taxonomy): Eukaryota > Viridiplantae > Streptophyta > Magnoliopsida > Sapindales > Rutaceae > Zanthoxylum > Zanthoxylum bungeanum. The sequence continues at coordinate 216,458 of SKCR01026632.1, read as the reverse complement.
TACAAAAATCAGGAGTGCCCGGTAGGCCCGACAAGCCAAGTACATACAAAATGCATGCATGAATTTGATAGACATGTTATTGTCATACACTGTACATGCCTACCAAAGTGGGGGCGACTGTAGACACTATATTTTTATGCACAGTCCGAAGATGATTCTCTTAAAGGGACACTATCTGAAAATTAGGAAATTATGAGGATGAATGTTGGGAAGGAAATGAACTACATGAATATAGCCCGAAAGTTGACCGGACATCACCTAAGTCTGGTCTACCTAGTAAATCCTGTCGAATATGCCCTGAAAAACTCTAAATCTGGCCGGAAATAACACAGTAGTCATTGAACAAGCAGATTGTCAATTGCTAAAGTTGAGGGACTTGATTATGTCCAGCCGGATTTACAATTTAAATTTAACATTTGATCGGACATGTATCGAGATGTCAGATTAACAGCTGAAGTCACAGACTAATGAATGTTCGATCGACTAGACATGAGCGTTACATAATCCAGTAATCTAGTAACGTCACACAAAGGAGGGAAACATGGTTTTTGCTCCCCCATTCCCTTCACAGACTTCTCTTTTTAATTATAAAATGAGGCATCATTCTTCACATGTGGATGGGGAAATTATCTTGAGGGGAGGCTAGTTTTTGGAGGATCCACCTTTAAGAAAACCCTGTAAAATTTTGATCCACTTAAGACATTAGTTTAACCTAGATCATCTACTCAAGACATCAGATAAAAATCAATTGTGACTTATCGTTTCTAAAATTTCATTTAAAAGCGAACAAAATTCATCATTAGACTTATGCTTTACTATCTAGGACTAAAAACAAAACAAACAAAAATGTCTCAATTTTTTTTATCATACTATCACTACATGCACACACCCCCAAACTTAAAACTTGCATTGTTCTCAATGAAAGATAAACATAAAGAAATAAAATTAAGGAACAACACTACCGTGCATAGAGTTGATCAGGCTCCTGCTGGTCAGAATTTGGTTGCGTGGACTTTGTGTGTTTCATGCTACCTGCATAAATAGCATGAAAACTAATAAATAAACAATAGCACACAATAAAAAAAATAAAGAAAATAATAATAAAATAAATGCAAGGGTTGCCTCCCCGCTAGCGCTAAGTTTAACGTCTTCAGCCAGACGTAACAACCCAAATGGTCATGGTAGCTTCTTCTTTGGTATCCACTGGCTGTTGTGACATGAAAAAGATAGCTTGGCAGGCTGTGGCAGTTTATCCAAATGCCCATTACTGTTGATTGGTCATGGAGGAAGCAATCTGCCCAATCTGTGTTTCTAAAGACTTCATTGTTGCCCATATATTTTCCATATGTGCCTCAATATTGTTCAGCCTTGACTCATTCTTCTCAAACCTCGCTGAAGTATTAGCAACAAACGTGCTCATGAAATCTTCTAAGGAAGATTTCTACTCAGCTCTTTGATAGTTGAAGTCAGGTGAAGATTGCAAGGCATTCTATGTATTAGCATATGACATGTTCGGATGATAACGGTTAGGCACAAGATTGCCTCTATAGCTGTTGAAGTTCCGATTGCTCACATATTGGACTTGCTCAAAGCTCGGGTCTCCTTCCAATAACAGTATATTTGCGGCCGCCGTTGATTCAATATATGGTTGTACTCGTGGGTTTGTTAGAGCTGCTACATGAGTCGATAGGGTTGAAATCTGAGATGTAAGTGCCACGAGAGGGTCCACCACATTGGTCATCGTAGTGCGTTCACTTGGCCACTGGAAGTGGTTAATGGCCATTTCATCTAACAGATTGTAGGCATCCTCAGCTGACTTCTTGAATAGAGCTCCCCCAGCTGATGCATCAACCACAGTCGTATTCGAACCATTCAGCCATTATAGAACATTGAATCTGGACCCAATTTGCATAATCGTGTTGTGGGCATTTTCGGAGTAGATCCTTAAAGTGCTCTCATGCTTCATACAGATTCTTAGTCTCCAGTTGCTTAAATATGCTAATTTCTGCTCTCAGTTGAGCTGATTTAGCTGGTGGAAAGAACCTCTCAATAAATTTCATGGTCATATTATGCAATTTCATGATACTCCCCATCTGTATTGATTGAAGCCAATCCAATACTTTATCCCTTAAAGAGAATGAGAATAAGTGTAGCCTGATAGCCTCTTTAGTCACGCTATTCATCTTTATGGTGTCTGCCATCTCCAGGAACATCCTTAAATGCATGTTGGGATCCTCTACAGCTGAACCCCCAAACTGATTCTTCTACACCATGTTGATTAATGAAGGTTTTAGCTCAAAGTTGTTAGCATTGATTGGCGGATGCGCAATCCCAGAGTAATTATCATATATGATCGGCTTGAAGTGATCTCTGATTGCCACCTGGTGTGGATTGTTCTATCTATTTTCAGCCGACATTGCTTCTTTTTCAATTTTACTTTCTTTCCTTAGTCTCCTCGCTGTTCTTTCTATTTCAGGATCAAACAAGAGCGACTCGAGACTTGTGGATCTTCGCATTGACTGAAGCACATAAAGACAGAAAAAAATTCAAATAAAAAAATAGATGCAAAACAAAAATAAACTAAAAATAAAAAATAATAATCTAAATTAAAGTTAAGGTTACTTGGTAATAGTATTAATGTGAATTAAACAAACAGTCCCCGGCAATGGCGCCAAAAACTTATTGTGATATTTTATATCGTACCGAAAGTGTACGGTGTCAAGTTTTAATAAAGATGAGTGAAGAGTGTCGAACCCACAGGGATTGTGTTCAACTCACACCAAGTACTATAATTAGTAAAGCTAACTTTATTCAGAAAATAATTAATTAAGATTAAACTAAATAAATAAGATATGAAAATATTTAAGTAGGAGAAACCAATACGAGAGAGATTCTAGAGCCTGATTTCACCTAGCTATCCCCTATGTATTTGTCATGTTATTCAATTCTTATTCAGTTTCATTGTTTATAAGTCAAGAATCCTAAAGTATTTCACTCCCTCCCCCGAGCAATAGTTAAAAGATTATCAATTATACACTTCGATATCCGTATAAAAATTCAGTAATCAACAATTCATCACGTTCTGTGATTCTTTGTTAACAACTTCAAAGGAACTATAGATTCTCCCGAACTCTATAAAACTCCTAGGTTATATTCTCTAGATTGTATTCAAAATCCCTCTCTCTCGAGCAATAGATTCTAAACATGCATCATCTCAATTTTTGGCCAACAAACAAGAAGTATTAAACATAAAAGAATACAAATAAATTTAAATAAAACTTCATAATAATCAAATTGGAAAATAATATATAGGTTCAAGCATTGACTACATCATCCTCTAGAATTATAGAGTTAGTTCATGACTACATATAAAAACAATGATAATAGGATCATGAACATAATGGACATCATTAGAGTTTGAAGAAAGAATCTAGATGATAAAACCCGAATTTAATCTTTTCCTCTTCGGACGTCACCGCTTTTGTCTCTTATTGTCGCTCTTCAATCCTCCTCCATAGATCTCTCTAAAAATAAGTGTTTTGTGTCTTGTGTTTCGTATTAGACTCCTCTTTAGGGTTTTGGATGAGCTTATGTATTTATAATAAAGTCTTGGAGCCCTTGTACATGTAAAACCCTGAAAATTGGTGTTTTATGGCTCTGTGGGGCCCCGCGGCGCTGGCAAGTGGCGCTGCAGTGCCAAACTTACTGGATTTCACTATGTAGCCATGCTGAGGGCGCGTCACAACACCACAAGGTTTGGCATCGCGACACATGGCAATTTTACTGGGATTATGCTTTTTGCGTTTCTGCTCTTCCCGCGTGCTTCTGATGCGTCCGTAAGGTGTCCTAAAATAAGTCAATTTTCCCCAAGATCCATGTTCCAATGCTTCCTACAAATAAAACATAAAGAAACTATAAACACATTAAATGGTACGGAATCTAACAAAATAGTAAGCTAAGAATCCACACTTATCAGTATCCAATATGGCTATGACCCTACCCATGTCATCTTGGTAGAGACGTTTCATGGCTTGGATGAAATCAGACGCAATTCCAACCATCGGTTCTTAGGAAGTTCTTTACTCTTGTAAGTATGCCCTAAATTTTTCCTAGGTTGTCCTTGCGAATTTTCAACCTAGCAGCTAGTATATTTTTAGCCCGAGCCATCTTTTTACGTTTTCGACTCGGCAGCTAACACATGTTTTTTTCTTTTTTTTTTTCCAAGTGTGGCTGTAAGAGAAGTTAAGGGTCATCACTCCTCCGCCGTCATCCATTTTTACCTTCTATGGACTATGGCTTCATTTAGCTCGTGCTTTGGTGAAGAAGAATTTGTCTTATAATGCATGGAAAAATTGCTGCAACAAGTATCTGGTGCCAAGATTCTATGGATATACCCTTGGCGATGTCTCTGTCATGTTACCATCACATCTTCAGACATTGTGAGCCTCTCCCAGGCCTTCACAATAGCTTCTTGTATTGGAAGTATAATGTATGATATGTTATGTATTATACCTGACATCAGTTTCGGCGTCAGTGTGACCAGCCGATATCTATCTGATCCAGGTAATGATCATTGGACAGCCGTGAAACATATCCTAAAATATCTTAAAGGCACCAAGGATAAGTTTCTGATATATGGAGAAGATGAGCTACATGTTAAGGGTTATACAGACTCCGACTTCCAGGGAGATCCAGATGATGGAAAATCTACATCAGGATACATATTTACCCTTAACGGTGGTGCAATTAGTTGGCGTTGTTCAAAGCAAGGGTCAACATCTAATTCCACCACTGAGGCAGAATTTAAAGCGGCTTCAGAAGCTACTAAAAAAGCTGTTTGGATTAGAAATTTTATCACAGAACTTGGCGTTGTGCCTAATATTGCGGATTCGATCCCATTATACTGTGATAATAACGGAGCCATCGCGCAGGCTAAGGAGCCGAGGGCGCATTCCAAGTCTAAACAGTGGGGAAAGGAAATATTGCGTAGTTAGAGAGATATTGAACAAAAAGACATAGTGGTCTTAAAGGTTCAAGGATAAGACAATATAGCAGACCCGCTTACAAAGGCCTTACCTCCTAAGTTATTCGATAAACATGTGGAGGAGATGGGACTACGGTACCATCCAGATTGGCACTAAGCAATTGGGAGTTTGATGGAGTTGGTGCTTGGAGTGGCAATCCGAATTGTACATTTTATTATTTATTAATAAAATAACTATATTTTTCATTTCATACCTATTAATGGTATTGTCATATGCATATTAATTGATATATCGTTATGCTAAGAATGACATCGACCTTAAAATAGTTTTGACACTAGGTGTAAACTATTCTTAAAGTAAATATTCCTAGTCATTGGTTTTGGAATACGGTCAAATTCCTATAACCTAGAAGACTAGCACGTGTCGTATATTGGAATTGGAGTTCCAATGATTTAACGCGATGTACCATGAGTTTTGGAAACTCGTATAGACATGTGGGTATTCGTTGGAGCGAATACTGAATGACTCAAGATGATTCCTAATAGTTGGAAGTACACACCACCGTCAATAGGAATCTCCTCGAGCGAGTCGAGTAGCATATGTAATCCTTTGACTATAGGATATCATTGATTTGTGTGTGAGATCCTCCACACTTAGATGTCATGTATGTCAGAAACCTTTCATGGTCTAGCCTCTAGATGTTCGTTGGGTGTGGACCGATGCACACAGTAATCAAGTGCGAAGCAAGATAGGATCCGTCGGCCCGTATGTGTGTACCATAAGGGGTTTAGGTATCCATGTTAGTAAAGTCACGATTCTTAAATCTTTGGCCAAATTCGATCACCTAGGGTTGATCGCATCAGTTATGAAGAATCGTGGACATGTCGACATGATGTGCGTCTTGGAAACTTGACTGTATATTCTATGTTTCCTAAGCACAACTCGGATAGCCTACGACAGAGGAATTGTTAAACATATGTGATGACCTCGACTTGTATAGTTCAGAAAGGTCGTTCGTGTTCTTCGCGAATTCGGAGGTGGCCGAATTACATATTAGCTAGGCTTATATGACGAACGTATCTGAACTTAGAGAGTCCCAATATGAAGTGTACTCGTTGAGCACTTGGGTAGCCAATTATTTTTGAAAAATAAAATATTCGATATTATAATTATCAACTAAGATAATCAAGTGTTATTGGATAATATTGATTATTTACTTTGACCTAATTGGATTAATTCAATAATTACACAATGGCTTAATTGTAAAATCATAATTATCTCTACCATTTGAGGATATTATGGTAATTGTAAGTATGTAATAATATGTGGTTTTGGCTTGATTTAATTGGATTAAATCAAGGTGGCAAACATTTAACTAATCCATTTCCTAATCTTTGGCTTGATTTAATTGTATTAAATTAAAGTGGGAGACAATGGAGATTAGTCACACCTAATTATACATATTTGGAAAAATTAGATTAAGCCCACTTAAAAGTTGATTACAACTTTTATTAATTAAAAATTGCCTAAGTTTTTCTATAAATAGCAAGCTTTAGGAATGTTTTAATTACAAGTTCAAATAAAGCATAAGCAAATTCTTGAGAGATTAGCCTAAGTTAGAGAAGTGTTTAGAGAAGCTTGTGAGGTCTCTACAACAATCATCTAGGAGAAATCAAGATTGGATCTTGAAGTGAAGCTTGGAAGCATTGGAAACAAGATTGGATCTTGAAGTCAAGCTTGCACACCTTGGAGGTTCTCCAACAATTTCAATAAAGAGAAGTAGATTTGATCTTGCATCAAGCTTACTAGGTAATGTTTGATCTTCTCTAAAGCTATGTTTATTTGTGTATTAGATGCATGATCACATATTTTAATGTTGAATAAGGCTAATCAATTGTGTTAGGATACTTTAGAAGTAAAAACACAACATGCTTGTAATTAGGTCAAAGATGTTCATGTTGGACATGGAACAATTAATTAGAGTTTGGAACTCTAGATTAAAGCTTAGAGCTATAGCTACCATTCTAGATTCACTTGACCACCTTTAGGTGGACTAGAATTGTTCACGGGACATTTTGTATTGGGATTCTAAAATGGTTTTGTGCATTGGATTCAAAATTTACGCAAACGCGTATTTAGAATAATTTATGTTTTTTGAAAATATTGATATTTTGAAAAACTAGATTTTTATTCTATAACATGGTTTATGTTGGTTTTGAAATTATAAATTAATTTTGGGTGTTTTTAAGTGTTAGGGAAGACCGGAAGTAATTAGAGTAATAGACCCTAATTGCATCAGCTCACTGGAAAGTGTGTTCCAGTGAGCTGAGCAAAAGAAACAAAAAAAAAAATTAAGACCTGATTGCTACAGTACCGCGCACACTGTAGCGCGCACGGTAATTTTGTTTTTGATCATTTTGGAGTTTCCGGACTCTGATTCAGTCCCAATTTTTTCCTATACACTCGTAATGGAATATAGTATTTCATAAAATGATTTTAAAATTACACCCATACTTGATATCCATGGGTTAGACCCATTTCCGCTACCCGGGGCACCGATCCGACCCAAGGGGTTCCACAACTGCCCCAACAAATGTATCACTATTTCCCACTCATTTGACCTAATATTTTATATAGTTTCTTGAGTTTTGTAAATATTTTGATGTGTTTTGTGTTATTTTGTAGATAAATAAGGTTTCATAATCGGACAAAAAACGGACAAAAAAGGCAAAACTGTCATTTGGCGCGTTGCGACACGCAACCTGCATCGCGACCGCTAACGTGCGATGAAGTCTAATAACTGCGTTGAGACACGTGTCATAATCAGAGAAGATTTGCTAAAATATGCCTTGCTAACGTGCTTTATGCTACATGCGATGTTTGCTAACGTGCGCCAAATCTGCTAACTTACGTCTTCCACGTGTCAACATCACATGCTGTCGAGAATCATCATCGCCACGTCAGCATAATTATTGAATTAATCACTCAGTCGTGCCATGTGTCACCGTCTCTGTAATTTACACCGCAAATCATGGCGCGTCGCGACGCGCAATGGCTACGCAATCAAAAAAAATCAATCCATTAGATACTTGTAAAAATTTGGCTTAATAAATTAATAGCTTAGGTTTTAAGTCCTCGTGGGATCGATACTTTTTATACTACTTGAACGATATGTGCGCTTGCGTTATACACGTGTGCTTGCACCAGTCATCAGGCTTCCTCGTCAGTGTAGATGCTCTCCACACCTTGTTTCTGATAGGCGCACTTTCTGAGGCAGCCCTATGTCTCGTCGTCTCTTGGATAATTTCCATGAAAAGTGGATTCAACATCGCATCTGGACTATTACCACCCAAAAGTTTGCAACAAACGACCATGGGTCCCCGGCTGGTTCTTTCTGGTCGGTGATTTATACATGCTTGCTTTGAATTTTCTCTGTTGGCTACGATTGTCCAATTATGAACACTTTTGAGCCATATTTCGATAAAACTTTAGCATTTTTCCTCGGTACATATGCGAATACACTCATTGTTTTATTGTGGAGAGTACTTTTGTCGTTAGTTGACCCTTTCAGATTTTCCAACTAAATATTTTTCACTCATTTATCCCTAACTTTTATCAAAACCATTTTTGGTTTACATGGATGCTCTCATCTTTACTTAGGCCGTCCTTTACAGATTTTGTCCTAATGAGCGTCCTCTTTTTTATATAAGAATTTCTTTAGTTTGTTCAGGTTGATGGGTTCCGTGAACTCGTTTCCTTCCAAATATGATAATTGCACCGCCCTATTTTTAAAAATCCTCTTAATGGAATATGGTACTTCCCAATTGGGTCTGAACTTTCCTCTTTGATCCATTGCCAGTGGTCTTGACTGTTTTAACACCAGATCCCCTTCTTTAATCTTGATTGGCTTGATGTTTTTTGTTGAAAGCCCGAGCCACCTTTTTTGGTACAACTGAGTGTGATGCAACGGCCTCATACTTTTTTCATCCAACAGAGCCAACTGTTTGAACCTTTCTCGGCCCATTCTTGTTTAGACAAGTCTGTATCCATTATAACCTGCATTGATTGCACCTCAATATTTACTAGCAATATTGCTTCCATTCCATATACTAAAGAATATAGTGTGGCTTATTTTGTGGTTCTAACTGACATTATATACCCCCATAATGCAAATGGTAGCTTGTTTTCCCAATCTTTGTAAATTTCTATCATATTTGCTAGGATCATCTTCAGAGTTTTGTTAGCGGCCTATATTGCCTCGTTTTCTTGTGGTCTATATGGAGACAACTTATAGTGCTCAATCTCATACATCAGTAACATGGCATTTGTTTCTAATTGAAATTGCACCCCATTGTCCGTTACCACATAATGTTGCATCCCATATCTACAGATTAGGTTTCGTGCTGTGAACTTAGCCATCAATTTGATTGTGACGTTGTAGAAGGACTCGACCTCTACTAACTTAGAGAAATAGTCTACGGTTTCCATTATAAATTGATATCCATTAGATGGTTGCGGTTTGATCTCTCTGATCATGTCGATACCTCATGCTGAGAATGGCCAAGATTCTGATAACTCATGTAACTTCATTGGCAATCGGTGGTTTAGGTATCTGTGGGCTTGATAGTCATGGCAGTAATTTACCAGTTCTACACAATTTGTCTCTATGGTTGGCCAATAAAACCTTTGTCTCATAATCTTTCTTAACAAATTTAGCCCACTCGTGTGTAGCCTTTACATACCTACGTGGACTTCCTCCATCACTTTCTTGGGTTCATCCTCTTTCAGGCATTTCAATTGTACTAGATTGGACCACCGCTTATACAAATCCTCATTTAGGCTGATGAACTGAAAAGCTCGCTTCTGGATGGATAATCGGTCATTTATGCTAGCTCCTTCTCAAAATTCCCCTCGATCCAGGTAAGTTTGGATGTCATCCTATCTCCTCTTTCGACCTCTATAACTCTTCCCACTTCATGGTTGGGCTTGTTAGCCGTAGTCAATATTAAGGGTCTCACGGTTAATTTTTTGGATTCACCCATGTTGAAGCTAGAGTGGCCAAGGCGTCCGCTATTTGGTTTTCTTCCCTAGGAATGTGTTGATATGTACACCCCGAGATGCTCTGTATCAAAGTCTTGAGGTGGAATAAATAAGCATCAATATTTCTTCCTTTAACTCCTAATGCTCGTGTATCTAACAAATTATCAACAATGAATCTCTAAAAACTTCTATATCTTCTGCCCCTAAAGTTATCGATACTTCTAATTTGAATGTACACGCCTCATATTCAGCCATGTTATAGGTGACTACAAAGGTTAACCTCCTGACCATAAGCATTGTTTTATTGTTTGGAGTTACCAGTATGACTCTGATGGCTTTTTTTTTTTTTTTACAATTTACGGCTCTGTCAAAGTACATGTTCCAGCCTTGAATAGCTATTGCTTTTACTTCCCCGTCTAGAAACTCAAATTCATACATATCTCCTTCAATATGTTGTTGTGCTAAAACTTCAGCCATGGTGTGCCCTTCAATTACTTTCTTATTGATTTACTCTATATCAAACTCAGTCAACAACACCAACCATCTTCTTACCTTCACAACTAGGAAGAGTGCTTATTGGAGATACCTTCACGGGTATTTTTTGGTGTCTACTTGTATCTTGTAGGATTCGAAGTAGTGTCACAGCTTTCTGAAGGCTCATACTACTGTCAAACAAAACTTGTCTACTTCTTGGTAGCGCATTTCATAAGGTAAAATCTTTTTGCTAAGATAATAAATTGTATACTCTACCTCTGTATTATTCTCTTGTACCAAAATCGCTCTAGCGCTTTAGGTTCTATTGCTAAATATAAAACAAGGGATTTTCCAGGCCTCGGAGGTCTCAAGACTGGTGGATTGGTCAAATATCTTCTAATCTTTTCAAATGCCTCTTGGCATTACTCATTCCACTACACGGGGTGATCCTTCATAAGTAGCTTGAAGATCAGTTCACATACTGACGTTATCTTGGCGATGAACTGACTTATGTAGACCCGGCCAAGATTCTGGTTCGGAACCGGAACCGAACCGGTTGGAACCTGACGGTTCCGGTTCCGGAACCGAACCGGAACCTGACCGGTTTGGTTAGGGTTCTTACCCTGACCGAACCGGTTGGAACCGCTGGAACCGAACGGTTCCAGCGGTTCCAACGGTTCCGACCGGAACCGTACAGTTCTGGTTGGAACCGGAAGTAAAAAAATATATATTTTCTTGGAACCGTAAGGTTCCACAAGTAAATCTCAATTTTTTTTATTAATAATAATGACTTAATGACGTTTAAAATTGCAATAATAAAACATGAATGTCTATATCCTTTTTATAACCAACTCTTGGTTATTGACTTCTTTATATAAGCGTTGTAGGACACAATAGCCAAGTAACAAATATCCAACATCGCTTATATAAAGAAAACACTAGCCAAGAGTTGGCTATAAAAAAAATTATACGTTAAAAGAATTTTATAAAAAAAGAATTCTATAAAAATGATGTGAAATTATGAAAAAACATTACGATTATAGAATTTTTTCTATTTTTTAAAATTTATTATTAAAAAAACCGGAAGGGGAACCGTAAACCGAATCGGAACAGACCGGTTCGGTTCCGGTTCGGTTTAAGGTTCCGGTTCCAAACTTGTGGAACCGGGAACCGGTTGGTTCGGTTCGGTTCCGAACCGGTGGCCAGGTCTAGACTTATGTATTGTATTTTTCCCAAAAAAAGCTATTACTTCATTATCCATTTTGGGTGCAGCCATATTTGTTATTGCTTTGACCTTTCCCGGATCCACTTATATTCCCTCGGCATCTACCATATGTCCTAACAAGTTTTCGAACGTAACCCTGAATGAACGCTCCTTGGATTGAGCCTGATATTGTACATATCCACTTTGTTGAAGAATTTCTCTAATGCGGCAAAGTGCCCTTCTCAAGTTTCAGACTTGACCATCATATAATCAACGTATACCTCTACTTTCTTATGAATCAGGTCCTAAAATAAGGTAGTAGTCATCCTTTGATAAGTAGCTCATGCATTCTTCAGTCTAAAGGGCATTACTTTATAGCAATAGGTTCCTCATTTTGTGATGAAAGTCGTTTTAAACTTATTTTCATATGCCATGAATATATGGTTGTACCCATAAAATCCATCTGTAAATGAACACATGGGAGACTAGTCCGCGTTATCCACTAGAACATCTATGTGTGGTAGAAGGTAGGCTTTGTTGAGTTCTCTATAGTCTACATATATCCTAACTCTTCCATCTTTCCTTGGAACTAGTACGATGTTGGCCAACCATTCTAAGTACTTTATTACATCCAAAATGCCTACCACTACATGCTTCTTCATCTCTTCCCTAATTTTCCCAGCCCATTTTGGCCTCATCCTTTGAAACTTCTGCTTTACGAGTCTCATGTTTAGGTTTGTCAGTATTAAGTGTTGTGCTATGCTTTTGTCCACCATGTCATATCCTCATAAGACTAGGCAAATACTTTTGCATATGTTTTTATCACGTTCTCTAATTATTTCATCTCTTTAGGGATAATCTCACTCGCAATTAGTATATTCTTTGGGTTCTCATATGTACTAAGGTAAAGTGCTTCTGTTTTAGTTGAATTAATGTCAAATATGCTCATGTCATGCATGTTATGATGTATGCCAAAAGAACAAAAATCCAATAAGTAAGCAAAAACAGTCATCTTATTAACTTTCAATGAAATATTACAATCAACAAGTTTGGGCACATAAATGTCTTCATAGTCTTCCTTCTTTTCGACTGTAGTAGAGTCTTCTAGCGTCAGGTCTTCCAACTTGAACAGCTATTCTTCCCATGCTGCTTCTGGTTTGTTCTTTGGTCTTAATCATTTGCCTTTCTCTTCTTCATCTCCTTCTGTTATCAAATTCCATTTCCAATCCACTACATCAGTGAAGATTTCGAAGCCTGACACAGTGACGTTGTTGACTTCGTATGGTTCTAGAGCCCTTGATATTGTGTCTTCATGAAATAGTCCTACAATCTATTTCCTTTCTTCTTCACTTCTACTATTTCTTTGTCTAAGCGGTATCCTAACCCTCTTCTAGTTGTATGCCCTATGAAATATAACAATGTCCTTACGCCTTGACCCCGCACCCTTAGTCTAGCATGGAGCTTGTAGATTATCCTCTCCATAATTACATCCACCTTAGGGTTTGCCCATTCTTCAAAAACCATTTCCAGTTGGAACCTCATAAACTGTTGTACATCTAAACCGACTACATTGATTCCTGCCTCAGCCCCAATGGTGATGATTTCCCTTTCATGAAGGAACTTGATCATTTGATGTAGTGTTGATGCACCCCTCCAACTTTGTGGAACCAAGGCCTCTCTAAAAGCAAAGTGATGGTAGCAGGGATGTTTATCATTATGAACTTGACCTCATCTTCAAGAGGACCCACATTGACTACGGTCGTGAAAGTGTCTTCCACTACCAGCTTACTATCATCATAGGCCTTGATTTTCATAAGTTCATATTTTCCATTAGAATGCATAGTCTGGGTAGAATCCTTAGCGGGCACATATTAATGGAGGATCCATCATCCAGCATTACAAATGAGGGAATCTTTCCTTTAACTTCTGCTTTTAAGAACAACATGTGATTGTCGTTTCTACCTTCCATGGGGAGTTGTTCTTCAGAGAATGTGAAAACTTGTTTCATTTCTCCCTAGACAGATCGGATGCTTGCCGTTAGGTCTGCATCAGTGAGTACCATTATTTTGTCCAAGACCTAGACCATGGCCATCCTATGTTTATCAGAGGAACATAATAAACCCCATATATTGATTTGGGCTCAAGTCTTCTTCAACTATTGGAGTACTATGTCATCTTCTCATTTTCCTAAGATTTTCTCATTCGCTCATTCTTCTATCCCTTCATTTTATTTAGCAACATCATTATAGAATCTCCCGCTTCTAGTCAATCCATTGACTTCTTCCTTGTCACTGCAGGAAAACCTCTCCCAAAACTCATTACATTCTTTCGCATCATTGTTGCTACTATCTCATATTCTCATAAAATGAGCCTATTGGTGGAAGGTTTGTAAAACGTGTTCATAGGGTAGGCTAGAGTTTATCATTTACGTTTGTGGTGGTGGGATGCCATTATATTTTGGTAGTGGGTTTCTGCATTCTTAGCTTACTATTTTGTTAGTTTTTGTATCATTTAATGTATTTTGTAGTTCTTTTATGTTTTATTTATATGAAGCATTGGAACATGGATCTTGGGGTAATTGTACTTGTCTTGGGACCATACGGACACATCGGAAGCACGCGGGAAGAGCATAGACGCAAGACGAGCGACCAGAGAAAAGAATCACTGGCGCAGTGGCGCCTCCAGCATTTCATACAAATATCTAGGGAGTTTGGCACTGAAGCGCCAACTTTCCAGCTCCGGGGCGCCCCACAACGATAAAAAACACCCAATTCTAGGGTTTTACATGCACAAGGACCCCAAGGCTCTATTATAAATACATAAGTTCGTCCAAGACTGAAGAGAGGAGACTAATACACAGCAGTACAACACAAAACATAAAAACACATGTTTTAGAGAGATCCAATGAGGAGGATTGAAGAGCGACAAGAGGAGACGAAGGCGGTGACGTCCGAAGAGGAATGGATTCAATTCGGTTTTATCTTCTAGTTTCTTTCTTAGAACTCTAATGATTTCCATTAGATTCATTACATTATTCTTATTGTTTTTATCTTTAGTCATGAACTAACTCCTTAATTCTGGAGAATGATGTAACTAATGCTTGAACCTTTGTATTGTTTGTCAATTTTGTTATGAAGTTTTATTAAGTTTATTTATATTTTCTTGAGTTTAATGCTTCTTGATTGTTGGCCACAATTTAAGATAATGAATGTTTAGAATCTATAGCTCGGGAGAGAGGGATTTTGAATAGGATCTAGAGAATATAACCTAGGGATTTTATAGAGTTCGAGAGAATCTATAGTTCCTTTGAAGTCGTTAACATAAAATCACATGACGTAATGAGTTGTTAATTACTAGATTTTTATAGGGATATCGAAGTCTGTAGTTGATAATATTTTCACTGTTACTCGGGAGAGGGAGTGAATACTTAAGGATTCTTGACTTATAAACAATACAACTGAACAAGGAATAATTGGCATGACAAATACATAGGGGATAACTAGGTGAAATCAGACTCTAGAGTCTCTATCGTATTGGTTCCTCCTATCTAAATAGTTTTATATCTTATTTATTTAATTAAAATCTTTATTATTTATTTTCTAAATAAAGTTAGGATTATCAATTGTAGTACTTAGTGTGAGTGAACACAATCCCTGTGGGTTCAACACTCTTAACTCATTTATACTAAAACTTGATACCGTACACTTGCGGTACGATATAAAATATCGCAACAAGTTTTTGACGCCATTACCGAGGATTGTTAATTTAATTCACATTAATACTATTATTGAATAACCTTAGCTTTAATTTAGATTTTATTTTTTATTTTTTATTTATGTTTGTTTTAAGTTTTATTTTTGTTATGTTTTTATTTGATTATCTTTTATGTCTTTCTATACTTCAGTGAATGCGAAGATCCACAAGTCTCGACTCTCTCTTGTTTGATCCTGAAATAGAAGGAACAACGAAGAAACTTAGGAAAGAAAGAAAAATTGAAAAGGAAGAAATGGCGGCTAAAAACAGAGAGAACAATCTACGCCTTGTGGCAATCAAAGATCACTTCAAGCCAGTCATAGATGATAATTACTCTGGGATTGCGTATCCGCCAATTAATGCTAACAACTTTGAGCTAAAACCTTCATTGATCAATATGGTGTAAAAAAATCAGTTTGGGGGTTCCGCTGTAGAGGATCCCAACATGCATTTAAGGATGTTCCTGGAGATGGCAGACACCATAAAGATGAATGGCGTGACTAAAGAGGCTATCAGGCTACGCTTATTCTCATTCTCTTTACGGGATAAAGCGTGGGATTGGATTCAATCAATACAGATGGGGAGTATCATGACATAGCAGGATATGGCCATAAAAGTTCTTGAGAGGTTCTTTATACCATCTAAATCAGCTCAACTGAGGGCAGAAAATAGTATATTTAAGCAGCTGGAGACTGAGACTTTGTATGAAGCATGGGAACGCTTTAAGGATTTACTCTGAAGATGTCCAAACACGATTATGCAGACTGGGTCCAGATTTAGTTGTTCTATAATGGGCTGAATGGTTCGAATCGGACTGTGGTTGATGTAGCAGTTGGGGGAGCTCTATTCAAGAAGTCAACTGATGATGCCTATAATTTGTTAGAAGAAATGGCCATTAACCACTTCCAATGGCCAAGTGAACGGACTACTGTGCCTAAGGTGGCGGGTATATATGAGGTGGATCATATTGTTGCACTTACAACTCAAATGTCATCCCTCACAACTCATCTAGCAGCATTGACCAACCAATATGGCCAACCATCTATTGAAGCTACTGCTGCTAACAGAATGATTTTACCTGACGGAGGATATGCGTAAGTCCAGTATGTGAACAATCGGAACTTCATTAACTATAGAGGCAATCATGTGCCAAACTATTATCATCCGAACTTGTCATATGCCATTACAGAGAATGTCTTGCAGCCTCTTACTAGCTACAATAATAAAAAAAAACTGAGCAGAAACCTTCCTTGGAAGATCTCATGAGCACACTTGTTGCTAAAACTTCAAAGA
This sequence comes from Zanthoxylum bungeanum, assembly GCA_019454045.1. NCBI lineage: Eukaryota > Viridiplantae > Streptophyta > Magnoliopsida > Sapindales > Rutaceae > Zanthoxylum > Zanthoxylum bungeanum. The sequence continues at coordinate 199,709 of SKCR01026632.1, read as the reverse complement.
GGTTTGAGAAGAATGAGTCAATGCTGAATGACATTGAAATACATATGGGCTATATATGGGAAACAATGAAGTCTTTAACAATGCAGATTGGGCAGATTGCTTCGTCCATGACTAATCAATAGAAAAGGTATTTCCTAGTAACACTGAAGTCAACCCCAAGGAGCACTGTCAAGCAATAACCCTCAAGAGCGGAAAAAAGACTAAAGACACTTCTTAGGACCAAGGCATTCAAGCCAAAGAAGCAGCAATTCAAGAGGAAACAATAACAGAAACAGAAAACAGTACAACAACTCCTCCATATGAGCCACCACCTATCCCAAAGACACATTTGTCATACCCTCAGCGCTTTCAAAAGAAGTTGGATGCTCAATTTGCTAAGTTTCTTGACATTTTCAAGAAGATCCATATCAACATCCCCTTCGCATATGCATTGGAACATATGCCTAATTATGTGAAATTGAAGCTGGGAAATTTTGAAACAGTTGCACTTGCAAAGGAGTGTAGTGCCATTATACAGAAGAAGCTTCCTCCAAAATCGAAGGATCCAGACAACTATACCATTCCATGCACTATTGGAAATCGATATTTTGGTAAGGCACTATGTGATTTGGGGGCAAATATCAATCTCATGCTATTATCCATCTACAAACAGTTGGGCATAGGTGAGGCAAAGCCAACCACAGCGACATTGCAGCTAGCAGATAGATATCTCACATACCCAAGAGGAATAGTAGAGGATGTCTTGGTAAAGGTGGATAAGTTTTACTTTCCTATAGACTTTATTGTGTTTGATATGGAAGAGGATTGTGACGTCCCAATCATTCTTGGGAGGCTTTTCTTGGCAACCGGTAGAACAATCATTGATATGCAGAAAGGTGAACTAAAAATGAGAGTTCAAGATGAAGAAGTCATATTCAGCGTTTTCAAAGCCATGCCGAGTCCTCAAGGTGATGCAAAATGTCACATGGTAGAGACAGTAGAGAAGAAAGTTTCAAACACGCAGGGTGAATCAGTACTTCATCAACCTACGAGAAGAGGGTAGTCGTGCATAAAAGAAGATTCTTCGCAGCCGATCCTGAAATAGATTCCAAAGCGTCATAAAAAGGGGAAACGAAAAGTCAGTGCTCACTTGAAAATGATCCATGGGAAGCTCAACCAATGGTCAAGTCAATTTTACCACATGTGCAGCCCTAAATTTAAACCTTCAATAGTGAAATTGCCACAGCCCGCCAAGCTATCTTTTCCATGTCACAACACCCGGTGGATACAAAAAAAAAGCCACCATGACCATTTGGGTGGTTGCGTCTAGCTGAAGACGTTAAAATTAGCGCTAACGGGGAGGCAACTCTTGCATTTATTTTATTATTATTTTTTATTTCTATTTTATTGTGTGCTAATTATCTATTTATTAATTTACATGTTATTTATGCAGGTAGCACGAAACACACAAAACTCGTGCAACCAAATTCTGACCAGCAGGAGCCTGATCAACTCCATGCACGATAGTGTTGTTCCTTAATTTTGTTTCTTTATATTTATCTTACATTGAGGACAATGCAAGTTTTAAGTTTGGGGGTGTGTGCATGTAGTGATAGTTCCTGTTATTTAAATTTTTTCTTTAATTTTTATTTTTATCCCTTGATAGTAAAGCATAAGTCTAATGATGATTTTGTTTGCTTTAGATGAATTTTAGAAATGATAAGTCTCAATTGATTTTTATCTGATGCCTTGAGTAGGTGATCTAGGTTAGACTCGTAAGCATTTAATAATGGGTTCTTAGCAGTAATAAACCTAATTAGTTGACAAAGTGACTAGTTAAAGAAATTGCATGCCGATGAATGACTGTTTTCTTAGATATACATCTCAATATGCTAGTGTTATGATGTATGGTATAATAAAAAAAGTTAAATCATCTATAACCGATAAACGTGTAGCTACCTATGGGCGAGTGTTAGGACCACCATATGGAGAAATGCTACCTTAAAGGGTATGTGTGTTGAAAAAAATAAATTTTGAGAAAATAAAAAAAAAAAAGAAAAAATAAAAAAATAATACCGTACCATACTGAGCACAGAATAAGGAAAATATAGAGTACTTTAGAGATATATAGGTTGGTTTGACTCATTGGATCATAATTTTTGAGACGAAATCATTGAGTTGGCTTACTTATGAGTCGAGCTATGAATGAACCTTTACACACACACACACTGTGAGTCTAGCTTAGATGGTTTATTCAAGAACTTGGATTTTAGTCGCAATTGCGTACTTTGAAGGTTCTCTGATTTCATTGATAAGCATTCTTTGAGGACAATTATATGTATAACTATCAGGACTATTTTATTTACTTTTTATTTTTTTTTATTTTTTTGCATGATTGTGTGTGAATGACGTCTGTGGGTGTCGTCGCTGTAAGCCCTCATGAGACTATAACTCGTCCACTAAGGCCGCCTAGGGATTTAAAGGCTTGTTGTATACGCTAAATGCAATTGTGATCCCTACGAATGTGGCCTAGTTAAATTTGTAATTTTGTTTGTTTATTTATTTAGTTTTTATTTTATCTTTTGCTCGAGACTAGCAAAATCTTATGTATTGGGGTATTTGATAAGTGTGGTTTATACTCACTTATTCCTGCATTCTTAGCTTATTATTTTATTAGTTTCCATATCATTTAATGTATTTTGTAGTTATTTTATGTTTTATTTGTAGAAAGTATTGGAACATGGATCTTGGGGTAATTATACGTGTTTTGGGACCATACAGACGCATCGGAAGCAAGCGGGAAGAGCAAAGACGCAAGACGAGTGGCTGGTGAAAAACATCACTGGGGCCGCGGCACCTCCAGCGTTCCATACAAATATCCAAGGAGTTTGCGCCGTAGCGTAAACTTTTCGGTGCCGCGGCGCCCCTCAGCGATAAAAAATCACCCAATTCTAGGGTTTTACATGAACAAGGACCCCAAGGCTCTACTATAATAACTTCGTCCAAGACTCAAGAGATGGGGCTAATATACAGCACAAAACAGAACAACACATATTTTAGAGAGATCCAAGGAGGAGGATTGAAGAGCGACAAGAGGAGACGAAGGCGGTGACGTCTGAAGAGGAATGGATTCGATTCGGTTTTATCTTCTAGTTTCTTTTTTAGAACTCTAATGATTTCCATTAAATTCATGAACTTGTTTTTATTGTTTTTATATTTAGTCATGAACTAACTCCTTAATTCTGGAGAATGATGTAACTAATGCTTGAACCTTTGTATTGTTTGTCAATTTATTATGAAGTTTTATTATGTTTATTTATATTTTCTTGAGTTTAATGCTTCTTGATTGTTGGCCACAATTTAAGATGATGAATGTTTAGAATCTATCACTCGGGAGAGAGGGATTTTGAATAGGATATAGAGAATATAACCTGGGGATTTTATAGTGTTCGGGAGAATCTATAGTTCCTTTGAAGTCGTTAACATAGAATCACAGGACGTAATAAGTTGTTAATTACTAGATTTTTATAGGGATATCGAAGTCTGTAGTTGATAATATTTTCACTGTTACTCGGGAGAGGGAGTGAATACTTAAGGATTCTTGACTTATAAACAATACAACTGAACAAGGAATAATTGGCATGACAAATACATAGGTGATAGCTAGGTGAAATCAGACTCTAGAGTCTCTATCGTATTGGTTCCTCATATCTAAATAGTTTTATATCTTATTTATTTAATTAAAATCTTTATTATTTATTTTCTAAATAAAGTTAGGATTATTAATTGTAGTACTTAGTATGAGTGAACACAGTCCATGTGGGTTTGACACTCTTAACTCATTTATACTAAAACTTGACACCGTACATTTGTGGTACGATATAAAATATCACAACAATGAGGTCTTAGATCTCGTGTCTGAAGTAGTTGTAATTTTAGGTATCGTCCTTTTTGTTGGTGGAAATGGCAGTATTGGTCTAGGTTGAGGTGGCGAGGTGAAAGGTTCGGTAATGGTTTGGGGTCTAAGGGTTTCAACAGATCTTGCCTCTTCAAATTATCAAATACTCTTGATAGAGGCTTACCAAGGTTGGAGAATTGGCGATTGCGGATAGCAACGACTTTAGCGAGAGTGGGTTTGGCTCTTAAAGATCCACCAGAAGATCTTTTATTTTGGCTGTAGAACTTCATGTTCTCAACTTCTTCCTCTTCTATGTCCATGATTGTCTGCTTCAACTGTCTGAAATATGCTATCATGGAGATCATTTTTCTTAGCTTATTATAGATGGAGTGTTTATTTCCCTTGATTATCATCTTAATTTGATCCTTCTCGGTGGGCCGTGTCTGTATCTTTAGAATTTGGCTTCTCCAGCGGTCCTTATACTCCTTGAAACACTCGTCTGGCATTTTCTTGGTATTCTCCAAGTCATGAAGTGACACATCTATCTCCATATAGGTGATGTATTGGTTTAGGAAGGCTTCTGCTAAGGCTCTCCAATCATAATTTATCTTCTTGTTAAGATTGTGGTACCATACCACCGGTGCTCCTTCTAGTGACATCCCAAATAGTTTTTGTATTTGGCAATAGAATAGTCCAATCGAACTCATTAGAGAAATATATTGTCTTAAGTGAACTTTCGGGTCTCCGTTACATTGAACTTCACCATTTCGGTCATTCTATACTGGGTGGGTAACTGCTTCTTGAAAGCCATATTATTTTAGTCTAGTAAGTCCTCTTGTTCATCCTTCATTTTCTAGGCCACTGATTCCATCTGTTCATTTAACCTTTGCAATTCAGCCTCATCTTGGGACTTGGCCAATTTTCTGATGGTATATTCTATCATGTCTTCTTCCTCATAAGAAATATGACCTCCCTTAATTCTACTCATGGGCTTCTCACGCTTCTTCTCACTAGTCTCGGCCATCGCTATCTAGACTTTCTTCTGATTGGTCATGGCATTGATCGGGGTCAGTAGTTGTTATGCTAATTTGTTCACGGTGGTTTCAAGCTGGGCTATTCAGGAACTTTCACTGCTGGCCATTTCTGTGTGTGTTGGTTGTTTCCTAACTAGTCTTATTTTCTCCTTAACCCAACACTCCACTATGATGGTTGTAATCACAAAAGGTTATCATGATGCATGTGATGTAAGGTTTGTTCACTCAGCATACATCCTTCCGCACACGTGGTAAGTCAGTATTTTCTCTAGGTTTGGCTTAGCTTGCGCACTAACATAGGGTATACGAGTTCATTCTCTCATATGGTAGAAATATGAACCTTGGCTACTTTGATTCCTCTCTATTGTTAAGAGACAAAGGTCGCTAATTTATAAAAGTCGCTCATTTATAAATTGATTAAGCCTAATATGGGGATCAAAGTATTATCTAAAAATGATAAATCAAACCTTCGGCAATCATGGTTATTTGGGGATGGGGCAGGAAATATTTAGGAATGTTCTCGTGGATAAAATCGAGGTGTACCATTTGCTTTAGTGCATTTGAAACTGAACTAAATACTCTAGGTTCAATAAGGTTATCACATAAGTTGGCTGATAGATGTTTTGAAGTAATTGGCCTAATTATTTTGGAGTGCAAACTTGTCCTAGTTGAAAAAGACCAACAAGTTTACGTCCAGTGGTAAGAGGTCAATCCACTTCAAATGATTAGAGCCCAAACACATGCAATATGGAGGTTTATTCATAAGGGAGAACAAACTATTGGCTCATAAGTGGGCTTATTAGGGTTAGGGTTAGGCTTTCATTGGCGAAGGGTTGTCCATAACTAGGTCTCCTCACCCGATGGTTCGAATGACCAATGAATGCTCCTTTTTTATACCTCAAATGTACGTTCGAATGAGTGATAGGTATCATTGCATAGCGATATACTGTCTTGAGTGAAAGTGATTTCACGATATGCAATGCCATCGGGTTGGAAGGGTATGCAAAAAGAATGAATACATGATTCACCTCAATCATGTCATGGATGCAACAAGGCATTGTTTCGGGGCCGATTATCTATCCTTAGTGGAGTCACCATCTATATGCGCAAAGTGGGGTTTACCGTTTTGTCTATGACATCGGCAACCATGACACTATTGAGCTCGCAGCTCGTAAAGAGTACGGATTAGCCCACATGGGACTAACCGGAGAATAAAGGAGTCGCCACATAGTATACGAAACTAAGAATGATTTAAGGCCGTAATACACCCATCGCTAGGTCCGATCTTAAACTCGTTTGGGTTCGAAATGGTCCATTACTTATGCTAGTATAATATCCAGACTCAAAGGAGGATCCACATGTCTTGTAATGCATAAATCACACACGAGAAGTTTATATCACATACACCCATACAATAAATAATATAATAATTAAAGGAAATACATATCTTACAACAACTAAAAGATAAAATATAATGGATTCAGAGCCATGCTTTACTGGCCCGGACACGCAGAGTATTAGTCGGATTTAATTACATGGTTTGTTAGATTTTAACGAATGTGTGACCGGATTTACTAGAAGTCTAGCCAAAGTTTGCTACGTAACCAAAAATGTTGACTTATGCATACGAATACTTACAGATTTGACATCAGAATGGTGAGACAGTAACCAATGCAGACAATCAGGCATTAGTAAATCGCATGGCAATTATATATTAAGCATAATAATAGTGAAAATAAAAATAAAACAAGGCGCATCAGTTTCGTGGTGGTACGTGGAGTTGTATCCCGAGTGCAGACCATACCACTGTCCATTCACATTCAGTTATGAAATCTATGTCGTGGATTTCATCCTATATACCCCTAGAAATTCGAGGTCAGATGTAGCCATTCATGTGGCCAGATTTTATATTGGACAAATACATGTCCGACTAGATATACGGCTTCACCAAAACATCAGATTTTAAATGCAGAGTTTAAGTTTTAGGGGCACTCAGGTCGTACCTCAAATGTTACTCAATTCCGAGAACACTGTTAAAGTTTTAGTCTATTGCTAGAAAGAATTCACGGGATTGTGCATGTTTTGGAGTTTGGTATGGTTTACTGGGTAATTGGTTTACCAACTTCTTTTGGCTCTGTTTTAACTATTGTTCCATGTTTGATGTGTGTATGTCTTTGTTATGAATCCCAAAAAAAAAAAATTCCTTCAAAAGTAAAGTGATGAGTGGTAAATGTATCATTATTTCCCACTCATTTAACCTAATATTTTGTATAGTTTCTTGAGTTTTGTGAATATTTTGATGTGTTTTGTGTTATTTTGTAGATAAATAAAGTTTCAGGACTCTCTGGAATCAAATCAGGGCCAAATTAGTGAAAAATGGACAACAAGGGTAAAACTGTCATTTGCGCGTCGCGACGGCTAACGTGCGCCGGGCATTGCTAACATGTGCCAGACACGTGTCATCATCAGAGAAGTTTGCCTTGCTAACTTACGCCTGCCACGTGTCAACATCACAGTAAATCATGCTAACGTGTGTCAGACACGTGTCATCATCACATGCTGCAGACAATCATCATCGCCACGTCATCAATGACGTCAGCATAATAATTCAGTTAGCGCCACATCAGCACAATTATTGAGATAATAATTCATCCATGCCATATGTCATCATCTCCGAAAAAGGTATTGCCACGCGTCCAAGATATACGGCGCGTCGCGACGCAAGCACACTTTACACATCGCGACGCGCGAAGTAAATTTTTTCTATAAATAGAGGTCGAAATTTCATAATTGAATTCATACCTTCTTTTATGTAATTCCTGAAGAATACTAAGAAGATTGTATCTTGTTTGTTTATTAACAGCTTTCAGTAATTAATTTTCACATTTTCAATTTCTTTTCTTTACTTTTCAGTCTTTACTTTCTGCAATTTACTTTTACGCAATAGTACTTTCCTTTCTTTACTTTTCAGTTTTTACTTTTCAGTAATGAGAAGGTAACTCCCCCTTGCTAGGGTTAAAAGTAAAGCTTTTATTACTAATATTTAGATTAATCTCCTTAATTATAATATATACACTATTTAAAACCTGACTTAATGAGGATACTGCCTTATGGTCGGTTGGTAATTATTGAAATTGGTTTTAACCTGACTTAATGAGGATACCGCATGATTGGTCGGTTGGTAATTAATTATTAATTTGACTTAATCAGGATACCGCCTATATAGCTGGTTGGTAATACCACGCAAAGTTAATATATTATATTAAGGGAGATATCTAAAACAGTAGTGATAAAAGTGAATCTTTTAACCCCATCATTCTCTTTTATTGTACTTTTACATTTTTAAATTTCCAGCATTTACTTTTCCGCATTTACTTTTCAGTATTTACTTTTCCGCATTTACTTTCCAATATTACTTTATTTAATTTCAGCATTTACTTTATGTATTTTTTTAAGCTTTTATTAGCCTTAGATATGTGTCGTAACTAAGTCAGTTATCTGGGGTTGTGATGAATTCCAATATCACTAGTTTATAAGGGGTTATTTTATAGTTTGGGTAATATAAAGATTTACTTATTAAGTCTTAGACTTAATGCTTCTTGTTAACTGGCCACTAATAAGATTGATTTGGTAAACTTAAAATAAACTTGACAAAAGAATTTTAGGTTTCAGCCTTAGACTTAATAGCCCACGATCTTCCTTGAGGATAGATAACATTTTAATAGATTTCCTTATACGATAGACATATACCTGTTGGGCGGGGGTAACCACAATTGGAATTTAATCTTAATGAATTCAGGTAACTTTTTTGACATTGACATATGATTAATTGGGTTACACTGGGTATTTGCATCCGACCATCGACAAAGGATTTTGCAGAATTTCGTGTTCCAGGTTAGTAAACTAATATATTACACAAACGTAAAATAACCACTTCATCTTTAAAAAGATATTGGAATAATTCACAATCCTGGATAGTTTATTAATATTGAATTTTCCTCAATCTTCTTTCGCACAATTTTATTTACTAGTTTTAAATTTAAAGTCACCACTCAATCAAACAATCAATCCATTAGATACTCGTAAATATTTGGCTTCATAAATTAATAGCTAAGGTTTTAAGTCCTTGTGGGATCGATACTTTTTATACTACTTGAACGATACGTGCACTTGTGTTATACGTGTGTGATTACGCACCGGTCAAGTTTTTGGCGCCGTTGCCGGGGACTTATTTATCTTTCACTATTAGTTTTGGGGTTAAATACGTTACTTGTGTCTAATTTCTTTTTACTTAATATTTATGTTTTCTTGTGTTTCAGTTTCTCAGACACTACATGAGACGAACCAGAAGCTTTGAAATCTGACTGCTTGACCCAGAGATTGAAAGAACCATCATACAGTTGATAAGGGAAAGGCGAAAAGGCCAAGAAGCACTAATTAACATAGAACTTGAACCTTTGGAAGTTGCACCACCAATTCTCATTCGAGACAGAACCATTCTGGTGGTTGACGACTTCATTTCATGTATTGTACTTCCTCACTTACCAGCAAATGCGTGTGACATCAAAACATGCATCCAGATGATACAACAGTTAGTTCAGTTTGGGGGGAATGCAACTAAAGATCCTAATGCCCACATCAGCAACTTCCTGGAAGTTTGCGGCACTTTTAATTACAACCAAGCGGCTGAAGAAGCAATGAGACTGCGGGTTTTCCTATATTTCTTGAAAGACATATCAAAGGCTTGGCTACATTCACTACCAGCAGGTTCCATCACAACTTAGAACACTATGGCCACCAAATTCATTGCAAAGTATTTTCCTCCAGCCAGAACTGCAAAGCTGAGGAATGACATCACATCCTTTTGTGCAACATGACTCAGAATCCCTCTGCGAAGATTGGGAAATGTACAAAGATTTACTCTGAAAATGTCCTCACCATGAGATTGCAAAGTGGCTATAATGGACTTTTTGGAATAATGAGAACCATAAATGATGTTGCTGCTGGTGGAGCTTTGATGGCAAAATGATAAGATCAGGCCTGGGACCTAATTAAAGAAATGGCTAATAACAATTCTTTGTGGCAGGAAGAAAGGAGCATGATCCAAAGAATTGCTGGAATTTATGAAGTTGGAGCCAACACAGCAGTGAATGCCAAGCTAGATCAGATATGCAAATTCATGGAAACTCTTAGAATGCAAGGTAATACTGGATCCACAAGTTCACCATATGGAGGAGCACCAGAGGCAAATCAACATGAAGAGACGGTGAATTATGTCAAAATTTCAACAGACAGGAGAACAATCCATATTCCAACACCTACAACCCATGGTGGAGGAATGATCCCAATTTCGCATGGAGCAATAATTCAGAGCAAAAGAACTATCCACCACCTGGATTCCAACAATAAAATAAAGGCCATGAGCATGAAAAAGAACCAGGAATAGAAAAAGTGCTAGCTCAGTTAAAAAAATATGAAGTTATGTTTCAAAGCCAATTTGCATCTATTAAAGCACTGAAAATCAAATTGGACAACTGGCCAATACTCAGAGTTACAGACCGCCAGTAACCTTCCTAGCAACACATAACCAAATCCAAGGAACCGAGGGAATGAGCAGTGTCAAGCCATTACCTTGAAAAGCGGTACTAAAATAAACAAAGATGTTGGAATCAAGGCATCCATTGAAGAAGTTCCAAAATATGCAGTTCCACGGATGGAGGAAAAAGAAGCAAAGGAAAAAGATCAAGAAAGAATCACTCTACCTTCACCTTTTCCACAATGACTCCAGAAAAGTAAACTGGACAAGTAGTTTGCTCGATTCCTGGAGGTCTTCAAAAAGATGCATATCAACATCCCATTTGCAGAAGCGTTGGAAGAAATGTCCAACTATGTCAAATTCATGAAAGATATTCTTTCACGAAAATGGAGATTGGGAGATTACGAGACAGTAGCATTGACAGAAGAATGCAGTGCCATTATTCAGAGGAAACTTCCCCCAAAGTTGGAAGATCATGGCAGTTTCACTATTCCTTGCACCATTGGAGAATATTATATCGGTAAATTTTTATGTGATTTAGGTGCAAATGTTAATTTGATGCCTTTTTCAATTTACATGAAACTGCAAATTGGAGAAGCAATGCCCACCTCAGTCTCTTTGCAACTTGCTGATAGAACGCTCGCATTTCCAAGAGGTGTAGTTGAAGATGTGTTGGTCAAAGTCGACAAACTCATTCTCCCGGTAGATTTCATTATCCTTGATATGGAGGAAGATAAATATGTACCTATCATCCTGGGGAGACCATTATTGGCTATAGGTCGAACTATTATTGATGTACAAAAAGGAGAACTAACCATGAAAGTGCAGGACCAAAAAGTTACCTTCAATATTTTCAAAGCCATGAAATTCCCGAGTGATGAAAATGAAGAGGAATATTTCAGAATTGATGTTGTTGATAGTATCATCCAGGATAATGATGCAATGCCACCTCCCACGGATAAACTTGAAGTTTGCATCACCAAGATGACTGACGGCGAGCTAGATGAAGAAATTCTAGAATGTATCAACGACCTTGACAAGCCATTCCGCTTCAAAACGACACCACAGGTGGAAAGTCTGGAATTACCAAAAAAATGAGCGAATCAAGCCTTCGATTGAAGAACCACCGCAGCTGGAGCTAAAGTTACTCTAAGTCATCTATGGTATACTTTCTTAGGAAATTATTCTGAATTACCTTTGATTATTTCTTCTTCACTAACATTGGAGTAGGAAGAAAAGTTGATGAGAGTGTTACGAGAAGACAAGAAAGCCATTGGTTGGACTATAGCAGACATTCGAGGCATTAGTCTATCATTTTGCATGCATAAAATTCTGATGAACGATGAGTACAAACCCACAGTGGAGCATCAACGGAGACTAAATCCATAATGAAGGAGGTAGTGAAGAAATAAATCATCAAATGGTTGGATGCCGGCATTATTTACCCCATCTCTGACAGCACTTGGGTGAGTCATATGCAGTGTGTGCCAAAGAAATGAGGAATTACTGTAGTCATAAATGAAAAGAATGAGCTGATTCCAACAAGAACAATGACTGGATGGAGAGTATACATAGACATGAATTATATTGTTTTCTGGATGGATACTCGAGGTACAATCAGATTGCCATCGCCCCAGAATATCAGGAGAAAACTAGTTTTACATGTCTGTATGGTACTTTTGCTTTCCGCAGAATGTCATTTGGACTATGTAATGCTCCTACCACATTTCAACACTGCATGATGGCCATCTTCTCAGATATGCTGGTACAAAGTATGGAGGTTTTCATGGATGATTTCTCTTTTTTTAGAGATTCTTTCGATCACTGCTTGCATAATTTGGAACAGATGTTACAAAGGTTTGAAGATACCAACATGGTGCTCAATTGGGAGAAATGTCATTTCATGGTGCAAGAAGACATCGTTCTGTGACATCGGATCTCACAAAAGGGAATCGAGGTAGACAAAACAAAGATCGATACAATTGAAAAATTACCTTTACCAATAATTGTCAAAGGTATTCGGAGTTTTCTCGGACATGCAGGCTTTTACAGGAGATTTATCAAAGACTTCTCAAAGATTGCCAAACCTCTGTGCAATCTTCTGGAGAAAGATGTGCCTTTCAACTCACCAAAGAATGCCACGAAGCTTTTGAGATCTTAAAATAGAATCTGGTCTCTGCCCCCATCATAGTAGCACACAGACTGGACCCTTCCGTATTCTGAGTTTTTCTCGGACATGCAGGCTTTTACAGAGAGATTTATCAAAGACTTCTCAAAGATTGCCAAACCTCTGTGCAATCTTCTGGAGAAAGATGTGCCTTTCAACTTCACCAAAGAATGCCACGAAGCTTTTGAGATCTTAAAATAGAATCTGGTCTCTGCCCCCATCATAGTAGCACCAGACTGGACCCTTCCGTATTCTGAGTTTTCTCGGACATGCACGCTTTTACAAGAGATTTATCAAAGACTTCTCAAAGATTACTAAACCTCTGTACATTCTTCTGGAGAAAGATGTTCCTTTCAACTTCACCAAAGAATGCCACGAAGCTTTTGAGATCTTAAAATAGAAGATGGTCTCTGCCTCCATCATAGTAGCACCAGACTGGACCCTTCCATTTGAGGTGATGTGTGATGCTAGTGATTTTGATGTAGATGCAGTTTTGGGACAATGCAAAGCAAAAATCTTCCATACCATTTACTACTCTAGCAAAACTCTGAATGAAGCTCAACTCGACTACACAACCACTAAAAATGAGTTGCTTGTAGTTGTGTTCGCTTTTGATAAATTCAGCTATTATCTGTTGGGTCCCAAAGTGGTGGTCTACACATATCATTCAGCAATCAAATACCTGATCGCGAAGAAAAATGCCAAACCCAGATTGATTTGTTGGATACTTCTACTGCAAGAATTTGATGTGGAGATCCGAGACAGGAAATGGACAAAAAACCAAGTGGCGGATCACTTATCGAGGCTTGAGAATTGAGAAACAACTGCAAAGAACTAACAATCAAAGAAACTTTTCCAGATGAACAGTTATTTTTCATGAAACAGCATGATGCCCCTTGGTATGATGACTATGTCAACTATATAGTATTGGGAAAATGGCCGTTGGAATGGACAACTTAGTAACGAAAGAAGTTCTTCAAAGAAGTCAAGCACTATATCTTGGATGAGCCGTACCTGTTCAAATGTTATGCTGATCAATTACTGAGACGTTGTGTTCCACAGGAGGAGGTCAATAGTGTTCTGCAACATTGTCATTCATCACCATACGACGGACACTTCAGCGGGAACAAAACTGCAGCCAAAGTCCTTCAATCAGGTTCGTTCTGGCCCACTCTTTTTAAAGATGCTTATCTATTTTCTCTTCAATGTGACAAGTGCCAGAGAATGAGAAATATTTCAAGGAGAAATGAATGACATTTGCAAAACATTCTAGAAGTGGAGATATTTGATGTATGGGGTATTGATTTTATGGGACCATTTGTTCCATTATTCGGAAACATGTACATATTGGTTGCAGTAGACTATGTCTCCAAGTGGGTTGAAGTAATTGCACTACCATCAAATGATTCAAAAGTGGTGATAAAATTCCTTAAAAAGAATATTTTCACTCTCTTTGGAACACCTTGGGCAATTATCAGCGATGATGGCACACATTTCTGCAACAGATACTTCGATGCACTCCTATCCAAATACGGAGTTACTCATAAAGTTGCCACAACCTACCATCCACAGTCAAATGGACAGGTTGAAGTTTCAAACAGGGAGATCAAAAGAATCTTGGAGAGAACCGTTGGATGAACAATGAGGGACTGGTCTACAAAACTAGATGACGCATTATAGGCCTACCGCACATCTTACAAGACACCCATTGGTATGTCCCAATATCGAATGGTGTTTGGGAAGGCGTGCCATTTGGTAGTGGAGCTTGAACACAAGGCGTACTGGGCACTGAAGAAGTTAAATCTTGATCCAAAAGCAGCAGGAGAAAATCGACTCCACCAACTCAACGAATTGGATGACTTTCGCCTACAGGCTTATGAGGATGTCAAATTATACAAAGAGAAAATGCCAAGAATGGCATGATTGAAAAATAGTGCGCAGACAACTGGAACCAAGACATCAGGTGTTATTATACAATTCAAGGTTGAAACTTTTCCCTGGAAAGTTGAAATCAAGATGGTCAGGTCCATTTGTGCTCACTCAAGTTTTACCATATGGATCTGTTGAGTTACTTGATCCCAACACCAACGAAACATTCAAAGTTAACAGTCATCATGTCAAGCACTACTGGGGAGAATCATTTGAGCGAAAAAAAGAAAGTGTCACACTTTCAAATACAGTCTAACATTCGGGCAGTCATGTCTAGCTGACGACTTTTAACTTAGCGCTAGCTAGGAGGCAACCCATGCAATTTGTGTATATATTATGATTTGGTGTGTTTTATTTTTGTGTGTTTAATTTTTACAGGTAAAGTCATTTCACGATGGAAGACGTTCACGTAAATCTTCACAAGCAATTTACTTCTCTCCCTCAAAACTCTCTAATGAAAGTCTACAAATCTCGCTTTGAACGGATGAGACTACTAATGATCAAAGATATTCCTAATGACATTCGTTGGATTATTGAAGCACGGGTCTGATTGGAAGGTGAGTCCTCTGACTCTTTTGTTTCATATCTACCAGGTTTAGGAAGAAGCACATATGCTAAAAAGAGAAGAGCTAAAAGAATGGGTGTTTGCTATAAATGTGCACGCATGACATGTAATACTTGTTGTCGTTCTTTAGGAATGGTGTCTGATAACCTTGAAGATAAAATTAAATTCATTAGGGATGGCTTGAGTAATGAGTCTTTGGATGACATATCTAAGACTTTTGAGAAGCATTCCAGTGGATATGTGCATCATGCAATTCACATGTTATATACACAATTCTAAAAAGAAAGACAACAGTTAAGTCTCGGGAATCTGACTTTAAAAGACCATGTTTGCCAATTTATAAGAAAATTGGATGAGAAGCTTGTCACTGATGCATAGACGTCATTCAAGTCGTTACTTCTTGTAAATATTATTTTTTTTTGTCTTTAACTAATAATTGTGATTTATTTTGTTATTTTCTTTTATTTTCTCCGACAGGATCTAGATTTTTTTGACTTTTCACGATCTATTTTGCTTTTTAGCTAATAATTGTCATTTTGCAGGTACAAGTGCTATTATTACTCACCCTTTTTTAGGTGTTATAAATTCAACTCATCCTTGCACTCTTGAAGGCATCCACATTTGAGAAAGAAATACAATAAAAATGGAAGCTATTTCAAGAAGACAAGTTGTAAACATCTATGGTTTTGCAGTACTAATGTGGGTTCTAAGCCAAAATAAGTTGGAGCATCACATGAATTGGGTCGAATCATTTCTTAAAGGATTATGCACTTAGTATATGGCGGTGGAAATCTTGGACTAATGAGGATCGTTTCAAGGGCGTACAGAAGGAGGTAGTCCAGTTCTGAGAATCATCCAAAAAACTTTGGCGAAAACGAATCATATAGGACCATCAAAAGAGAGGAACTGATCGTGCCAGGTATGTCTGAATGACTGGTAGAAATGATTATTGTGCTGATGTTTTTATTGCTTTGCCATGTGGCTTGGGTACGATGGAGGAAATTTTTACAATACTATCTTGGGCGAACTTGAACATACACCAGAAACCGATTGGATTGTTCAACGCCGATGGATTTTGTGATTTTCTTTGTGTGTTTCTGGATGATTTTTTGAGAGAAATGGATTCGTGTCAAAATCTGAAAGAACTTTTCTTTACTGCCAGAACTGCCCCGGATTTAATTGACCAAATTTTAGCATTTGAACCACAAATTGACCCTATCATTTCCTAGATTAATTGGTCTGATAATGATCGTGGTAAGAAGCGTCGGATAAATCTGGATCTTAATCTTTAATTTTTCCTTTTAGATGTAGAATTTCAGCTAACCAGGTACTATATTCTAAACTATTCTTCTAATTTTTAAGACATTGGGGACAATGTCTCATTTAGGTTTGGGGGAGGGGAATAGTTGACTAGTATCTTGTTTTTATTGCGTTATTTTTAGTCAAATATTTTCAAAAAATTCAAAAAAAAAAATTAAAAAATTTTACAAAATTTTAAAAAAAAAATATTTTGTGTTTTTAATTTGATTAATCATGTGAAATTGGTGTGAGATAGTTTTTTAAGGAATTTCCACTCCTGAGACCTATTTCGGAACAAGTTAATTTTTGTTTATTTCATTTTGAATTACTTAATTGTGAATTCTCCATAAAACTGACTAAAATGGATCTTCATATACTCAGTTGACAGGTATTATCAACATACATGGAAACATACGGACATAAGCTGTAATTGAAAGTTTGTAATATTCGGTGCTCTAGTTTATTGGAGGAAGCATCTAAAAAAGTGATGGGATTAAAAAAAAAACATATGAGATCCGAGTCATTAAGTCTGTATGGGTGTTTTAACACTTAGTGCACTAAAACAAACTGTTTGGGAGTCACTGACCCAAACTCGCTACATGGATTGAAGATGTTGCAAAATAATAAATATATGTCTGAAATCCTAGTAATTAAGTGTGTAAGGGTGTCTTAACACCTAGTGCCCTAAAGCTAACTAGTTTGAGAGTCACTGACCAAAGCTCGTTACATGGATGGATGATATTGTATATAAATAAAAAAAATCAGAAAAATCAGAAAAATATTCCATTGTTAAAAAATGTGTGAATTTTGATATATTTTAGGACAAAAATATTACCCTCTTTTTAACTACACTTATGAATATTGTGGGAACAATAAATTGATTAATACTTGTTAGCTGTGTGTATGGAGAATGGTAAAAATAATCGGAGAATTTACTTATTTGGTAATTGATGAGTGGTAAATGTATCACTATTTCCACTCATTTGACCTAATATTGTGTATAGTTTCTTGAGTTTTGTGAATATTTTGATGTGTTTTGTGTGTTTTTGTAGATAAATAAAGTTTCAGGACTCTCTGTAAGTGATTTGGGACCAAAACAGTGAAAAATGACACAAAAGGGCAAAATTATAATTGGCGCGTCGCGATGCCTAACATGCGCCGCTCCATGCTAACGTGCGCCGGGTCCACATGTCATAATCTGAGAAGTTTGATTTGATAATGTGCGCCATGCCACGTGTCACCATCACATTCGATCTGCTAACGTGTGTCGTGCTACGTGTCATCATCCTATGGTGTCGACGATCGCTGTCGTCAGGTGTCACTCCACGTGTCAGCCATGTCATCGTCCACATCACCAGTTGACCGAGTCAACATGCCACGTCACTGCCCCATCACCACCATGTCATCATCAACCAATCACAGTGTGCCACGTGTCGCAATCCTACGGTGTCGATAATCACTTTCGCCATGTCATCGCCATGTCAGCGCCACGTCAGCACAATTATTGAGTTAATCATCCGCAATTGCCACGTCAGCGGATAAGAATCTAAGCCGACGAATGAGAGAACGACACATCAGTGCGTCGTGACGCAGAAGAAACTTGCGCGTCGCGACGCGAGGGGGTTACCGAGGCCTATAATTGATCTTGAAATTTCAATTTCAGATGTACCTTCCTCTCTGAATTCTCTGATGTAAATAGAGAGTTTTCTATCTAGTTTATTTAAATTTTAGTTTTGTAATTAATTTTAATTACGTTCTGTATATAATAGTAATTTACTTTCTTTACTTTATAGAGTTTTTACTATTCAACCATGAGGAGGTAACTCCCCCCTGCTATGGTGAAAAATAATTCTTTTATTATGCTATTTAGATTAATCTCTTTTAATTATAATATATTCACTATTTAAAACTTGACTTAATAAGGATACCGCCATATTGGTCGGTTGGTAATTCATTTTATACGGGTTTAAACCTGACTATGCAAGGATACCGCCAGATTGGTCGGTTGGTAATTAAACTTTCTTACCGCCTATATGGTAGGTTTATGGACAAATTTTGATACCGCCAATATGGCTGGTCGGACTTAATTTGATTAATCAGGTTATCGCCTATAGGCTGGTTGGTAATATCATCACAAGTTAATATATTATATTAAGAGAGATATCTAAATTAGAAGTAGTAAAAGTATATCATTTTACCTTAGCTTTTTATTTTATTGTGAAATTACTTTTCAGCATTTTCTTTACCGCAATTACTTTTCAGCATTTTACTTTATGTCTTTTATTTTAACTAGCCCTAGTTACGAATAGTAACTAAGTTATTATCTAGGGTTGTGATGAATTCCAATATCACCGGTTTATAAGGGTTAGATTATAGTTTGGGTAATATAAATATTTATTTATGAGCCCTTAATCTTAATGCTATTATTAACTGGCCATTAATAAAATTGATTAGGTAAACTTAAAATGACTCGGAAAATGGATTTTAGGTTTAAGACCCTAGACTCAAGCCCACGATCTTCCTTGAGGATAGATAACCCTTTAATATAATTCCTCACAGGATAGTAATATACCTGTCAGGCGGGGTAACCATAATTGGAACTTAATCTTAATGAATCCAGGTAATTTGGTTGACATAGACATATGGTTCAATTGGGTTGTACTGGGTATTGGTAATTGACCATCAGAAGAGGCTTTTTCATAATTTCGTGTTCCAATTAGTAAATCAATATATTACCCAACTATAAGATAACCACTTCATCTTTAAATAATATTGGAATAAATCAACCTGGATATTTTATTAATATTGAATTTTTATTCAGTTTACTTTCGTGCAACTTTATTTACTAGTTTTAAATTTAATTTGTAAGTCACCATCCCAATCAAAACAAACAATCTGTTAGATACTAGTAAACATTTGACCTCATCAAATTAATAGCTTATGTATTAAGTCCTCGTGGGATCGATACCTTTTATACTACTTGAACGATACGTGCGCTTGCGTTATACGTGTGTGATTACGCCGGTCAAGTTTTTGGTGCCGTTATCGAGGACTTATTTATCTTTCATTATTAGTTTTGGGGTTAGATACGTTACTTGTATCTAATTTCTTTTTACTTGTTTTTGTTTTCTTGTGTTTCAGGTTCTCAGAAACTACATGAGATGAACCAGAAGCTTTGAACTCCGACCGCTCGACCCATAAATTGAAAGAACCTTCAGACAGTTGAGAAGGGAAATACGTGAAGGCCAAGAAGCTTTAGTCAACATGGAACCTGAACCTTTGGAGGTTGCACCACCAATTCCCATTCAAGACAGAACCATTCCGGTGGTCGACGGCTTCATTTCCTGTATTGTACTTCCTCATTTACCGGCAAATGCGTGTGACATCAAAACATACATTCAGATGATTCAACAGTCAGTGCAGTTTGGGGGGAAAGCAATTGAAGATCCTAATACCCATATCAGCAACTTCCTGGAAGTTTGTGGGACTTTCAATTACAACCGAGAAGCTGAAGAAGCAATAAGATTGCAGGTTTTTCCATACTTCTTGAAGGACATAGCTAAAGCTTGGCTACATTCACTACCAGCAGGTTCCATCACAACTTGGAACACTTTAGCCACCAAATATCTTGCAAAGTACTTTCCACCAGCCAAAACTGGAAAGCTGAGGAATGACATCATATCTTTTGTACAAAAAGACTCGGAAACTCTCTACGAAGCTTGGGAAAGGTACAAAGATTTGCTCTGGAAATGTCCTCACCATGAGATTCCAAAATGGCTTCAAGTCCAAACTTTCTATAATGGACTTTCTGGACTGATGAGAACCACAATCGATGCTGCTGTTGGAGGAGCTTTAATGGAAAATGAGAAGATCAAGCCTGAGACCTAATCGAAGAAATGGCCAACAACGATTCCTTGTGGCCAACAGAAATGAGCATGATCCAAAGAATTGCAGGAATTTATGAAGTTGGAGCCAATACAGCAGTCAACGCCAAGCTGGATCAAATATGCAAATTCATGGAGACTCTCAGCACTGGATCCACAAGCTCACCATTTGGAGGAGCACCAGAACCAAACCAACTTGAAGAAACGGTGAATTATGTCAAAAATTTCAATAGATAGGTTAACAATCCATATTCCAACACCTACAACCCATGGTGGAGGAATCATCCCAATTTTTCATGGAGCAATAATTCAGGGCAAAAGAACAATCCACCACATGGATTCCAACAGCAAAACTATCCACCACCAGGATTTCAACAACAGAACAAATGCCAGGAACATGAAATAGAACCAGAAATGAAAGAATGGATTGCAGAGATGTTCAAAAAGTAACAAACAGCATATGAAGCTATGTTTTAGAGCCAATATGCTTCCATCAAAGCACTAGAGAATCAAATTGGACAACTAGCCAATGCTCAGAGTTACAGACCGCCAGTCAATCTTCCCAGCAACACAGAGCCAAATCCAAGGAACTGAGGGAATGAGCAATGCCAAGCCATCACTTTGAAAAGCGGTACTGAAATCCAGAAAGATGTTGGAATCAAGGCAACAATTGATGAAGTTCCAAAAGATGCAGTTCCACAGATGGAGGAAAAAGAAGCAAAGAAAAAGAAAAAGATCATATCACTCCACCTCCACCTCCACCTTTTCCACAACGACTTCAAAAAAACAAGCTGGAAAAGCAATTTGCTCGATTCCTGGTGGTGTTCAAAAAGCTGCATATCAACATTCCATTTGCAGAAGCCTTGGAAGAAATGCCCAGCTATGTAAAATTCATGAAAGACACTCTTTCACGAAAACGGAGATTGGGAGATTACGAGACAGTAACATTGACGAAAGAATGTAGTGCCATTATTCAAAGGAAAATTCCCCCGAAGTTGAAAGATCCTGGCAGTTTCACTCTCCCATGCACCATTGGAGAACACTATATCGGTAAGGCTTTATGTGACTTAGGTGCAAGTGTTAATTTAATGCCTTTTTCTATTTACAGGAAACTACAAATTGGAGAAGCAATGCCTACCTCAGTCTCTTTGCAACTTGCTGATCGAACGCTCGCATTTCCAAGAGGTGTTGTTGAAGATGTGTTGGTCAAAGTTGACAAACTCATTCTCCCAGCAGATTTCATTATCCTTGACATGGAAGAAGACAAAGATATACCTATCATCCTTGGAAGACCATTCTTGGCGACATGACGAACTGTGATTGATGTACAAAAAGGAGAACTAACCATGAAAGTTCAAGACCAAGAAGTTACCTTCAATGTTTTCAAAGCCATGAAATTCCCGAGCGATGAAAAAGAAGAAGAATGTTTCAGAATTGATGTTGTTGATAGTATCGTTCAGAATACTGATACAAATTACACAGACAAACTTGAAGCTTGTATCACCAACATGACTGACAGCGAGCTAGATGCTGAAATCCTGGAATGTATCAACTACCTTGACAAACCATTCCGATTCAAATCAACACCATTACTGGAAAGCCTGGAACTGCCAAAGAAAGATCGAATCAAGCCTTCGATTGAATAACCACCACAGCTGGAGCTGAAGTTACTTCTGAGCTATCTCAGGTATGCATTTCTTGGAAACTCTTTTGAATTACCTGTTATTATTTCTTCTTCACTAACATTGGAGCAGGAAGAGAAGTTACTGAAAGTGTTACGAGAACACAAAAGAGTCGTTGGCTAGACTAAAGCAGACATTCAAGGCATTAGTCCATCATTTTACATGCACAAGATTCTGATGAATGATGAGTACAAACCCACAGTGGAGTATCAACGGAGACTCAATCCAATCATGAAGGAAGTTGTGAAGAAAGAAATCATCAAATAGTTGGATGCTGCCATCATTTACCCCATCTCAGACATCACTTGGAAGAGTCTTATGCAATGTGTGCCAAAGAAATGAGGAATCACTGTAGTCACAAATAAAAAGAACGAGCTAATTCCAACAAGAACAGTGACTGGATGGAGAGTATGCATGGTCTACCGAAAGCTGAACAAAGCCACAAGGAATGATCATTTTCCGCTGCCATTCATTGATCAAATGCTGGACAGATTGGCGGAATATGAGTTCTATTGCTTTCTAGACGGATATTCAGGGTACAATCAGATTGCTATCACCCCAGAAGATCAGGAGAAAACTATTATTACATGTCCATATGGTACTTTTTCTTTCTGCAGAAGGCCATTTGGATTATGTAATGCCCCTGCCACTTTTCAGCATTGCATGATGGCCATCTTCTCATACATGTTGGAGCAGAGTATGGAGGTATTCATGGAAGATTTTTCTATGTTTGGAGACTCTTTTGACCACTGCTTGTAAAATTTGGAACATGTGTTACAAAGATGTGAAGATACCAACCTGGTACTCAGCTGGGAGAAATGATATTTTATGGTGCAGGAAGGTATTGTTCTTGGACACCGGATCTCAGAAAAGGGAATCGAGGTAGACAAAGCAAAGATCGAAATAATTGAGAAATTACCTCCACCAACATCAGTCAAAGTGATTCAGAGTTTTCTTGGACATGCAGGTTTTTACATGAGATTTATCAAAGACTTTTCCATGATTGCTAAACCTCTATGCAATCTTCTGGAAAATGATGTGTCTTTTAACTTCACCAAAGAATGCCATGAAGCTTTTAAGATCTTAAAACAGAAGCTGGTCTCAGCCCCCATCATTGTAGCACCAGACTGGACTCTTCCATTTGAGGTGATGTACGATGCTAGTGATTTTGTTGTAGGTGCAGTTTTGGGACAACGCAAAGCAAAGATTTTCCACACCATTTACTACTCTAGCAGAACTTTGAATGAAGCTCAACTCAACTACACAACCACTGAAAAGAAGTTGCTCGCAGTTGTGTACGCTTTTGAAAAATTCCGCTCCTATCTGCTGGGTCCAAAAGTAGTGGTCTACACAGATCATTCAGCAATCAAATACTTGATCACGAAGAAAGATGCCAAACCCAGATTGATCCGTTGGATACTTCTTCTGTAAGAATTTGACGTGGAAATTCGAGACAGGAAAGGGACAGAAAACCAAGTGGTAGATCATCTATCAAGGCTCGAGAATGGAGAAACAGCTGGAAAAGAATTGTCAATCAAAGAAACTTTTCCAGATGAATAGCTATTTGCCATGAAACAGCAGGATGTCCATTGGTATGCTGACTATGTCAACTACATAGTTTCGGGGAAATGGCCGTTGGAATGGACAACTCAGCAGCGAAAGAAGTTCTTCAAGGAAGTCAAACACTATGTTTGGGATAAGCCGTACATGTTCAAACGATGTGCTGATCAACTATTGAGACGGTGTGTTCCACAGTAGGAGGTCAACAGTGTTTTTCAACGCTGTTATTCATCATCATATGGCGGACACTTCAGCGGGAATAAAACTGCAGCCAAAGTCCTACAATCAGGTTTGTTCTGGCCCACTCTTTTTAAAGATGCTTATCTTTTTGCTTTTCAATGTGACAGGTTCCAGAGAACGGGGAATATTTCCATGAGAAATGAAGGACCTTTGTAAAATATTCTGGAAGTAGAGATATTTGATGTGTGGGGTATTGATTTTATGAGACCCTTTATTCCATCATTCAGAATCTTGTACATCCTGGTTGCTGTAAACTACGTCTCCAAATGGGTTGAAGCAATTGCACTGCCATCCAATGATTCAAAAGTGGTGATCAAATTCCTTAAAAAGAATATTTTTACTCGGTTCGAAACACCTCGGGCAATTATCAGTGATGGTGGCACACATTTCTACAACAGATATTTTGATGCACTCCTATCCAAATACGGAGTTACTCATAAGGTTGCCGCTGCTTATCATCCACAGTCAAATGGACAGGTTGAAGTTTCAAACATGGAGATCAAAAGAATCTTGGAGAGAACCGTTGGATCAACAAGGAAGGACTGGTCTGCAAAACTTGATGATGCATTATGGGCCTATCGGATAGCTTACAAGAAACCCATTGGTATGTCCCCATATCGATTGGTGTTTGGGAAAGCATGTCATCTGACAGTTGAGCTTGAACACAAGGCGTACTGGGCACTGAAGAAGTTGAATCTTGATTCACAATCTGCAGGAGAGAAACGACTTCACCAACTCAACGAATTGGAGGAGTTTCGTCTACAAGCTTATGAGAATGCCAGATTGTACAAAGAAAAGACCAAGAAATGGCATGACCGAAAAATAATGCACAGATTGTTGGAACCAAGGCAGCAGGTGTTGTTGTACAACTCAAGGTTGAAACTTTTCCCTGGAAAGTTGAAATCAAGGTGGTCAGGTCATCACAAAAGGTTTGAATGGTGGTTTACAAGCTTACTATGGTTATTTAGAAATATTAGATGATGTTGATATTACGAGCATAATGACGAAATTAAGAAGTGATTTAATTATTTTATTTAATGATTATATTGTAAGATATAACTTAGGAACATTAGGTCAATCTAGTAGTAGGGAACTGGTAATTCAAACAAGAATTAGCGCAGGGGATCGTTGGTTATTGCAACGAAATAAAAAATATAGGGATACGACAACTAATAACCCTGAATTGGATAATTATTTATCTACAAATTTTGAGTTTTCTAATGAAAGTTTATGTAGTAAAAATTTTAAAATCCTTGAATGGTGGAACCGGCATCAAAATATATATAATGTTTTATCTATTATTGCTAAAAAGATCTTGCCAGCACCTATTTCCACCGTTGCGGTTGAGCAAGCCTTCAGCTTGGGAGGTAATATATTGGAAGCTAGGCGATCTTCATTACATCCAAGCACTCTAGAAGCAACAGCTTGTGTGGATGATTGGACTCGAGCTGATCTGAGACAACAAGAAGATGCCCCCGATGATTTTGAAGATTTATTCGATAATGCTTCTGCAACAAGTGCAAGCGGAACCGGAGCCGAATGATCAACTGATAATGATGATTGATAATTGTAAAATTATAATTTACAAAGTGGATATGTCTTAAACTTGTAATGGAACTACGTGAGCTTTGATTCCTCTCACCCTTGGAGGATACGTAGGCAACTTAAATTTTTAAAAATTTAAGCTCAAGCTCTTCAATGTAATAAATTTTTTTATTTATAAAATTAATCTCATTTATTTTAATTAATTTTCAAAATTAAAAAAAAATTCTTGGAACCGAACCGAACCGGAATCAAACTGGTCAGTTCCAGTTCGGTTTAAGGTTCCAGTTCTACTTAAGTGTGGAACCGGAACCGGAACCGAATCAGATTTAACCGGTTCGGTTTGGTTCTGAACCGGAACCGAACAGCCGGTCGGGTCTATTTGTGATCACTTAGGTTTTTCCATATGGAGCTGTTGAGTTACTGGATCCCAACACCAATAACACATTTAAGGTTAACAGTCAGCGTGTCAAGCACTATTGGGGAGAATCATTTGAGCGACAAAAATAAAATGTCACACTTTCAGATCCAGCCTAACGTTCGAGAAGTCACGTCTAGCTGACAACATTAAACTTAGCACTCGCAGGGAGGCAACCCATGCAATTTGTGTATATATTGTGATCTGGTGTGTTTTATTTTTGTATGTTTAATTTTTGCAGGTAAAGTCATTACACGATGGAATAAGCTTTCGCAAATCTTCACAAGCAATTTCCTTCTCTCCCTAAAAAATCTCTGATGAAAGTTTACAAAGCTCGCTTGGAACGGATGAGATTACTAACGATCCATGGTGTTCCTAATGACATTCGTTGGGTAATTGAAGCACAGGTCCGATTGGCAGGTGAGTCTTCTGAATCTTTTATTTCACATCTGCCTGGTTTTGGAAGAAGCACATATGCAAAGAAACATAGAGCTAAGCAAATTGGTGTTTGTTAGAAATGTGCACGCTGGAATTGCAATACTCGTTGTCATTCTTTAGGAATGGTGTCTGATAATCGCGAAGATAAAATTAAATTCATTAGCGATGGCTTGAGTAAAGAGTCTCTAGATGATATATCTTCAACTCTTGAGACGCATCTCAGTGGATATGTTCACATACACACTTCCAAAAAGAAAGACAATAGTTAAGTCTCGAAAATCTGACTCAAAAAGACCTTGTTTGCCAATTTATAAGAAAATTGGATGGGAAGCTTGTCCATGATGTATAGACGTCAATCAAGCTGTAAATTATGGTAAATATTATATCTTTTTGTCTTTTCCTAATAATTGTAATTTGTTTTGTTGTTTTCTTTTATTTTCCCCGACAGGATCCAGACCTTTTTTACTATCACGATTTATTTTAATGTTAACTAATAATTGTCATTTGGCAGGTACTAGTGCTATTATTTTACTCACCTTTTTCAAGTGTTAAAAATAAAACTCATCATTGCACTTTTGAAGACATCCAAAGTAAAACATGGAAGCCACTTCAAGAAGACGAGTTGAAAACATTTGTGTGTTTTACGGTACTAGTGTTGGTGTTAAACCACAATACATAGAAACAGTACAGGAATTGGGTCGAGTCTTAGCTGTAAGAAATATGCACTTAGTATATGGTGGTGGCAATCTTGGACTAATGGGGATCGTTTCAAAGGCCGTACAGGAAGGAGGCAGTCACGTTTTGGGAATCATCCCAAAACCCTTGACAAAAGAAAATCTTATTGGACCATCAAACAGAGAGGAACTGATCATGTCAGGTATGTCTAAACGATTGATAGAAATGATTAACCGTGTTGATGCTTTTATTGCTTTGCTAGGTGGCTTGGGTACATTGGAGGAAATTTTTACAGTGTTATCTTAGGTGAACCTGAACATACGCCAGAAACCGCTTGGACTGTACAACGTTGAAGGATTTTATGATTTTCTTTGTGTGTTTCTTGATGATGCCCAGAGAAATGGGTTCGTGTCAAAACCTTTAAAAGAAATCATCTTCACTGCCAGAACTGCTCCGGATCTAATTGACCAAATCTTAGCCTATGAACCACAAATTGACCTTATCCTTTCAAAGATAAATTGGTCCAAGGAAAATTGTGGTAAGAGGCGTCGGATTAATCTGGATCTTAACCTTTAACTTTTAGTGTAGAATTTCAGTTAACCAGGTATTATCTTCTAAACTATTCTTCTACTGTTTAAGACATTGGGGACAATGTCTCATTTAGGTTTGGGGGAGGGAATTAGTTGATCAGTATCTTATTTTTAGTTGTGTGTTGTTTTTATTTTTAGTCCAAAATTTTTCGAGAAATACAAAAAAAATTGAAAATTTTTCAAAAAATTATAAAAATATTTTTCGTTTTTGTTTTTATTTTGACTAAAAAGGTGAAATTGGTGAGAGATAGCTGTGTAAGGAGTTCTCATTCCTGAGACGTATCTCAAACCTATTTCAGAACAAGTTAATTTTTATTTATTTCATTTTGAATTATTTAATTTGTAAATTCTCTATAAAATTGACTAAAATGGATTTTCTTATGCTCAGTTGGCGGGTATTATCAACATGCATGGTAGCATACGGACATAAGCTGTAATTGAAAAGTTTGTAATATCTAGTGCTCTGTATTAATTGGAGGAATCATCTCAAAAAGCAATGGAGTAAAAAAAAACATTTGAGATCCGAGTTATTAAGTCTGTAGGGGTGTTTTAACACTTAGTGCCCTAAAATCAACTGGTTTGGGAGTCATTGGCCTAAAGCTCGCTAATGGATCAAAGATGCTGCAAAAATATATATCTGAAGTCTGAGTAATTAAGTCTGTAGGGGTGTCTTAACATCTTGTGCCCTAAAGCCAACTGGTTTGGGAGCCACCGACCCAACACTCGCTACATAGATGGAAGATATTGTATATAAATAAAGAAAAATCAGAAAAATCAGAAAAATTATTCCATTACTACAAAAATTTGTGAATTCAGATAAAACTTTAGGACAAAAATATTACTCTCTTATCAACTGCACTTGTGACTATTGTGGGCAAAAATGAGTTGTTTAATATTTTGTTGGCTGTGTATATGGAGAATGGTAAATATAACCGGAGAATTTACTTATTCGGTAATTTAGAAAGAAAGAAAACAACTAGTGACTTGGAGTAGAAGTTTCACCTGATTAGTCACTAACTTCTTTATTCTCTTTTCTTTATTCTCTTTTCTCTTGTCTTTTTGCTTTTGAGTGCATTAGTTTTACTACATTTTTACTTTTGTAAAATGTTTGTGGGTATCATTGATGTAAACCTTCACGAGACTACAACTCGTCCACTAGGGACATCTAGGGGTTTAAAGGCTTGTTGCATATGCTAAATACAAATGTGATCCCTACGAAAGTTGCTTAGTTAAATTTTAAGGTTGTTTATGTATTTTATTTTATGTTTTGCTCGAGGACTAGGAAAATGTTAGGTTTGGGGTGTGATGAGTGGTAAATGTATGACTATTTCTCACTCATTTGACCTAATATTTTGTATAGTTTCTTGAGTTTTGTGAATATTTTAATGTGTTTTGTGTTATTTTGTAGATAAATAAAGTTTCAGGACTCTCTGGAGGTGATTTGGGACCAAAACAGTGAAAAAAGACACAAAAGGGCAAAATTGTAAATTGGCATATCGCGACGCGCAGGCTGCGTCGCGACGCCTAACATGCGCCACTCCATACTAACGTGCGCCGAGTACACATGTCATAATCTGAGAAGTTTGACTTTGCTAACGTGCGTCATGCCACTTGTCACTATCACAGCCGATCTGCTAATGTGCGCCATGCCACGTGTCATCATCCTATGGTTCCGACAATCGCCATCGCCATGTGTCACTCCACATGTCAGCCATGTCATCGTCCACATCACCAGTTGACCGAGTCAACGTGCCACGTCACTGTCATGTCATCATCACCCAATCATAGCGTGCCACGTGTCGCAATCCTACGGTGCCAACAATCACTTTCGCCATGTCATCGCCATGTCAGCGCCACGTCAATGCCACGTCAGCACAATTATTGAGTTAATCATCCGTAATTACCACGTCAGTGGATAAGAAGTTGAGCCGATGAATCAGAGAGTGACACGTCAGCGAGTCGCGACGCAAGAAGAAATTTGTGCATCGCGACGCGAGGGGGTTACCGAGGCCTATAAATTGAGCTCGAAATTCAGTTTCGGATGTACATTCCTCTCTGAATTCTATGATGTAAATAGGGAGTTTTCTATCTAGTTTATTTTAATTTCAGTTTTTTAATTAATTTTAATTACGTTCTGTAATAGTAATAGTAATTTATTTTCTTTACTTTTACAATTTTTACTATTCAACCATGATGAGGTAATTTCCCCTGCTAGGGTGAAAGGTAATTCTTTTACTATTGCTATTTAAATTAATCTCCATTAATTATAATATATTCACTATTTAAAACTTGACTTAATAAGGATATCATTTTATTGGTCGGTTGGTAATTCATTTTATACGGGTTTAAACCTGACTATGCAAGGATACCGCCAGATTGGTCGGTTGGTAATTAAACTTTCTTACCGCCTATATGGTAGGTTTATGGACAAATTTTGATACCGCCAATATGGCTGGTCGGACTTAATTTGACTTAATCAGGTTATCGCCTATATGGCCGGTTGGTAATATCATCACAAGTTAATATATTATATTAAGGGAGATATCTAAATTAGAAGTAGTAAAAGTATATCATTTTACCTTAGCGTTTTATTTTATTGTAAATTTACTTTTCAGCATTTTCTTTACCGCAATTACTTTTCAGCATTTTCTTTACCGCAATTACTTTTCAGCATTTTTACATTATGTCTTTTATTTTACTAGCCCTAGTTACGAATAGTAACTAAGTTAGTTATCTAGGGTTGTGATGAATTCCAATATCACCGGTTTATAAGGGGTTGGATTATAGTTTGGGTAATATAAAGATTTATTTATTGAGCCTTAATCTTAATGCTTTTTATTAACTGGCAATTAATAAAATTGATTAGGTAAACGTAAAAATGAACTTGGAAAAAGGAATTTTATGTTTAAGACCCTAGATTCAATAGCTCACGATCTTCCTTGAGGATAGACAACCCTTTAATAGATTTCCTTACAGGATAAGAATATACCTATCGGGCGGGGGTAACCATAATTGGAACTTAATCTTAATGAATCTAGGTAATTTGGTTGATATAGACATATTGTTCAAGTGGGTTATACTGGGTATTTGTAATTGACCATCGGAAGAGGCTTTTACATAATTTCGTGTTCCAGATTAGTAAATCAATATATTACCCAACTATAAGATAACCACTTCATCTTTAAATAATATTGGAATAAATCACAACCCTGGATATTTTATTAATATTGAATTTTTCTTCAGTTTACTTTCGTGCAACTTTATTTACTAGTTTTAAATTTAATTTGTAAGTCACCATCCCAATCAACATAAACAATCTGTTAGATACTAGTAAACATTTGACCTCATCAAATTAATAGCTTAGGTATTAAGTCCTCGTGGGATCGATACTTTTTATACTACTTGAACGATATGTGCACTTGCGTTATACGCGTGTGATTACGCTGGTCAGTAATTTAGAAAGAAAAAAAACAAATATTAACTTGGATAAGAAGTTTCACCTGTTTAGTCACTAACTTGTTTATTCTCTTTTCTCTTATCTTTTTGCTTTTGTGTGCATTAGTTTTAATATTGATGTTTGTGGGTATCGTCGATGTAAGCCCTCACGAGACTACAACTCGTCCACTAGGGACACCTAGGGGATTAAAGGCTTGTTACATATGCTAAATGCAACTGTGATCCCTACGAAAGTGGCTTAGTTTAATTTTATTTTAAAGATGTTTATGTTATTTTGTTGTTTTTCTCAAGGACTAGCAAAATATTAGGTTTGTGGGTGTGATGAGTGGTAAATGTATCACTATTTCTCACTCATTTAACCTAATATTTTGTATAGTTTCTTGATTTTTGTGAATATTTTGATGTGTTTTGTGTTATTTTGTAAATAAATAAAGTTTTAGGACTCTCTGGAATCAAATCAGGGCCAAATCAGTGAAAAATGGACAACAAGGGAAAAACTGTCATTTGCGCGTCGCGGCGGCTAACGTGCGCAGGGCATTGCTAACGTGCGCTGAACATGTGTCATCATCAGAGAAATTTACCTTGCTAATATGTGTCTGCCACGTGTCAACATCACAGCAAATAATGTTAACGTGCGTCGAACACTTGTCATCATCACATGCTGCCGACAATCATCATCACCACGTTATCAATGACGTCAGCACAATAATTCAGTCAGCGCCACTTCAGCATAATTATTGAGATAATAAATCAGCCTTGCCAAGTGTCATCATCTCCGGAAAAATTCATGCCACGCGTCCAAGATCTACGGCGCGTCGCAACCCAAGCACACTTTACACGTCGCGACGCTCGAAGCAAAGTTTTTCTATAAATAGAGGCCGGAATTTCAGAATTGAATTCATACCTTCTTCTATGTAATTCCTTAAGAATACTAAGAAGATTGTATCTTGTTTGTTTATTACAGCTTTCAGTAATTAATTTTGCATTTGCATTTTATTTTCTTTACTTTTCAGTCTTTACTTTCTACAATTTACTTTTACGCAATAGTACATTCCTTTCTTTACTTTTCAGTAATGAGGAGGTAAATCCCCCTTGCTGGGGTTAAAGGTAAAGCTTTTATTACTAATATTTAGATTAATCTCGCATAATTATAATATATATACTATTTAAAACCTGACTTAATGAGGATATCGCCTTATGGTCGGTTGGTAATTATTGAAATTGGTTTTAACCTGACTTAATGAGGATACCGCCTGATTGGTCGGTTGGTAATTAATTATTAATTTGACTTAATCAGGATACCGCCTATAAGGCTAGTTGGTAATATCACGCAAAGTTAATATATTATATTAAGGGAGATATCTAAAATAGTAGTGATAAAAGTGAATCATTTAACCCCCAGCATTTTCTTTTATTGTACTCTTACATTTTTAAATTTCCAGCATTTACTTTTCGCATTTACTTTTCAGCATTTGCTTTTCCGCATTTACTTTTCTGCATTTACTTTTTAGCATTTACTTTATTTAATTTCAGCATTTACTTTATGTCTTTTATTTTATTTAAGATTTTATTAGCCTTAGATATGTGTCGTAACTAAGTCAGTTATTTGGGGTTGTGATGAATTCCAATATCACCGGTTTATAAGGGATTATTTTATAGTTTTGGTAATATAAAGGTTTACTTAGTAAGTCTTAAGCTTAAAGCTTCTTGTTAGCTGGCCATTAATAAGATTGATTTCGTAAACTTAAAATAACCTTGACAAATGAATTTTAGGTTTCAGCCTTAGACTTAATAGCCCACGATCTTCCTTGAGGATAGATAACCCTTTAATAGATTTCCTTACAGGACATACATATACCTGTCGGGCGGGGGTAACCACAATTGGAATTTAATCTTAATGAATTCAGGTAACTTGGTTGACATAAACATATGATTAATTGGGTAACATTGGGTATTTTCATCCGACCATCGATAGAGGCTTTTGCAGAATTTCGTGTTTCAGGTTAGTAAACTAATATATTACACCAACGTAAAATAACCACTTCATCTTTAAAAAGATATTGGAATAATTCACAATCCTGGATAGTTTATTAATTTTGAATTTTCCTCAATCTTCTTTCGTACAATTTTATTTACTAGTTTTAAATTTAAAGTCACCACTCTATCAAACAATCAATCCATTAGATACTCATAAACATTTGGCTTCATAAATTAATAGCTTAGGTTTTAAGTCCTCGTGGGATCGATACTTTTTATACTACTTGAACGATATGTGTGCTTGCATCATACGCATGTGATTACACACCGGTCATGAAGAACATATGTTCTTTTATAGTGCTAAGGTTATGGCTATTAGGGAAAATATCATTTTAATTGATAAGGAAAACCATTATTAGGGAAATAAATTATTTGGGAAATTGATTAGGTGTGAAGGTTTTGTGTTTATGGAAACCAGTTATAAGGGAAATTAGTTTAGAAGATCAATTATTTCTGTTATTCTGGAAATCTGATAGATATCTGGCCAGACTTTAAGGACATTCGGTCGGACTTGAAGGTTTATACCTGGCCAAACTTAAGTGATGTCCAGCCAGAACTCTAGCTTTGGGTTCTTTTGGGGTTTCTTCATTTCCAGCATTAGACCTTATAACTTCCTTAAATTCTTCAGGTGTGTTCTCATAAAAGACTCATCATCGGACTGTAAAAATACAATTTCTACAACTACCACACCATTATTTTTCCTTTTATTTTCCTAACCTTATGTAAACACTCATATCCTATAATGATATTATATGTAATGAGTATCCTTGTGATAAAGTCACTTTGAACTAGTGAGATTACCTGGTGAAGTATAACTTTAAATCTATTTACTAAGGTTGTAGCTACAACACAGTAAATGACAATACATAAGCTAATCAGCCTAAAATCATTCATTTTCTTTAGCTTAGGAACTTTAAGGATCAAAGCAATATGTGTATGGTTTAGAGGATTCTTTGATTTTTAGTCGGAATAGGTTGGTAGTATTTGATGTTTTAAGATCAATGAAATTGAAATTATTGAAATCAGATATGATTTGAGCCTTCTCGGCTTCTCGCTAGCCCTGAAAGTTTTTATGAGTTAAGTTAGAATTTTCCTAAAGCAATGGTTTTAACCGTTATTCCTTAAGTTTTTTTGGCAGATCCGACTAGGATTTGGAATACCACAAAACCAGGTAAGTAATCTATATGATGAATACCTAACGTAATGGTTATGGTTTATTTATAAAGAGAATATATATATATATATAATCATTTTTGTAGTAATATGAGATATAATTTTATTGTTTCATAATTTATGAGTCACTTGTCAATGGTTGATGGATTTTAAACATGATGTGTGATGAGCCTGATGAGTGGGTGGATATGTTACCTTTTTATGATTGATTTCTCAATTTCATTTATGTTGATATAAGAGCTTCTGATGATACTTATATTTTGATTTATTTAAGATATTGTTAATATGTTGAGATGTATTTTAGTTTGAGTTATATTTTGAGATGAATTTTTAGTTTCGACGATTTTGAGATGATCCTGACACTTTCAGCCAATTATGATTATCTGCAGAAAAAAATTTCATGGTTTTAAAAATACTGTTTTTAAAAAAACAGTTTCATTAGCGAGTTTTTATTGAGGTGCAAATATGAAAGCGTACGCAGGGACGATGGTCGAATCCTGATACGTATAGCAATGTCAGAGAAGACATCTATATCCTGATCACAACATATAGTTTTTATATGGAGTTGACAATATACATGGAATTGACAGATTCATATGAGCCTATGTATATGGAAGATATGAATCTGGGAATAGGGTGATGACAATACGTAATGCCCCTGGATTCCTAGTTTCAGTGTCTTGGGGACGGCGATAAGTAACGCCCCATGACACTAGCTATTTATCAAAGAGGTGTTTAGGGGGACGATGAGACGTAACGCCTCTAAACATCAGACTTTTTCCAGAGATACAATTTTATGATGAGTTTTCCAGAGATACTGTTTGATGATAAGTTTTACAAAGATTTACGTTTTACGATGAGCTTCAGAAAGTTATAGGATTTATGATGAGTTTCACAAAGATATTTGTATTATAATATTGATTTTGAACTTGATATATCAGTAATTTTTCGAATAAAATTACTTTATGATGGTCTTAATTTTGGGATTTGATTTCGTTTGATGATGTCTTGTTAGTATGCATAGTTTCTGACAGAAAGCCCTATATTGATTTCAATTAGCTAGTTTCTCATCCTGTATTTGCATTATAAGGCCGGCGTGTACATTGTAGATTGCACAAGTTTAGAATATAATACATCTGTTTTCTCGTAAAACATAGGCTTATGGAGACGGGTTCATCCTATCTCATGTCGGTAACATCCTACAGCCTCCTGATGAAAAAATTTGTGCTTGTGTCCCCCTCATTCAGCGAATCTACTGGGGACCACTACTTCCAATAAGTCTGTTCTTCAATCAAAAATTGATCTATCTGACCTTCTAATTTTCTAAGATCACCACCATCGTCGCACTGCTTATCTTCTGCTTTAAAACTCTTTAGCCTCTCCAGCAACTGGTCTATCTTTTTATTTCTCCCTTCGAAATCCTTTTGCTCCAACAGTTTAGACGAGCCATCGAAATCTTGGCTATGTTTTTGAACTTCTGAATTGGATCTCTCATGTCCCATTTGCTTACTTCTTGCCATTCTTACCTTATTGTTTCCTTGCATCCTGTTAGGGTTGGTGCTCCGAGTGCCAATCCGGATCGTATTTATGTCTGATTCATAAATACGACCAATTGTATTTTCCATAATATTACTAATTTAATGGTAGCACCCTTGTCTTTTATACACATATTCAGTCTAATTACGATTAGATATCTGATTCTGATTAGACAGAAGTTAAATATGGTTTAGTGATATGTGTCTATTAGACAAAGACTCTAGGATTTACAGTATAGTGCGTAGTTACAACGTAGTTTGTATTCGACATTGGGAAACATATTATTAGTTGTATATCCTTAAATAAAGTTCCTGGTCAAGATTTACTAACACGGGTCGGTTAGTAAAATCCGCTGAGACCAGTATATGTCGTATATCGTGACTTGGTCCGATGGTTTATCCCAGTGAACCATGAGTCTCGGGTGACTCGTATAGACATGTAGGTGTTTATTTGATAAGACATTGAACGACTCACTGAAGGTTTCCTAATATATGGTACACCAACGTCAATAGGAACCTTCTCGAGTTGAGCGAGCATAGTGGTCCTTCGACTTGAGATACCACAATGGGATATATGAGTTATCCTCCAAACTTTGATAGCAGTCACGTCAACGATCTATCCATGATCAGACCTCCGCATGTTCGTTGGGTGTGAACTGATGTTCATGATATCCAGTACGTATCAAGATAGGATCCGTCAGTCCTGTATACAGGGCATAGGCATCCTCACGTGTTTATGATCTGGTAAATCCATGACCGTGGTATAACATCGGAAACCAGTTTCGAGTGTTATTTCGTGATCATAAATTGAAAGTCGACTGTATTATACCGAACGGATTTGACGTTCTCATCTATATCCCAGGTATAATACGGATGTTCTGTGACGGAGGGATTATACGTATGCAATGACCTCGGCTTGCATAGTTTAGCGAGATTATCCGTGGTCGTCATAATCCATGAGTGGGTGGATTATGGACACGAAATTGGATTTCGTGACGGATAAACCTAAACTTAGAGAGTCCCACAATATGAAGTGTACTCGTTGAGCATTTGGGCAACTCGATATGAATAATACGGATTATTCATTATACTTCACTGGATTAAATACGTTAATTCGGATCGTTTAATCGTTAAACGATAAACACATGCTTTAGGGAATTTTTGTCCGCTAATAATTATTGTGTATTTGTACTTGATACATAATACGATTAGATACACATTAATTATTCATTATATGAGTTTTTGACACATGCCATGAATATATGTATTTATTATTTAATGTAAATAAAAATACATATATGTTTATTATTTAATTATCTAGTTATTTAAATGTTAAATAATTAAATAATTAAATTTTCAAACTTTATCCAATTTTCATTATGCATTTGATACATGGTGATATTTTATTGGAGCATTTGGCATGTATTAAATAAGCTTTATATGTGTGCCAATTAGATTGGTTAAATATAAAGTTATAATTGAATTTATTTGATAAATTTTCAAAAGGACAATTTTGCCCCTTGACTCCCTATTTCGTTTTTTATATAAAAAGGAGAGAGAAAATTTGTTTCATCACCTTCCTCATTGGTTGCTCACTGCCGAGAGTTCCTTAAAATGGGTTTGGGAATTTTATTTCTAAATCCATGTAGAAAACAAAGGAAAAATTCAAGAAAAAATGCTTAGAAAT
Source organism: Zanthoxylum bungeanum (assembly GCA_019454045.1). Lineage (NCBI taxonomy): Eukaryota > Viridiplantae > Streptophyta > Magnoliopsida > Sapindales > Rutaceae > Zanthoxylum > Zanthoxylum bungeanum. The sequence goes on along the minus strand of SKCR01026632.1, from coordinate 162,385 downwards.
TGAAGATTAAAAGGTAATCCTTAATCCCTAAGCTTGGAAATTTATTTTCATGTTTTCTTGAATACTTAGAAATGTTTTAGGGTTTGATTTGTTTGTGAAAAATTGAGGCTTTTGGTAGTGGATGATGAAATTGGAAATATAGAGCATGTGTGAAGTATTTAAGGATGGAATTAATGTAATTTCATTCCAATTTTGTTCAAATTATTGTTGGACATTTTTGTTGTCATTCTAGAGTTATTGATCCACTCTAAGATAGCCTAGAATTGTTCTTGGTTGCTTCATGTGGTGGGATTTTGATTGGTGTTTGATTAATTTGATTAATCTTGTAAAATTGGATTTAAAGCATGCAAAATTGGTGAAATTCTGTTCTGGATCAGATCTGGTAGAACTGGAATTTTTGTGATGATTTTGATGTCTTATGAATGTAATGGATGTTTTTTGGGAGTTGGCACAATTTCCGGAAAGTGTTTCCGACTTGAAATAAGTGAAAACAGCCAAAAACGGCGTTATCGGGTGGATTTTGAGCCAATCGGGTGACAGCTGTGAAAATAATGATTCCGTCACTGTTTGGGCAGCCCATGAACTTCCCCGGCACTATTGGATCTGACTTGGGCAGTTTCCATAAGGTTCGGGTAGTCGGTTTAGTCGAAAACGCGTTTTGCGTCATTTTGCGGGAAAAACAGTTTTCGTACAAGTTTCGCGAGTTTTTCAACAAGTGTATGTTAATATTTGATATTGAATATATAAGTTTAGGTGAAATATGAATAAATTATTCATATTAGATATTGAATAATTTATTTGGTATTTTGAAAAAGTTTTAAAATACGATTTTGCCCGAACCCGCGCTTCCGCTGCGCCCCGACCCCAAAACCCCAACACATCCCTCGTATGATTTTTTATGTAATAAAAATTCAAAATCATATGATGGTGGGTAATGCGAAGATGAGAAGTTTCCTAATTGATTTTTGGTATACTGGGATTCACATGTGAATGCTCCACATGTCTTCGTAATGAATTCCCTTCAAAGTTCATTTTTGGTAAACTGGGCTTTTGTTTCTCTTCCTTACTTCCATTACGATCGAACACAACCATTTGAAAACTCTTTTTCCCATTCCTCATTACAAAGAAAGCGGTTCAGCCTTTCCTCTTTCAGGTCTGGTCGAAATCTTCTATTTCACCAAGTGAAGGGACATCCCTTATAACCCAGATCGTGGAGCTAGCAAAAGTTAATGGTTTCTTTGAACTTTGAGATTGCTTGCCAGCTTCTATCGTTCCCTCTTTTTTCTCGTATATGAAGTTTGATTCTAAAAGAAGTGGATTTGTTGGGACTTTAATAACTTAAAATGAAGCAATACATGTCGTATTGTGGGCTTTTATGTGTGAAACTAGGGATGACAATGGGGTCAGGAATCATGATCCCCAACTCCCAATCCGACATATTTTGAAATCTTATGATTAGGGGTGGCATCGGTCCGGTTCGATTCAATCGAATCAGTTGGTTCTCGGTTCCACAAGTGTGGAATCGGAACCGGAACCGGAACCAAACCGAACGGTTCCGGTTCCATTCCGGTTTTTTTAATTTTAATAATGATTTTTTAAAAAAAAAATAAAAAATTAAATGGTTCCACCGTAAAACCGTTGGAACCGAACGGTTCCTGAACAATTCCACCGGTTCGATTTCGGTTCGGTTAGGGGGGAACTCTAACCGAACCGAAATATTACGGTTCCAATTCTGGTTCAGAACCGTGACCGGGTCTACTTATGACCCTCTCTGAATTTGAAATTCCCTGAATGAGGATGAGGATTAAGTGGGGACCATATTCCACTTATTTTATTGTTAATATTCAATTTTTATGTCAAAAACTTAAAATAAAGCAATATATTTTTTGTTTGTAGCCTATACATTTTTTAATTTTTAAAAAATATGGAAATTTTACTCTGATTCGAGGCCCCAAACCTATCACGATTCGGATGCCAAGATTGAATTGGGGCCCAAACCCAACTCGATTCAGATTTTTATATGTTTTGGGGCCCCAAACCCACCCCGATTGGGGCAAATCTGTTGGGGTTGGTACTTTAAGCGTCAATTCGTATCATATTTATGACATGTTAATGAATACGAATAATCTATTTTTCCATAATACTACCCATTTAATGGTAGCACATCTAATCTTATATATATATATATATATATATATATATTCGATCTAATTTAATTTAGATCAAAATTAACTGAGGTTTAATGATGTATATATTGGACAAAGACTTAAGAATATACAATATTTACACAATTACAACGAGGTTTGTAATTAACATTGTGAGGTGACTATTTGTGTATATTCTCAAATAAAATTCCTGGTCGAGATTTACTAACTCGAATTGGTTGATAAAATCTGTTAAGACTGGTACATGTCGTATATCGAGAGTTGGTCTGATAGTTTATCCCAATGAACCATGAGTCTTGAGAGACTTGTATAACCATGTAGGTTTTATTTGATAAGCACTGAACGACTCACCAGAGAATTCCTAATAAATGGCACACCAACTTCAATCTTCTTGAAATTTTCGGAATTATTCTGGAACCGTTTTGAGAATTTTCCCAAAAAAAATCGTATTAGAGACAAAATCATAACTTATTGAAATTATGAATATTTTGCCATTGTTACAATACTCTAACTAATGTAGCAGTGTGTATAATGCATAGGATGATACTCGAAATTTTCGGAATCGTTCCAGAAGCGTTGTAGGAATTTTTGGCATTAGGGGTAAAATGGTAAATCGCTAAAATTACAATAAAAGGATCAATGTAGCAGTAGGCTGGTGCGGTTTTACGGATGATCTGGTTGTTCGACTATCCTGGTCGATCAGTTCGGTGAAGCAATAAACGGATTAAAGTGTAACCACAAAAAGTGTTCCTGAAAGTTTTGTCTCGAGTCTCTACGCATGATCACTTCTAATATTTGATATTATTGAGTGATTATGGTTAAATACAGATAAATTATAGGTATTTGATATTGGATAATTCATCCGAATTAAAAATATTTTAAAAGTTGTTTTGTCCGCTGACGCATTTCCGTTGCTTTTGCTTCAACATGATCCCCACAGCCCCGAACCCATGAGGATTTTTATCATCCCTATGTGAAACCATCTTTGGTGTTTAGGGATGGACAAAAAAATAATTGAAACTGAAAAAACTGAACCAAACAGAACAACATAACTAAAGTGATCATTTTTTTTAATTTAAAAAATAATTGTTTGATTTTTTTAACTAAAAAATCGAACTAAACCGAATTATAATAATTTTTAACTAAAAAATTGAACTGAACCGAATTAACTAAAACGGTAGACTAACCGCTTTCAAGTCTATGAGTAGCTTTTTTAAGTTTAATCATGGTATGTTGTTATTTTATATATTATATTTATTACATTATTCTTTTTATTTGATTTTTGTTGATAAATGAATTGATGAGAGTCTCTATATACCAAAGTTTGATTTTCGATTTTTGATAGTCACTTCTCAAAAAGATATAAATACTATCTACAATGACATCTCTACATATGAGTTTATGAGAGTCTATATAAGAAAGTTCGATTTTCAATTTTCAATTTTCGATTTGCAGAAATACTCTGATTCTTTTTTTCCCCTCATTTTTCTTCTTTTTCTTTAGAGATTTTAGTAATATTTTTGAACTTTATGATTGCTTAACTTTTTTTGTGATAAATGAATAATTTCTAGTGATTTTTGATAAATATTGATAAATGAATTTTAATTTTCTTTTTATTCTCATTCATGTGAAATATTAACTTTACCTTTTCCTAATAATCCCGAATATTTATGATTAATCGCAAATCGCTCAAATCGTTGTCCGATTAAACTGCCTAAGTTCCTGATAATTTTATGGCCAATGTTCCTCAATTTTGCATACATTCAAGAGATTAATTTGCTTTTGCAATTTATTATGGAAAGAATGCTCTTCTGCTTGGTTGATCATGAATAAAAAAAATCATGAACTGATCTATATAACAGAGCGGTCTTGCAATATCAAAAACATCTATGACCCAGTATTTTCTTGTCAGAAGGGAAGTTTTGTACTCGTTTATACATGTTCTAATCGACCACTGATCGAACCTGTCAAAATATTGTCTTAATCCTTGATTTTCGCTGCTAATTAAATTAATCCTGTCTCTAAATCTTCCTTATCTGCAGCAACCAGAGTCAGCTCATCAGCCCTCTTAGCCTGAAGTTTCCAATCTGTACGCATCAATGTGTATATCATCAAACACACACATGAGATCTGTGCTGCCAGTAGGCCAAACCAGAGACCCTGGAATCCCACTTTGAATTTGAAAATCAAGAGTAGTGCAATTGGCAATCCAACAAGATAAAACGAACACAAATTTATGCGTGCGCCTTCTTTAGGACGAGCAGTCCCCGTTAAGACCCCACAGGCAGCTGTCTGCGGCGAGTTCCCCATTTCACATAGCCCTACAAGTGGAAGTGCAGCTGAAATCAAATCAAGAATCTGAGGGTCGTTTGTGAACAACTTGCCCCACATTGATTTCAGGACAATGGTGAAAGCAAGTGCAGAGAGTCCTAAACCAAATGCCATGGTGATACCAATTACGGTTGTCCATTTTGCACTGGAAGGTTGGCCAGCACCCAATGCGTTGCCAACCCTTGTTGTTAAACTGCAGCTTAATGCAAATGGGAACACATACAGCAACGCTGTTGTTTGAATAAGGATGCCTATAGCTGAAACACAAGCCTCAGGATTTGTTAGTAAGCCACATAGAAACAGCATTATTTCATACCACCACCATTCCAAGCACACGGAAATGCAACTAGGTACTGCTAGTCCAAGCAGTGGCCTCCAGCCTTGAAAGAATGAGAGAGCTGTAAATCCATGCCAAGGTTTTAGTGAACTTCTTGACATGATCACATAAACTATCAACCCCAAGTTCAAATTAAAAGTATTACAAGCCAGAGCCAACGCGACGCCTTTTACACCTAACTTCATGTGTATTGCCAGAATGTAGTTGATGGGGAGGTGAAGGATGACAGCACAAATGGCAGCAACCGTAAGGGGGCTGGTGTGGCCTTGTGTTCTTAAAAAGGCCCTCATTGGATGGAGGATAGCTTGTGCTAGCAATTCCGGAATGGAGAAGACCATGTAAACTTTTGCAACCCTGGAGATGTCAGGATCTTGTCCTAAGCGAAGGAAGATTGGTTCAGAATTTAGCCACAGGATTGCAATGGGTATGGAAATAAGCAAGAGGAGACACAAAGTTTTCTGATAGATTTGGCTGAGAACTGAGAATCTCTTGGCTCCATAGGCTTGGCCACATATGGGATCCATTCCCATAGCCAGGCCTTTGATGACTGAATTGCCTGTAATATTTGCACATCCAAGTGCCAATGAGCCTCCAGCTAACTCTATTTTGCCTAAATGACTCAAAAATAGCATTGAAATTACTGATCTTGAGTATATAAGCAGAGTTGTCAACACTATTGGGCCTGCAATTTTTCCCAGTACCCATACCTCTTCTCCAACCTGCATCATAATTATATAGTCAAGTGTTAGAAGCAGACAAATTGAATATACACAAAGACTTAATAGTAATTTTGGGATTTAGCTACTTGTACTTTTAATCAGCAATTGTTATGAAATGAAATTACTAGCTATCAAATAAAAAATTAGTTCTTATAAATTAAAACATAAATTATTTAATGTCGACATCCGAATTTAAATAAAATACTAATAGAATTAAAAGATAAAAATATATTATAGTATGATTTTTTTTATCTTTAACTTCATTTCAAGATAAAGAGATCTTAATGTCCGTGTCAGAAAAAAAAATGACTTATAAAATATTTTTATTTGTTGTGTTTTTAAAATAAATACATTCTTATAAGTGGAGTAATATTGAGCTGACCTGTGTTAAGTTTTTAAAATCTTCTTATGTGTGAATTTTAATAATAATGAATAGTTGAGATTTAGTTACATTTAAATTATTATTCAATTATTATATATTATAATTTATTTAAAAACAAAACTCAAGACTATAGTCACCGACAATTATAGGCCCCATAATTTAATTAATTATTGGGACACTTAAAAATAAAAAATAAAATAATAATGGAACTTAGATATTTTGGTTTCATTAAATTATAATTTTGTCATGTCATAGATGCAATTATGGGTTCTAGATATTTATATTTATAATTTCAACTTGCCAAAAAAATATATGGGATTGAGATTATGATTTAGAGGCTAATAGGTCCCTTCGTATCTCGTGTGTGACTCGAATTCTGGGATGCACTCAAGACATTTATTATGTAGTTTTTTGCAAAAGGAATCGAATCGCACCAAAGGAGAAGGCTTCTTGAGGAACCAAATGGCCCTACATTAGGATAAATTTTTGTATTGAGATTGCATGGTACATTAATTAATTAGGTGGTGTATCAGTTTTATACAAAAATTTCTCCAACATTAGGAGAAAATTTAAAATATAACAAAGGTATCACGTCATCCGTATGACAATTCAATAATCTCTTACCAACCGTGTTCTAAAAAATTGATATTAATTCATACATGTTATTTATTAATTTATCGGTGATATCACATCATCCATGTTTTCGTTGCACCAATAATTACTCGTATATTAGAGATAAATTGAGTGAGCCACACGTATCTCTCAACGAACAAAAGGCGTTCCCACATATATCCAAAAGAAATTAAAAACTAATGCAGTTATGATTCACCAAGTATATGACTGATTTGAATAGAAAACAAATGGATGTCATTTTTGTTATGATCACTATCACTTCTAGTCAAAATACATATAACCATATTGCTTTCTCTATAAATATTTTGTATTAAAAATATAACCTAGCATAAAATGTTAGCCTACAATTGGAATTCACTGTTTATGTGTGATCTTGGAGACTTTGATTAGTTAGAACCCTCAAATTTATGCCAAAATTAGAAATCTTAAATATAAGAAAAGTTAATATACATAAAAAAAAATAATAATAAATAAAAAATTATCAATAAGAGATAAAATATTTTAAAGCACAAAAAAATCAATCCCCCAGGAAAAAAAAGGACAGAAAAATTATACCGGTAAATTTTTCTGACCCAGAAAATCAAAATGGGTATCTATCCATTTCCAAAACGCATCATCGCATTCAGAAAGCAAGCTCTCAATGGGAAAATCACATTTTTCAAAAGCATTTATTTATAGTTAGGAAAGAAACAAAGTTCAAATTTTTCCCCTTTTTTTAAGTTTAACCCCAACTCAATTTTCTAGCCACCCATGTGAGCGGATTTTGAGCCATATACTTCTTATTTTGACTAAAAAGATTTGAACAACTGAATTAACGGGCACCCCAACTTCAATGTTAATGTTATGTTCATTTTCCTTATAGTCATAACTTAGATACCAAATAAGCATAAACTCAATTTAGACATGTGAAATATGGAATTTAAAGTTTAAACTGTAATTAAAAAAAAAAACAAAACAAAAAAAAACAAAAACAAAAAAAGAAGAAGAAGAAAGAGAGACTTGCCTCATTCAATGGCAGTCCCCGGAGACCTTTCACAGGAAGTTGTTTAGAATGCCCTTGTGTGAATTTGCTTTCTGTTCTTCTTCCACTTAATAATGTTTCTTCATTGTAATTTTCTTCTTTTGTAACTAAAATTAGTTCGCCATTAACGATTTCTTGCGACTCAGTTACACTTCCCGGACACATTTTTAATGAGAAGTTGACGAGCAAAATAATGAAATAAACCCAGAAACAGCAAAAATCAGACCAGTTTTAGAGAATAATCATCTGGCCCTCATTATTAAAAAAAAAAAAATATTAGTAACAATATCGTAGCATATAAAGTAATTAAGAAGGCCAAAAGAGAAATATTGTGAAGTATTGGTGGGAGACTGGCATTGAAAGTAATTTTGAAGAAATTAATAGCAGAGAAATATGTGCATCGGAACATGGAAATAATGGGACCAAAAAAGCTTGAACTTACTATCCCTAGGCCTTGAAATATATACTAATTAACTCAAGTTGAATGTTATACAGTCACTTTTTCCTACAGCCAGGAACTTTTTATTTTTATTGTCTTATATAATGTCAATTTGTTTCAAAAAATATTGATACACTGAAGTATATATACTATACAATTTGATCACTCTCTGAGAACCCACAAATTATGGATGCATTTGGTTTGGCTTATGAGTTGTTATAGCTTTTTTGATTAAAAGGTTTTTAAAAAGTGTAAGTTGCTTAATTAGGACGGGCTTTTGAATTGCTATCAAGTGCTTTTCGAGTTTGGTATCAGGAGAAAGGAGGGTGGGTGTCAAAAAAACTTCTTACCATTCAATGAAGTCCCATCATACATTTTGGGTTTCTAAAAATAGCTGGCATTTATATGTGTGATTTTTCAGTACCACTATGTTAGATTATCTTTCTAAGTCTATATTTGAGGTATTGAAGTTGAATCAATAGTCATTGATCAATTGAACTGGAAACGGGAATATTGAATTATTGAATTTGAAATATTTAATATGTGTTGTTCAATATGTGTTATTAATCAATTTTAACATGCATCACTCAACTAACATACAATCAATAAAACATAAACATGGAGACTTAAAAGAACCTGAAAATGGTTTAAGAAAATTGAAAAACTAGAATTAAGTCGAGTTGTCTATGTCCTTAAGAACTTGTTAACCCCGCCTCGGTGCTCTACGGATTTCTTGTGGCTAACGTTCTCTCAGGATTACTTAGTTGCTTCTTGTAAAAGGGGCACTCCTTTCTCCAAGAACTTGAACTTGAAAATGGTGGAAACTCTCTCTTATTTTAGACTCTAATATGTCTATATTTTCCCACACAATACAATCTTTGTAACATCCCTTAATTGGAGATGCTACCAGCAGGAAATAGACCATCCTAATTCCCCGAGCCTCTGACCGTATAACCGTGATCAACACTGTTAAACTCATTACAGAAATAAACTCATGCTAGGGTCCATTGCCCAATTCAATAGTCAATAACATGCATCTCAAATATCCAATACAATGTACTCAATAGTACATTACATTACAATTCTGATAATGGACATACTCAAAAACAGATATTATACAACGTATGTTGTGTAAGTTTTACTTGACACGGACTATGTTGATTACTGTACTCAACCCGGTGGACCAGACACCCAAGTGACTGCCTACAGTATCCATCCTCTCGAGCTCGCCCTCCAGGTGTACCTGTAATACAAAAGAAACACTGGGAGTGGGGGTTAGATCGTTTGAACGACCTAGTGAGTGGACAATTTAAAACAGAATTGAAATACTTTATGAAAATTCATGGTTCTAAAACCAAAACCAAATTGAGAAAAACTGCATTTTCTGAAAATTCTTTTCTTATTTGAATACATATATTTCTGTAAAACTGAGTTCTCTCGAAAACTCTTTTATTAAAATTCATCTTTTCTGAAAATCATTTATTTCTGAAAATCATCAATTTAGGAAACCATTTGTATCATCATCAGAAATATCATATGTCAACATGTACATAATCTCGTGGCCTTGGGGTGTTGTACGCACTGTCCCCCAAGCCATTAACCAGACAACAGTGGTATTATCAGTGCCACCAACTTGTCTCTGAAATCCGGGTCTAGGGGTCTCTCGCTATCCCACTAGCCCAATACATAGGATCTAGAGGCATCTGTCATCTCTAGTCATGTATCCCGTGTGCACACGTCTATATCCAAATTGGTTACCGATATCCGTCAATTTCATAACTATCAAGTTACATCTAAGGTGGGTTTTTTTTTCCCATGCCTCCAAAATCATAAAAATCATACTTTTGAATTCATTATCATCATCAAAGCATTATTCTGAAACCAAGCTTTATCAACAGCTTAAATCATAATTTTCAACTCGCTTGAAATTAACAGTTTCAAGTATAAATTAATCAAATCAAGATCTGTAAAATTGTAATCTGAAAACATAATTAAAATTATGAAATAAATACTCTCAGTTAAGAGAAAAATATCCACTCACAATGTTATGGTAATTCAGATGTGGTATGCGGTGTAGGTGACTTCCGAGTGTTCTGACGTCGAAAAGACTGATGAGTGCTTGAAGAACCATCCATCTCTCTTGGGAAAAGCCATGAACGTGTGTGAGAGAAGCAAAAATTTACATTTTGAATGAAGAGGGATTGAACTTTCTGGAATGGCTAAGAAAAATGGAGATGAGCAGTGACGTGGGCAATTTTATAACACAAGGGTGATATTTTTATTTATAAAATAATAATATAAATTAAGCTTATGTTATTTAAGGGGGAACTATTCACGAAACAGCACAGTATGGGCTGGATAACTCATATATTTGACTAAGTTCTGGTCCGAATTTGGAAAAATATCCTACACGGAGGTTGTGGGTCTTGGTATTAGCTTTCCGACGATATAAAATTCATAAGAATCGGAGATCGTATGAAAAGTTATGGCCCAAATACCAAGGGCTGTCCAAATGTACTAAAAATTGCAATTACGCCGCGATTGCGAAAATCTTCGTCTGACTTCGTAAAAATATTTTTACGATCGTAGATTTACCCATACATGATTTCATACTCGATAATATGGCTCGCACATAAAATGAGTCACATGGGTCATGCCACAGTAACATGATGTTACATTTTTCTCCCCCCTTGAATATGATTCGTCCTCGAATCCCTTCTGAGGTTGAAATCCAAATTCCATCTAGGCTTGAGATTCCTTTATACTGAATAACTGATCAGAAGCCACAAGATTCACACATTATTTCTCATAGACTCATACTTTCCCAAAATCCTACCATACCTCGTTTGTTATTCTTCATACTAGTTCTTCCATTATAGTCTAATGGGGCTCTATAAAAGTCATATACTACATCTCTGATGATTACTTTCTTTAATTTATTTTCCTTTTTGAGCCATTACTCCCTTAAAGGATTTCAATTCTACGATGATTTGTAGATTTGATTTGTTTTACTGTGACTTCAAACTTTTCATCTCATACAAAATATTGCTAACTTATGGTTCTTTTCTAGGTTTCATTGAATTTCTAGGTTTGACTATCTAGCCGTCTTGTGATCTGTTTATCCTGTCAGACACCCTTCTTTACCTTTTCAATCCTTACTGAGCTCTAAATTGAGAGGTGAACACATTCTTTCCATAGGAATATGTAAATACATATTACCGGTAATTGCCTAAGTAAGTTTTTCAGTGACTGTAGTGGGTAGAGTGTTGGGGTTTTGTATACGTGGTATATCCAGGATGCCCGTATGCGAGGAATTACCTCTCCAGTATCCGATCCTTGAGTACGTTCTCAAACCACATCGACAGGTTAGTAAGTTTTCCCAAGTTATTCAAATATTCTTCCTTATGAAAGCAACAATATACTGCATCCAAGTTGAGAATTTTTCTCGTAGTTATCTTGACTTATTACCATGAGTATAGCTGAGTTATGAGACTAGTTAGTAAATTTTTGAAATGTTCACTCAAGGGAGTGGGAAGAGAAATCTATAAGAAAGTAAAGAATGATGAACAGATACTTAAAACAACCGGAGATAATAAAAGGTAGAAAGGCATAATGAGATAACAAGGAAATGTCAGAACTTAAAGAAGTAAGAAGAATATAGTAAGCATGAGCAAGAATAAAATATCGAGTAGACTTACGTATGGTTCCTTTCCTCTAAGTAAGATTCATTCCCTTCTTAAAAATTCTTTCAAAAAGATCCAATAGCGCTTCAACACCTCGTATAAATAACAAGTTCTCCGAATAACGAATGGCAGTCAGGAAGATAGAGAAATAATAAATCAAAATTTATTGTGAGAGCACCAAATCAAGAATGTCGACTGAATGTTTTAAAATGAACCTGAAGACCCTTATATATAGGCATGAATGGGTGCCTTTGTAGGTGTTGTGATATTTTATATCGTACTGCAAGTGTACGGTGTCAAGTTTTTGTATAAATGAGTTTAGAGTGTCGAACCCACAGGGATTGTGTTAAACTCGCACTAAGTACTACAATTGATAATCCTAACTTTATTTAGAAAACAAATAATAAAGATTTAAATAAATAAATATAAAAATAATTATATAGGAGGGACTAATACGATAGAGATTCTAGATCCTGATTTCACCTAGATGTCGTTTATGTATTCATCATGCCAATTAATCCTTGGTCAGTTAAATTATTTATAAGTCAAGACTCCGAAATTATCCACCCCCTCTCTCGAGCATCAATGAAAGTATCATCAACTACAAACTTCGATATCTCTATAAAAATCCAGTAGTTAACAACTCATTACGTTTTGTGATTCTATATTAACGACTTCAAAGGAACTTATATATTCTCTCGAACTCTATAAAACTCCTAAGTTATATTCTCTAAATCTATTCAAAATCTGACCGGTGCTTACACACGCGTATAACGCAAGCGCACGTATCGTTCAAATAGTACAAAAAGTATCGATCCCACGAGGACTTAATACCTAATCTATTAATTTTATGAGGTCAAATGATTACTAGTATCTAACAGGTTGATTGATTGATTTGAAATGATGAAGGTTTTGAATTTAAAAACAAGTAAATAAAATTGCTCGAATGTAGGTTTAAGAAAATTCAATATTAAAAACTATCTACGGTTGTGATTTCTTCCAATATCATTTTAAAGATGAAGTGGTTATTTTATGTTTGTGTAATAAATCGGTTTACTAACCTGAAACACTAAATTATGCAAAAGCCTCTGTCGATGGTCAGACGCAAATACCCAGTTTAACCCAATTGAAACATATGTCTATGTCAACCAAATTATCTGGATTCATTAAGTTTAAGTTCCAATTATGGCTACCCCCGCCTGACAGGTATATGTCTATCCTGTAAGAAAATCTATTAAAGGGTTATCTATGACTATTAAGTCTAAGGCTGAAACCTAAAATTCATTTGTCAAGTTTATTTTAGATTTACCACATCAATCTTATTAGTGGCCAATTAACAAGACGCATTAAGCTTAAGACTTAATAAGTAAACCTTTAAATTACCCAAACTATAATTTAACCCCTTATAAACCGGTGATATTGGATTTCATCACAACCCCAGATAACTGGCTTAGTTACGACACATATTTACGAGTAGTAAAAAAAACTTAAATAAAATAAAAGACATAAATAAAATACTGAAAATTAAATGCTGAAAGTAAATGCTGAAAGTAAATTACTGAAAAGTAAATTGCTGAAAAGTAAATTGCTGAGAGTAAATTGCTGAAAAGTAAATTGCTGAAAGTAAATTGTTGAAAAATAAATAAAGTAAAATTACAATAAAAGAAAATGCTGAGGTAAAAAGATCCACTTTTATTACTTCTATTTTAGATATCTCCCTTAATATAATATATTAACTTTGCATGATAATTACCAACCAGCCATATATGCGGTATCCAGATTAAGTCAAATTAATAATTAATTACCAATCCAGTTTAGTCAGGTTAAAACCAATTTAAATAATTACCAACCGACCAATATGGCGGTATCCTCGTTAAGTCAGGTTTTAACTAGTTTATATATTATAATTAAGGGAGATTAATCTAAATATTAGTAATAAAAGTTTTACCTTTTACCCCAGCAAATGAGAGTTACCTCCTCATTACTGAAAAGTAAAAACTGAAAATTAAAGAAAGAAAAGTATTGTGCGTAAAAGTAAATTGCGGAAAGTAAAAACTGAAAAGTAAAGAAAAGAAAGTGCGAAAGCGGAAATTAATTACTGAAAGCTGTAAATAAACAAACAAGATACAATCTTCTTAGTATTCTTAAGGAATTCCTTAGAAGAAAGTATGAATTTTACAAATGAAATGGCTTGGTATTTATAGGCAAAATTTTACCTCCATCAAATCATCCATCAAATTCTCCACCAAATCCATTATTAATTTCTCCACTAATTACTCCACCAAATCCATTATTAATTGCTCCACTAATTGCTTATCATGTTTGGTGATGATTTGATAATTTTGTTATTTATTTATTAATTTATTTTTTTGCTTTGAAAATGATTGAAAATGACTTTAATAATTACACATAACACACTTCTGGATGGTTCATCAATTTCGGTCATGCAATCTTCATAATTTGAAAATATTGTGTCTTTAAAAGTTGTAGATCGTTGAGTCTTATTTAATTTTGAACTTGTTACAGCTCAATCCGATATAGGAATAAAAAGTTATGCCCAAAATACGACAGATGTGAAAAACTGGAATTTCCAAAACTGCACTTTGTCAAAAACGCCCTTTCAAGTTTCCAATCTCCAAAATTAAAATATCAAGTCCAATAATTGCCCTTATTTGACCCATATTTCGTCCTAAATGATTTCATTGAGACCCGATATTATTTTATCTGTAAAATAAACTAAAACACATCAAAACGTTCATCAAACCCGAGAAACTAAATAAAATATTAAGTTAAAGGGGCGGTAAATATTGATATATTTTCCGCTCATCACACCCCCAAACCTAACATTTTGCTAGTCCTCGAGCAAAACAACAACAAAAAAATTAAACTAAGCCACTTTCGTAGGGATCACAGTTGCATTTAGCGTATGCAACAAGCCTTTAAACCCCTAGGTGTCCCTAGTGGACGAGTTGTAGTCTCGTGAGAGTTTACAGCATTGATACCCACAACCATTTTACAAAAGTAAAAAGGTAGTAAGACTAATGCACATAAAAGCAAAAAGACAAGAGAAAAGAGAATAAAGAAAGTTAGTGACTAATCAGGTGAAACTTCTACTCCAAGTTACTAGTTGTTATGTTTCTTTCTAAATTACCGAATAAGTAAATTCTCCGATTATATTTACCATTCTCCATATACACAGCCAACGAAGTATTAATCAATCTCATTTTTGCCCACAACAGTCACAAGTGTAGTTGATAAGAGAGTAATATTTTTGTCCTAAAGTTCTATCATATTTCACACTTTTTTTATGGCAATGGAATAATTTTTCTGATTTTTTTCTGATTTTTTCTTTGATTTTTTTTTATTTATATACAATATCTTTCATCTATGTAGCGAGTGTTTGGTCGGTGACTCCCAAACCAGTTGGCTTTATGGCACCAGGTGTTAAGACCCCCTACGGACTTAATTACTCAGACTTTAGATATATATTTTGGAACATCCTCGATCCATGTAGTGAGCTTTGGGCCAGTGACTCCCAAACCAGTTGGCTTTAGGGAACTGGGTGTTAAGACACCCTTACAGACTTAATAACTCGGATCTCAGATGTTTTTTTTTTACTCTATCACTTTCTGAGATGTTTCCTCCAAATAAACTAGAGCGCTGAATATTACAAACTTTTCAATTATAGCTCATGTCTGTATGTTACAATGCATGTTGATAGTATCTGCTAACTGAGCATATGAAGATCCATTTAGTCAGTTTTATGGAGAATTCACAAATTAAATAATTTAAAAGAAAATAAACAAAAATTAACTTGTTTCGAAATAGGTTTGAGATACTTCTCAGGAATGGAAACTCCTTACTCAACTATCTCTTACCAATTTCATATTTTTAGTCAAAATAAAAACACAAAAACACAAAATGTTTTTGTAATTTTTGAAAAAATTTCAAATTTTTTTTTTTGTATTTTTCGAAAAATTTTAGACTAAAAATAAAAATAACACACAAACTAAAAATAAGGTACTGATCAACTAATTCCCTCCCTCAAACCTAAATGAGACATTGTCCCAAATGTCTTAAACAATAGAAGAAGAGTTTATAAGATAGTACCTGGTTAGCTGAAATTCTACACGAAAAGTTAAAGGTTAAACTTATGGAATGAAATTGCTTGTGAAGATTTGCTAGAGCTTCTTCCATCCTGAAATGAATTAACCTGCAAAAACTAAACACACAAAATTAAATCACACAAAATCACAATATATACAAAAATTGCATGGGCTGCCTCCCTGCGAGCGCTAAGTTTAAAGTCGTCAGCTAGACGTGACTTCTCGAACGTTAGGCTGGATCTGAAAGTGTGACACTTTCTTTTTGTCGCTCAAATGATTCTCCCCAGTAGTGCTTGACACGCTTGTTTTTAACCTTGAAAGTTTTGTTGGAGTCAGGATCATGTATCTCAACGGCTCTGTCTTGTAAAACCTTGGTGATAACAAATGGACCTGACCACCATGATTTTGGCTTCCATGGGAAGAATTTCACCCTTGATTTGTTTAACAGTACCTTCTGCCCTGGTTCCAGTTGTATGCGCACTAACTTCTCATCCTGTCTCTTCTTGGCCTTTTCTTTGTACAATTTGGCATCCTCAAAAGGCTGATTGTGAAATTCCTCCAATTCGTTGAGCTGATGGAACTTTTTCTCTTCTGTTGCTTGTAGTGCAAGAATTGGCTTTTTCAGTGCAAAATACGCTTTATCTTCAGGCTCCACAGGCAATTGACATGCTTTAAGTTTGTCAGTAGATCTTTGTCTTTCATCAGAGTTCTGAATGGTACTATATATCACATCAAGTCTGAAACATTCATCCTTCTCGTAATTCGGGAAATTCATGGCTTTAAAAACATTGAATGTTACTTCTTGGTCCTGTACCCTCATGGTTAGTTCTCTTTTTTGTACATCAATAATGGTTCGACCTGTAGCCAAGAATGGTCTCCCGAGGATGATTGGCACGTCTGCGTCTTCCTCCATATCAAGGACAATAAAATCTGCTGGGAAAATGAATTTGTCAACCTTGACCAGCACATCCTCAACTACGCCTCTTGGAAATACGAGCGTTCTATCAGCAAGTTGTAGAGAGACTGAGGTGGGCATTGTTTCTCCAATCTGCAGTTTCCTGAAAATAGAAAAATGCATCAAGTTAACACTAGCACCTAAATCACACAGAGCCTTACCGAAGTCATGTTCTCCTATGGTGCAAGGAACATTGAAACTGCCAGGATCTTTCAACTTTGGAGGAAGTTTTCTCTGAATGATGGCGCTGTATTCTTCTGATAATGCTACTGTCTCATAATCTCCCAATCTCCGCTTTCGTGAAAGAATGTCTTTCATAAATTTGGCATAGCTGGGCATTTGTTCCAACACTTCTGCAAATGGAATGTTGATATGCAGCTTTTTGAACACCTCCAAGAATCGAGCAAATTTCCTGTCCAGTTTGTTCTTCTGAAGACGTTGAGGAAAAGGTGGAGGTGGAGTGATCTGTTCTTTTTCCTTTGCTTCTTTTCTTCTTTCCATCTGTTGCTTTGTTTCTTTTGGAACTTCCTCAGCAGTTGTTTTGGCTCCAACATCTTTGTTTATTTCAGTACCACTTTTTAACATGATGGCATGACATTGCTCCTTCCCCATGTTCCTTGGATTTGGTTCACTGTTGCTAGGAAGGTTACCTGGCGGTCTGTAACTCTGAGCATTGGCCAGTTGTCCAATTTGATTCTCCAGTGCTTTAATAGAAGCTGATTGACTTTGAATTAATGCTGCTTGGGATTGAAACATAGCATCATATCTTGCTGCTTGAGAGTGGTGTTTTGCTTCTATCTTTTTCAAGTGGATCAACACTTCTGTTATTCCTGATTCATTTGCCTGCTCATGTCCTTTGTTCTGTTGTTGGAATCCGGGTGGTGGATTGTTCATTTGCCCTGAATTATTGCTCCATGCGAAATTGGGATGATTTCTCCACCCTGGGTTGTAGGTGTTAGAATATAGATTGTTCCCCTGTCTGTTGAAATTATTGACATAATTCACTGTTTCTTTATGTTGGTTGAAAGATTCTGACTCAGGTGCTCCTCCAAATGGTGAACTTGTGGATCCACCATTAACTTTCATGTTAAGAGTTTCCAGATTTTTGCAAATCACATCCAGCTTGGAATTCAGTGCTGTGTTGGCTCCAACTTCATAAATTCCTGCAATTCTTTGGATCATGCTCCTTTCTGTTGGCCACAAGGAATTGTTGTTGTCCATTTCTTCAATTAAGTCTCAGGCCTGATCTTCTCCTTTTGCCATCAAAGCTCCTCCAGCAGTAGCATCAATTGTGGTTCTCATTATTCTAGAAAGTACATTATAGAAGGTTTGGACTTGTAGCCACTTTGCGATCTCATGATGAGGACATTTCCGGAGTAAATCTTTGAATCTTTCCCAAGCTTCGCAAAGGGATTCTGAATCTTGTTGCACGAAGGATGTGATGTCATTTCTCAACTTTGCAGTTCTGGCTGGTGGAAAGTACTTTGCAAGGAATTTGGTGGCTAGAGTGTTCCAAGTTGTGATGGAACCTGCTGGTAGTGAATGTAGCCAAGCTTTAGCTCTGTCCTTCAAGGAGTATGGAAAAACACGCAGTCTCATTGCTTCCTCAGCTGCTCGGTTGTAATTGAAAGTACCGCAAACTTCCCGGAAGTTGCTGATGTGAGCATTAGGATCTTCAGTTGCATTTCCCCAAAACTGTACTGACTGCTGAATCATCTGAATGCATGTTTTGATGTCGCCCGCATTTGCTGGTAAGGGAGAAAGTACAATACAAGAAATGAGTCTGTCAACCACCGGAATGGTTCTGTCTCAAATGGGAATCGGTGGTGCAACGTTCAAAGGTTCAGGTTCCATGTTAATGATTGCTTCTTGGCCTTCTCGCCTTTCCCTTCTCAACTGTCTGATGGTTCTTTCAATTTCTGGGTCAAGCGGTCGAAGTTCAAAGCTTCTGGTTCGTCTCATGTAGTTTCTGAGAACCTGAAACACAAGAAAACAAAAACAATAAGTAAAAAGAAATTAGATACAAGTAACGTATCTAACCCCAAAACTAATAGTGAAAGATAAATAAGTCCCCAGCAGCGGCGCCAAAAACTTGACCGGTGCTTACACACGCGTATAACGCAAGCGCACGTATCGTTCAAGTACTATAAAAGTATCAATCCCACGAGGACTTAATACCTAATTCTATTAATTTTATGAGGTCAAATGATTACTAGTATCTATCAGGTTGATTGATTGATTTGAAATGATGAAGGTTTTGAATTTAAAAACAAGTAAATAAAATTGCTCGAATGTAGGTTTAGAAAATTCAATATTAAAAACTATCTAGGGTTGTGATTTCTTCCAATATCATTTTAAAGATGAAGTGGTTATTTTATGTTTGTGTAATAAATCGGTTTACTACCTGGAACACTAAATTATGCAAAAGCCTTGTCGATGGTCAGACGCAAATACCCAGTTTAACCCAATTGAACCATATGTCTATGTCAACCAAATTATCTGGATTCATTAAGTTTAAGTTCCAATTATGGCTACCTCGCCCGATAGGTATATGTCTATCCTGTAAGGAAATCTATTAAAGGGTTATCTATGGCTATTAAGTCTAAGGCTGAAACCTAAAATTCATTGTCAAGTTTATTTTAGATTTACCACATCAATCTTATTAGTGGCCAATTAACAAGACGCATTAAGCTTAAGACTTAATAAGTAAACCTTTAAATTACCCAAACTATAATTTAACCCCTTATAAACCGGTGATATTGGATTTCATCGCAACCCAAGATAACTGGCTTAGTTACGGCACATATTTACGAGTAGTAAAAAAAACTTAAATAAAATAAAAGACATAAAGTAAAATACTGAAAATTAAATACTGAAAATTAAATGCTGAAAAGTAAATGCTGAAAGTAAATTACTGAAAAGTAAATTGCTGAAAAGTAAATTCCTGAAAGTAAATTGCTGAAAAGTAAATTGCTGATTTTAAATTGCTGAAAAGTAAATAAAGTAAAATTACAATAAAAGAAAACGTTGAGGTAAAAAGATCCACTTTTATTACTTCTATTTTAGATATCTCACTTAATATAATATATTAACTTTGCATGATAATTACCAACCAGCCATATAGGCGGTATCCAGATTAAGTCAAATTAATAATTAATTACCAACAGACCAATCAGGCGGTATCCAGTTTAGTCAGGTTAAAACCAATTTAAATAATTACCAATCGACCAATATGGCGGTTATCATCGTTAAGTCAGGTTTTAACTAGTTTATATATTATAATTAAGGGAATTTAATCTAAATTAGTAATAAAAGTTTACCCTTTACCCCAGCAAAGGGGAGTTACCTCCTCATTACTGAAAAGTAAAAACTGAAAATTAAAGAAAGAAAAGTATTGTGCGTAAAAGTAAATTGCGGAAAGTAAAAACTGAAAAGTAAAGAAAAGAAAGTGCGAAAGCGGAAATTAATTACTGAAAGCTGTAAATAAACAAACAAGATACAATCTTATTAGTATTCTTAAGGAATTCCTTAGAAGAAAGTATGAATTTTACAAATGAAATGGCTTGGTATTTATAGGCAAAATTTTTCCTCCATCAAATCATCCATCAAATTCTCCACCAAATCCATTATTAATTTCTCCACTAATTACTCCACCAAATCCATTATTAATTGCTCCACTAATTGCTTATCATGTTTGGTGATGATTTGATAATTTTATTATTTATTTATTAATTTATTTTTTTGCTTTGAAAATGATTGAAAATGACTTTAATAATTACACACAACACACTTCTGAATGGTTCATCAATTTCGGTCATGGAATCTTCATAATTCGAAAATATTTTGTCTCTCAAGGTTGTAGAGTTTTGAGTCTTCTTTAATCTGGCACTTGAATCAGCTCAATCCGATATCAGAATAAAAAGTTATGCCCAAAATACGCCAGATGTGCAAAATTGGAATTTCCAAAACTGCACTTTGTCAAAAACACTCTTTCAAGATTCCAATCTCCAAAATTAAAATATCAAGTCCAATAATTGCCCTTATTTGACCCATATTTCGTCCTAAATGATTTCATTGAGACCCGATATTATTTTATCTGCAAAATAAACTAAAACACATCAAAACGTTCATCAAACCCGAGAAACTAAACAAAATATTAAGTTAAAGGGGCGGTAAATATTGATATATTTTCCGCTCATGAAAATCCCCTATCTCGAGTGATAGATTATAAACATGCATTATCTCAATTTTTGGCTAGCAATCAAGAAGCATTAAACTTAAAAGAATATAAATAACTCAATAAAACTTCATAACAAAATCGACAATTAAAATAAAGGTTCAAGCATCAGTTACATCATTCTCCAGAATTAAAGAGTTTAGTTCATGAAAATAGATCAAAACAATGAAAATAAGGTCATGAATATAATGGAAATCATTAGAGTTCTAAGAAAGAAACAAGAAGATAAAACCCGAATTGAATCTCTTCCTCTTCGGACGTCACCGCATTCGTCTCCTCTTGTTACTCTTCAATCTTACTCCTTGGATCTCTCTAAAATATGTACTTTGGTGTTTTGTGTTGTGTATTAGCCTCCCTTGAGTTTTAGACGAACTAATTTATTTATAGTAGAGCCTTGGGTGTCATTGAACATGTTAAAAACCCTAATTTAGAATGTGTGTGTTTGTTCCGCAGTGCCGCGACGCCAAGCTCTCGGGAATGTGTATGGGGATCGTGAGGCGCTGCGGCGGCTGGTTTTTGGCACTGCGGCGCCAGTGAAAAGTTCTTCACTGGTGCTGCATCTCGAGTTTTATGCTCTCATGTGCGTCCGATGCTTTCGAGAGTTCTCGAAATACTCGTATTTACTCCATTATTGATGTTTTAATGCTTCCTACAAATAAGACATAAAAGAAACTAAAAATACATTAAATGACTCGAAACATAACAAAATAGTAAGCTAAGAATTCCATAATAAGTGGGTATAAACCGCACTTATTAGTATGCATCTTTTGGTTTAGCATGTAACCCTCATAAATGTTATTGTTAGGCTTGGTGCTCGGAGCCTCAATTTCTATTTGTATTTCCTTATAAATACTTTTGTAGATATTTTATTATGAATAAAATGAACAATTTCTTTAATATAACTTCTTCTTTATATGGTAAAGACGTAATTGACCTTAGAATGATTAGTTATGATACAGTTGCAAAAGCGTCGCAACTGACATTAAGTTGTATCATAACAATATCATTCTTAAACTGTTCATGATCAAGGTTTACATTACTCGGTCAGTAAGTAAACCCGCTGAGACCGGTACATGTCATATATTGGAATCTTGGATTCCAATGGTTGCTCAATGAACCATGATTCTTAGAGACTCGTATAGACATGTAGGTGTTTATATCAGATAAACACTGAATAACTCACCGAAGATTCTTAATGGATGGTACACCAACGTCAATAATAATCTTCTCAGGTTTAGTAGCATAGTGATTCTTTAACTTGAGATACCACTGTGGATATATGAGATATCCTCCACACTTTGATGGCAGTCACGTCACCGATCTATTTAGGTTAGACCTCCACTTATTCGTTAGGTGTGGACAGATCCTCAAGATATCTTATGTGTGTCAAGAAAATATCGTTCAGCTCTGTGTACAGAGCATATGTATTCTATATGGGATTAGCAATCAGTTAAATCCATGGGCCCGTGGTACACTGTAGAAGTGAGTTCTAAGTGTTATTAAGAGATTGCTAATAGAAACGTCGACGAGATTATACCTATAGAGATTTGACGTTTATATCTATATCTCTGAAATAATCTGGATACTTGTGATGGAGGGATTATACATATGTAATGACTTTGACCTGTATAGTTCAACGAGTTTATCTATGGTCGTCATAATTTACGGGTGGGTAAATTATGGACACGAAATTGGATTTCGTGACGGATATACCTGAATTTTGAGAGTCTCACATAATGAACTATACTCGTAGGGCACTAGGACAACTGTTATGAATAATATTGATTATTTATAAATTGTTTAACAGTTAAACTGAAAGATACATGCATATGGATTTTTCGATCATTTCCTAATTAATGTGTATTTATATTTAATATATGATTGTATTAATACACATTAATTAATTATCAAATTATGATATTTGATAAATATCATTAATATATGTATTTGGATTATTTAAAGTAAATATAATACATATATAATATATTTAGATATTTATATTTAAGTAATTATTTAATAATTTAATTGTTAAATAATTAAAGTAATTGAAATACAAAATATCTAAGGTGATATTTAGTTAGGAAATGATTAAGTGTAAATGTTTGACTTCTTACATTTAAAGAAATGGTTATCAAATTGATTTTTTCTTTTTTAATTGTTAAAATTGTAAAATATCTATTTCTTTTTCTTAAGCCAATTTTCGGCCAAACCCTAAACATATATAAGGGTTTTATTTTTCATTTTCTTCCAGTAGGTTAAGCCTCCAAAATACATAAACAAAAATAGTTGAGAAAAAAAGTGAAGTGCTAAAGAAAAATCCAAGGAAAACTTGAAGATTAGTAAGTAATTTCAACTTTTCTTTATATAGAAAAATATTTCTATTGTTCTTAGCTACAACATATGATGTCTATATTTTTTTCTACTCTTTTGTTTTTGTGTGAGAAGTTTGGAAGCTTGAATGAAAGATGTATGCATGTATGTAATCAAAGTAAGTTTATAAATAGTTATTAAGCACACTTTTAGTCATTAGATGATTTGGTTGTCATTCTAGAGTTGTTAGGCCACTCATTGATGACCTAAAATTATTCTTGAGTTGTTTCAGAGTGGTGAGACGTGTTTGGTATTTTAGAGATTAGATTAAAGTGTTGTAATGAATTAATTTTGGTTAATTTTTATTAATTTAATTAATTGAAAAATTAGGGTTTTTGCCTAAACCAAAATTGGGGCTTTTCATATATGTGATGTATTTTGATGTATGAATCATTTTGGTAGTGATTGGAAATCACGTAAACTTGTACACTACAAGAATTATGGCTTTTAGCGTCCAAATATTTAGCGTCGAATACTTTTTCGACGCTAAAAGTGAGTTTTAGCGTCGAATATCATTTTCGACGCTATATTTCATATTTTTAGCGACGAAATAAAACTTCGATGCAGAATATTAATGTTTTAGCGTCGGAAACTTTTTTCGACGCTAAAATCAATACTTTAGCGTCGAATAATTTCGACGCTGAATAATTCTATTATTGCAATAATTTTTGGCGCCAAATATTACACTTTTAGCGTCAAAAAACAGAGTCGACGCCAAAAATATACTTTTAGCGTCGAATATATAGCGTCGCTAAAGGTTTATGAAGTTTCCACCGAAAAATCCTTGATTCTTTAGCGTCTAAATTAAATTCGACGCTAATTTTTTGATATGTAGCGTCGAAAAAACCGTTTCGACGCTAAAAACTTCAACAATTAGCGTCGAATTTGAATATTCGACGCTAAAGATAGATTAAAATGCAGATTGCCACCAACCCTTCTCCCCCTATGTTTTTTCTCTCATTCTCTTCATTTTCATCCTCTAAAATCTGAGAATTTCTCCTCTACAGCCTCACATCTCCTCACTCAAAAATTTTCAATAAAATTGTAATCAATTTCCGATAAGGTAATTCTTCTTTCATATTTCTTTATTATTTTCAATTTTTATGATTATATATGTTGTTTATATGTTGTTTGTTAGTGATTTATGATTCATATATGTATAGTAAGTATATTAATTATAAAATATAATTTTTTTGTAAACTATTTAATTTATCAACCAAATATATATATATATATATATATATATGCTTAAATAAAGTATTACTGAATTAGTATTGTTGATTACTGTAAAATGATATCTAATAATTATATTATTATATTTAGGTATTCTCTGCTGAAATGGATAGAAATTGGATGAGCTCTCTGGATAGATTGAGTGTTGAATATCGTAATGGAGTGTCTGAGTTTATGGAAGTCGCAAAGCAACACATTGATGCAGAAGGTCGTGTTCGTTGTCCATGTGCCAATTGTTTGAATAGGAAAAGGAAGCGGTTAGATGAAGTTCATAATCATTTATACATGCCAGGAATATCACCAACTTACCGTACGTGGATTTATCACGGTGAGCAGTATCATTCTCAGTCACGGTTTTTTGATGTCGGCGAAGGGAGCAGTAGTTACAATCAACCTGCAAACGATGAGATCACCGATATTTTGCATGACTTACAAGGTCCACAATTTGGTCATAGTGTTAGTGGTGACATGTCAGTGTTAAGTGGAAATGATCAAAATTTATTTAGTGAACTACTTGATGAGGCAAAAAAAATTCCATTCGAAGGTGCTGGAATGTCGATCTTGAATTTCGTTGTGAAATTATTACACATTAAAGTGATCAACAGAATGACCAACAAAAGTATCGATATGATGTTAGAGTTACTGGCCCAAATGTTACCGGTTGGAAGCGAATTGCCTAAGTCGTACTACGAGGCAAAGAAAATGTTGCGTGATCTGGGAATGGGGTATGAATCCATTCATGCTTGTAAGTTTGATTGTGTATTATTTCGTGTCGAGTATGAATCACTTGAATATTGTCCGATATGTGGTGAAAGTCGGTACAAAGTCCGTGGTATGGGGAAGAAAGTGCCTCAAAAGATATTGCGATATTTCCCTTTAACGCACAGGCTGCAGAGATTGTTCATGTCACGACACACAGCGACTGATATGATGTGGCATCATGAAAAGATGATCGGTGCGGAGGGCATACTTAGACATCCTGCGGACGGAACCGAATGGAAGGAATTTGATGACATGTACCCCCGTTTCGCTGAGGACCCCCGTAATGTCAGGTGAGGTCTTGCCTCTGATTTTAACCCATTTGGGAATATGTACAACTCTTATAGCATCTGGCCCGTTATTGTCATTCCATATAACTTACCTCCATGGAAATGTATGAAGGATCCGTTCATGTTTATGTCATTGCTTATCTCTGGTCCACGTTCACCTGGTAAAGATATAAATATTTACTTGAGACCATTGATCGAGGAGTTACAAACATTATGGAATGTGGGTGTGCATACCTATGATGCAGCTTCAGAGCAGTATTTTCAGATGCATGCCGCATTATTATGGACCATTAATGATTTTCCAGCCTATGGTTCATTATCTGGATGGAGCACTAAGGGATACATGGCATGTCCAGTTTGTGCGGGTCATACACCTTCGCAACGATTACGGAATAAAATCAGATACACTGGGCACATAAGATTTCTTGAGTCGAGTCATCCTTGGCGGATGAGTAAATTATTTAACGGGCAACATGAACCTCAGAGTAAGCCCAGTCGATTGTCTGCATTTGACATACTTTGTCAACATCAACATCTCAAAGACAGCACACCAGGTAAACATCCTAATAATAGAGATAAAAATCGAAAACGGTTACCTGAAGAGTTGAATTGGACAGGAAAGAGTATTTTCTTTGAGTTAGAATATTGGGGGACTCTGAGTTTGCGACATAATTTGGATGTAATGCCTATAGAGAAAAATATTTGTGAGAGTTTAGTGGGTACACTATTCAATATTCCGGGTAAGACAAAAGACACTGTAAATGCTAGATTGGACCTACATGATCTTAGAATTCGCAGTGAATTGCATTTACAAGTCGCCTCTCGAGGTTTTATTAAGCCTCCTGCTAGTTATGTGCTCAATCAATCGGAGAGAAAATCATTCTGTGATTGGCTGAAAATGGTTAAATTCCCTGATAATTATGCATCCAATATTGGGCGTTGGGTCAGAGATGATACAATAACGGGATTAAAGAGTCACGATTATCATGTGATGCTCGAGATTCTCCTTCCTGTTGGCATTCGACCTTATCTCCCCCCGAATGTATGCGACGTCGTACTTGATCTATGTGGCTTCTTTAAACAATTATGTCAGAGGACATTAAGCACATCTGTTATTGATGACCTTGAGCGAGGAATCGTGATAATCCTATGCAAGCTGGAGCGAATTTGCCACCCGCTTTCTTTGATGTCATGGTACATCTGGCTGTGCATTTACCGGCTGAAGCTAGAAAGGGAGGTCCTGTCCATTACAGATGGATGTATCCCATTGAGAGGTATTATATATATATATATATATATACAGTTTTATATAAGAAAATTTGTAACCGTTTTTATGTGCATAGAATTTAGTCTTAATGCAAACTTGTTGTCATATCTGCAGAGCTTTGGGAGATTACAAACAATATGTGAAAAACAAGGCACGCACTGAAGGTTCAATAGCTGAAGCTGTTATAATAAGTGAAGCAATAACATTTTGTTCGATGTACATGCAGAATATTGAAACTCATTTTAATCGTCGGCCACGAAAATGATGGAGATGCAAGTAATAACCAAGAGATCACAGTGTTCCGTCAAAATTACAGACCATTTGGGGCAGTAGGTGTCAAATTACTAACCCTTTTGGAAGTTCAACGTGCGCATTGGTTTATATTGAGTAATTGTGATGAAGTGCAACCGTATTTAACGTAAGTTTTTCTGGTGCATCATTACTGTATTTTTGCCAAACATTAACCGTGATAATTTATTGTAGGCAACATCTAACAATGCTACAATATGATGGTGACCATAATGTTGATGAAACCCACAAAAAAGAATTTCCTAAATGGTTTGAGACAACTGTAAGTTAGAATATTTTATATTTATTTTGATCCTAACATTAGATATTTCAGTTTGTTATATTAACACATATATTTCATTGTCAGATTAACAATCAAGTGCAAAATGGTCAATTGGACTCGCAATCCTCGTTGGTTTCTTTGGCTTATGAGTATAGTGGATGTATTGTCAACGGAGTTAGATTTCATACCGAACAGCGAGATGTTACTCATCTGACTCAAAATTCTGGAATTGTAATCCAAGGAGAACACGGTTCAGATGTAATTGACTTCTACGGCGTATTGCAATCGGTCATTGAGTTGATATATCGACCCAGACGACATATTTTGCTATTCCAATGTAAGTGGTTTGACACAAATGCCAGAAATAGGAGAATTCAAGTTAGTAATCATCTCACGTCAATTAATGTTCAACGTTGTTGGTACAAGAATGACCCATACATTTTTTGTACGCAAGCACGTTCAGTGATATATATACCTGATCCTAAGTTAGGAACTGGATGGATGGTGGTAGAAAAGTTACAACATAGGGCCATTTGGGACACGCAGGAGAAAGATAGAGTTGACATATCAGATGAAACACAAGAAGTCTCCGGCAATTTTGAAGTTCCTGAACAGATATTTTTTGGACCAACTGTCAACGTTCCTGAAAATATCACATTAACTCGAGCTAGTACAGACGTTGAGCTAATTCCTCATTCTGAAGTGAGCGTTGAAGTAGCAAGTGAAGAACAATTTGACACTGAAGATGACTTCGATTCCAGTCACGAATCCTCAAATACCGACGATAATAGTGATTAATTATGAAGTTACAGTATTTTGTGATTGATGAATAATTTTATGGATTATAATGTATGGTTGTTGATTTTAATTACTCTTTAGCTATGGTTGAAATATTAACATAATGATTAATAGTATAACTATGATATATTTGTTTTTAATTATAATTTTTAATGGTAGACATTTAGCGTCGAACTACAATAGTCGACGCTAAATGAAAGACATCTAGCGTCGAAATACAATAGTCGATGCTAAATGAAAGACATTTAGCGTCGATTATTATTCGACGCTAAATCAAAGACATATAGCGTCGATTATTCTTCGACGCTAAATGTCTTTCATTTAGCGTCGAATATTGTATTTCGACGCTAGATGTCTTTAATTTAGCGTCGACTATTGTATTTCGACGCTAAATGTCTTACATTGCGCGTCGACTATTGTATTTCGACGCTAAATAAAAATTAAATTTCCCGGAAAAATAACCCTAATTTTTTCATTAGCCGCCTAATATTTGGCGTCGAATACTTCGACGCTAAAAGTCAATTAATTCGACGCTAACTGTCCTTTAAATCCCTAAAACCAGTACTTCTCTTCTTCATCGGCTCGCAAAAACACGATCCTCCCTCTCCTATTCGATTCTCCAATAGTGAAGAACGAAGGAAAATTACAGGTAAGTCTCATTTGTTGATTTAAATTTGTTGATGAGGATGAATTTGATGAAATTGAGGATGAGATTGATGATATTGAGGATGAATTTGATGAATTTGAGATTGATGAAATTGATGATGAATTTTGGAATGTCAGATTAACAGTTTACGAGCGAATTTTGATGTAGATGGTAATGTTGCCAAGCAAGAACAACAGCAAATGCTGCTGTTCTGGGCAAGAACAGTAGCAAATGCTGCTGTTCTGGGCAAGAACAGCAGCATTGTATATGTATGTTTGGAATGTTTGTATGTGTTTTGGAATTCGAAAGTTCATATAATATTATGTGTTTTGGAATGTTTGTTATGGTTATGCGTGTGCATGAGAAGTCGTGTGATGAGTTTGGTGTGTCAAGATATGTATGTATTGTTTGATTGTGTGGCTTGTGATGTATTGGTTGTTAAATGTGCTTCGTGGTTGGTTGTATGATGATTGTGTGTGTGACTGTGTGTATGTACGTGTATGATGGAACTCGTAGATTATATGGATAATGAATGCATATGTGAAATGAATAAATGAATGAATGAATTTGAAAACGAAAGTGAGCATTCGATGTTATAAGCGCTTTTGTTAAGTTGTATTGACTTGTATGGATATGTATGTATATGTATAAGAACTTTGGAATTTGATGACGCTAATGCGACGGGTTTTTGCAGATGGCATCGGGAAATCGCAAACGGGCTACCGCGACTCCATCTACATCAGCAAAGGCAACTGGCCCTGGTGATTTCTCTGCTAGCACAGGTGAGTCAAGTACAGTGAAGGGTCGAGGACGCACCCGTGGCCTGGGGTTGGCTAAGTACGTTAAGGCTCACGGCCGTATCCGGATAGAGATATCAGATGATGGACACACTCAAGTCGGACAACATAATTCAGCGTTTAATACAGCCATAGGAGCTACAGCTCGATATGAAGCTCCCCAAAACTACGTATCTTGGAGAAAGATACCGTGGGAGACGAAAATGAACCAGCTATTCCCTTCGCTACTTGTAGTTTTCGATATTGTTTGTTATTTAACATTTTTATTTTATACTTATTTTTACTTGAATTTTCATGTAGGAATGGTTCGACTTCGATCTGACTCAAGTGAATGTCCAACAATATATTGACTACCACATGGGGAAAAGTTATAAAGATTATAGAACAAAAGTCCTTAAACCAATATTCGACGAACATGGACCTTCAAATGCTCCACAACACAAGCCTGATTTTATAGAGGAACAAGATTAGACATTCTTATATGAGCTTTGGTCTAGCAAAAAACACGAGGTAAATTTTGAAATAAACGGAAATTTATAATTGTCTTTGTTTTCGGTATTTACAGTGTTGGTAAATACAGGATAAATGTCACGCAAATGCGGAAAATCGAAGTCACTTGCGTTTTAACCACCGTGGAGGTTCGAAGCCATTTATCCAACATCGTGCCGAACATTCTGAGGTAAATATATCATAACGTAAAATTTAACAGTTAATTGTTTTTACTAATCTGGAATAATATTGAATTTATTTTATGTTTATAACAGAGTAGCACAGGTGAGGTGCAATCATTTCCAGATTTTTTCCGTGTGACGCATTACAATGAGAGGAACGGATGGATAAATGAAGAAGCCGAACGCTGCTATGTAAGTTTCAGTTTTTAAAATAAAATAATTAATATTATATATGTTAATTTTTTTTCTCAAATTCTAATATTAACTTATTTTTTGAAACAGAACGAAATGATGGAACTCCAACATCAAACTCAGGAGACAGGGTCCGACCCCATACCAGATGAGCAGCTGTCGCAATTGGTTTTCAAGAATCAAACATCTTACAACGTTGGTCTTGGCACTCGTAAGAAGCCAACGTCATCTGCACGCAATAGTGGTAATTCGGACAATGTCTCTCTTCGAGACGAGTTAGTCACCACCAAAGACGAGCTGCAGCAGACTAAAGAGAAGCTACAACAGGTCACGGTGGACCACGAGAAGAAGATGGAGCAGTTGGAACAGCAACTGATGGCTTTCCGTCAGATGTTCGAGGCCTCAATGAGTCATGGTGCATCGGGCTCGAGCGTCCCCCCATCACAGTAGCAATTAATTTTATATTTGGTTTTGTATAAACATTTTGAACAAATAGATTTAATATAATATTTCTTTTTTCTAAAACAAATTTCAATATAATATTTCGTCATTTTGTTATTAATTACATTTTTTTTCAACTAAATTAAATATTTTAGACCAAAAAATAAGTAAATTACTAATTTTTTAAAAAATAAATTTTTTACTTTTAGCGTCGAATATTTCGACGGTAATAGTAAAAAAAATGGTCGCTGTAAGCTTACATATAATATTTTTTAATATACGTTAGAGTCGACAAGTTTCGACGCTAAAATTCAAACTTTTCGCGTCGAATATTTCGACGGTAATAGTAAAAAAAATGGTCACTGTAAGCTTACATATAATATTTTTTAATATACTTTAGCGTCGACAATTTTCGACGCAAAAGTTTGAATTCTTGCGTCGAATTATTTCGTCGCGAAATATGAAATATAGCGTCGGACAATTTACTTTTAGCGTCGAAAAAAATTGGACGCAGAATACTGTTTTTTAGCGTCGCATTTAATTATTTCGACGCTAAAAGTGATTTTCGTCGACATTTTATAGTCCATTTTTTGCGTCTAATTTTTTCGACGCTAAATGTATTTTGCGTCGAAACCGTCGCTTATGGCGTCGAAATAATTCGACGCTAAATGGTCTAATTCTTGTAGTGGTATTTGACAATTTAGGACTAAAATTATCAAAATGCATAATAATGGGGGCTCTCGGCAATTTGAAAAAATGGGGATTTTGTGTGTGAGTTGTATTTTGATGTATATGAGATGTATAAATTATTTTGGTAGTGATTGGAAATCACCTAATCTTGTATTTGATAAATTAGAACTAAAATGATCAAAATGCAAACTTATAGTGGTTCACGACCATTTGGCAAAAAAAATTTGAATATTGGGTAAAAACTGAATTTTTGAGTATTGAGTAATTAGGATAAATTAGTTTATTTTAATTACCTAATAAAAATTATTGAAATCGGAAAATTTTGATTTTTCACGTTCCGCTGCATTACCCGGTAATACCGTTAAAAACCCTAACAGTTATATCATTTCCTAATGTCCTTTAATACCTAGAGTTATATTCCTTCACTTTAGAGGCTATGTATCTTCATCTTGTGCCTTTCCCATAAGACACTTCTTAAGGGACATGTCTCTCATACATTTATATATATATTAAGAGAATTTCCTACAATTCTCTAAATATTAATGCAGACACTTAAGAGAGTTTCCTTGATATAAAACTACATCGGAATAGGTAGCTTTCGTCTTGAACCTTTCCTAGTGAATGACAATTGGATTTACTTGGTGAACCAGTGACCCATAGTCTTGAATTGTTCCATCGTTGGTGTAAACCAAGAAAATATCCATCACACAGCTTCACTTCGACCATTTCCAGTTCTATGGTTGTATTCAATTCGGCCATGAACATCGGTCATGGCTTCATCAAGTACTTTAGGGAATCCAGCTTTTAAAATTCACATGAAAGCGGCTTCACTTTTTACTTGAAATAAGTGATCTACTATGAAAGGTAATTTATCTTTACCCCCATTAAGACTCTCTGGATACGTCACTGGATATCATGAGTATCAGTCCACACCCAATGAACAGACGGAGGTCTAACCTAAAAAGGTCGAGACATGACTGTCATCAAAGTGTGGAAGATAACTCATATATTCATCATTGTATCTCAAGTCCAAAGACCACTATGCTACTCAACTCAAGAATATTCATATTGACGCAAGTGTACAATCTATTAGGAATCTTTTGTGATTCGTTCAGTGTTCATCCGCTATGAACACCTACATGTCTAAACAAGTATCCTTAGACTCGTGGCTCACTGAGATAAACCACGAGAATTCTATATTCTGATATACGACATGTACCGGTCTCCTGGGTTTACTTACCGACCAAGAATGTAAACCTTAACCAGGAATTGTTCAAGAATGGTACTGTTATAATATTTCTCAATGTCAATTGCGACTCTTTTGCAATTACGTTATAACTCAATCATTCCTAGGTCTTGTACGTCTTTACCATTTAAAAAGAAAGTATATCGAAAAAAAAACCTCATATTTCATTCATAATAAAATATTATTCATACACGTATTTACAGGAAAATACATGAGAAATTGGCATGTCGAGTACCAACTCCAACACACGAAACTGACCATAAGTGGAAAAGAATATTTCCACTTTCACACATTTCTTTCTTGAAGAAAATTAAATGGAGGGTGGAGCACTATTTTGTTTAATCTTTATAATAATAGATAAAGATCAAGCTCTTAATTCTTAAACCTTTTTCAGCCTTTGGATTAAAATTAATTATATAGATTCATAAGAGTGTCCTTTCCATTGATAATTGTAGGGTTTTAAATTGAGTTGCTAATCACGAACTTTACTTCTTTACACCTAGGATTTGTAACTTTTAGGATCTCTGAGTAAGAGCCAGCATTATGTTGGTAGTATGGCTTTTCAATTGAAAATAGATAAATTTTTAATAAAAAAAAAAAAAAGGTTGCTAGTACTTGTGGGTACTAATAAAAAAAATTAGGGTTTGGCCATGGGTACCCTTTTCCTTTTCTAACTTCAATTATTTGAGGCGTGTGAACAAAATTATAGCTTATAGTGCCCAAGTCTCCTTTTATCCCCACAGTCACCTAAAGTTTATATCAACTTCAATTTTTATGCAATTATTTAATTTTTTTTTTTCCCTTTACCAGCAGCTTCATTATAAGCACATCACATATATACTTTGGAATAAAACTTTAAGATAGAAGCCAATAACATTTTATTGGACTTATAACTTTGCTTGAAGCTTTGGGATGTAAGCACATATTTTTATATGCTGATCGGACAAGGAAGCCATGCATTAATCAAAAGCTTTGAATACACATAATTGTACAAGTTCTACAGTGGTGTCTTTAATTAGCTATAATTAACGAATTTGTATCCGGTGTTTAGCTGTTCAGTGTGTGTATGAATAATTATGAATGGTAAAAGTTCAGTTATATATGAATTCTTATTCAAAAATAACTAAATAATTTTGTTTAGTTTCAAACGAAATGTGAGGGTGTCTATACTGGAAAAATAATATATTTTTGGTAAAGGCAAAATGAAGGCAAATTAAACCAAATACATTGCCATGGAACCTTGGCTTCTTGGTCCCTTAACCTAAAACTTGGTGCTTTGTTTTTTTAACAAAGTAACTCAAAAGAGAGCTAGCCGTACTTAATTACTTTAATTGTGCATGCGTGCTATATCAAAAATTGCATTTGCATGTTTGCTTCAATGGGGACCAGAAACCTTTCAACTGTAATAAAGATGCCAAATTGGCCAACCAAAGTTTCAGCATATGCAATCAAGAGATTCTGAGACAGGGGCAAATTTGATCATTTCATATGCCATATTGTTTAATTTTTCGGAACAAATTTGATCCAGATTTATATATGCTGTTAATTTCATAACTTATGTTGCCTTTTTCTTTTTTTTTTTTTTTCACTTTAATTAACCTACTTTTGCTTTATATTTTTTTAAAGAGGTTGATATCTTTTTATTCATTTCTTATTTTCTTATGTTTTGGACCTTTTTTTTTTTTTTTTTTGGAAATGTTAGAAATCTCGTCGTCAAATCACTTTATCCGGGTTTAAATAGAGCATGTAAAATCATCTGCTGCCTCAGGTTCTTACAAGAAATGTATCATCTGGACTCGAACCCAAAACCTGGAAATCAAATCTTATGTTGGAACTAATTCATTTTTTCTTGTTTGTGTTGAACTCCTTTTTAATTTTATTAATAAGATTCTCTCATAAATTGTAGCAGATGATTTCGGTGTCAACTTAATCCGAATGCAATATGATGCTCTTTTCATGATGACAATTATTTTTTTTTTTGAAAAAAAAAAAAATTTGTATGTCTCTAGCTACAACTTGGTTCATGTTCATGACCCTTAGTTGATAATCAAATTAATTAAAACTTTGAGACAATATGAAGTGATGACATTACTTTTGTTTTTAAATTGAAGGGTGATAATTATAATAAACATGTTTCATTGGCTTGATTGCCTCTTTGTAGTGCTTAATTCATTATGATGGTCATATGGAAAAATTAATTAATACACATCATTAATTAAGTTATATTATCTCATTTAATTAAAAAAAATTAAACTAATAACAAACAAGGTAATTGATTTTCTATTTTGGATAATTTTTTCTCCTTGAAAGTAATTAACAAATCCCATAAGATAATAATAAAAACTAATTGCAAAGGCTTTATGCATTAGTTTTTACACACAAACACACTAAGTAATATAGGGTAAATATATTATATATCTTGTAGGCAAATGGCCTCCACATGGTTAAGTTTTGCTTAGCTTATAAATTATACGACAAAACATTCTCCTCCTTAAATTATGCTTAACTTTATATTAAGCGAGTTTAAAGGAGATAATTAATGCATTAGTTAAACTATTAAAATATCTTCTAATGTAAGTGTAGCCCTACTATGAAAATATGAATAAGAGTTCATCTAAAAACAACTATATGTTCGTTTCTAAAAACTTTGTGTCTTCAATCCATTATCCTTTAATACCCCAAAAGAAAACCTAGATCATGTTTTATTTTATGGTAGTTTGTTTTCAAAACTCAATACCATTTGATATCGAATTTGGTAAATTTATAAATTAGCGTACACACTATTTCAAACGCATTTTAATAAAAAGTGTTTGGTAATTTTCTTAATTTTGTATTTCCTTAAATGAATCCCATGATTCACAAATAGTGGGACCAACAACCCACTTCTTCCTCACCCACTTTTGATTAATCCTTTTAATCAGCTATTAATAGGTCTAATCAAATACCAAGTGGTGGGTCACTGCTTTTCTTTCATGTATAATGCGGGTTTCATTCCATAATTATTTTTTTGTCACTAAATTTTTGATTTTGTGTCCTTAAAATGATAAAATAATTTTAAATATTCAAAATTTACTTTTTAAATATACTGAGAGGGAATTTGGATTCAGTGCTATTTCTTTTTATATTCATATTTTTATAAATTTTATCACGCGTGCATATATAATAATGAATGATTAAAATTCACTTTATTATAAATTTATATTTAATAATTATTCATAATAATTTTTAAAAAAAATTAACTTAGCTCTGAATTCATCATCAACAAGTGAAATTATGAAACAAATTGTTTGTGACTCAAATTATGACAAACGACCCATTTGGCAGTAAAGTCAAAAGCCTAGATGCTGCCTTGTGTTGTCACAGCAACACTTTTAAATGTCAAGAATTGGGTAGCAAAGACGGTTAGTTAAAATATAATTAAAGTTCCAATAAAAATATAAATTTGATGTTACAAAACAATCCTGATATGCCAGTATGTTTTAATATACTTATTTGAAAATGAAATATTAAACTTAGATAATTGATTTTTTTTTTTTTTAAAAATAAATTCCAAGGATATTTGTGAATTTAATTAGCTAAATGCGCCCCTCCAATTTCTCCCATACATAGACTTTCATGCAATGAAACTCATTGTTTAATTAGAGGTGTTGGTTTAAAATTTTAACTTCTAAATTTAGAATTTTAGTGTTGATATGTTTCGAAACTAAAACCTTTATTTCTTGTAGTGAACTCATTCAAAAAGGGTTTAATTAGATGAGTTGATTTTCGATATTGAGTTATTTTTATTTTATTTTTTTAAATGGTGATGGATATAGTTATTACATTAAAATAATAATAAAGTTGTCCAAAATATTGGTCTTTATGGATTTAGATCCTTTTTATTCTTGAGCAAATTTCCATCATGAGCGATTCATAGCAGACAGTGCCATTCGAGGGGTTCGACTAAATCAGTCCTAGGAAAGTAAGTCTTTATCAAATCCATATGCCCACGGTATGTCATATGCCCCATCCATTCCCATACCACTTGGCTTTCTAGATAAAATATACAGCTATCCAAAACATATATAATGGAATCTTTGGGTTAGGTTTGGCTCAATTCTTTTAGTATTTTGATTGTTAATACGATATAAAGTAATGTTGGCAATGGGCCGGGACGGAACGAATGAGATTTGGCAATTCTGATCTCGTTTTGTTGTATTTTTTCTAGATAAAAATTTCCCCGATCTCGTCTCACATTCCGTTAAATCTCGTCTCATCATGTTAATTCCGTCCCACATCCCGTTAAATCTCATCTCATTTCATTGTCTCATCCCATCCTTCTTAAGTTTTCGAGAAAAAAATTTGTCCCGCTTGATCCCGTCTGTTAAAAAAATCATCCGAAACGAGATGAGAAAAATTATATTCTCTATATATATGGATCGCTACAATAAATATTAATACACCCTTGATCGTGAAAATATTAATTGCTTGTAGAACCCTATGAATCGTGTAAAAGTATGATACTCCAAATTGATGGGTTCAAGAGTTTTATAAAAACATTTTTGGTGAAAAAAATGTGAATGAGTTGACCATAATTCATGAAATTAGTTTTTATAGGGAACAGATTGTGAATATCTATGAATAATTTGAGTTATTTCTTTCTTTCTTTCTTTTTTATTTTTATTTTTTTTTATTTTTTTTTATTTTTATTTTTTTTTATTTTTTTTTATTTTTATTTTTTAGACTAGTAGTGAATAGACTATTTCTTTCTCCTTCATAGCGAAAGAGAGTTTGTAAAATACCTTTAGTAATTTAATTTGTGAGTATGGGCTTTTCTTGGGCCTAGTTTAATCCAATCTACATATAAGAGGAAAAAATGTTGGCTGCTTCGAAACCTGCTCAAAAATTCCATGCACACTCTAATTTTTAGCTAGGCATGCAAACATCGATATTATATGCACAGGGTATATTCCGGCTCCCTTTGGTATTATAATTTTAGTATTATAATTTGATATGTGGTGAAATGATAAAATTATATTTTGATCAAAATATAAATTTTAAATATATGATTAATGATATAAAAAAAATTTACAATTATTAATTTTTATTCACCATAAAATATTAGAAAAACGCACGGTAATTATTTTTTTATCATAAAACAAAATAACATAACATTATTTATAATCTATTTTTTTTATTCATCATATTTTTTTTAATCATAATACTAAACATAATTTGAAATTGTTTGCACAATTTTTTATCAAAAGAACGTGTAAGGTTCAGACCTCCTGAGACACAGTCCCAACAGGGGGTGTTTGATTAAGTGAATAAGCCTCCAAGGGGCACAAGCACACAAATTACAATCCTAAGATTACAAAGCTACGAAATTAAATAAAATGCTCGTTTTGAGTCTCTATTTTTTTTTCTCATTTTCTCTTCGCATGAGTGGACCTTTTATAGTGGAATTTGTAAACCGCTCAGACGGTTTCGGTCCGTAACTTCTCTGCAACCGCTAGATCACGTCTTCAACCGTTAAATTATGTGCCATAACTGTCTGATCATAGGGGGAACTGCCAGATTGTGCGCAATGAATTACCAAGTCGTGGGTGATATTGTCTCAACCGTTTAAAACGTGAGATCAACCGCAGCATGTGTTCAGTCGTCCTGACTCTCTGAGTCGTCCTAGTTGTTGTGTCATCGGGCGACCTTCCTGACTGCTCTTCTCGTCGTCGTCCTAGTTTCGAATCGTCATGTGGAGTGATACATGATCGTCCTGCTTGCTTTTGTCCCTTACTGACTCCTTCGTTCTAGAGTGACTTTCTTTTGTCAACAATTGTCCCCCAAATTCACCTTGATTAAGTTGGAAGTGAAATCGAGGTGAATTTCTCAATTTGGGTAGTCAGGGCGATAAACGTCGGCCTAAAAGTCTTCGCTTTATTGCTTTTCTCTGGCTGCCCTTTATGTTCCCTATATGAGCCCATCACTTCTCCAATAAATGTGCGACCTTTCACAATACGTTTCATCATGACGCCCATTAATGAGCCATTTTTCACATCATTACAGTGTCACCCTGCATCACACGTCACTTTTATCCCCTTACATCGAATCGTGTTACGACACCTGTCTAGGGCGACTTTACAATTTTTTCTCATTCTCCCGCTCTTTCTTTCTTCGACGATTTGGGCTGTGACACCTGTTCCAAGATGATCCTTTTGCCTTAGTTATATAAAGGTTTGGCTTGCTCTTGTTTTCACTTTACTTTCCCTTTACAAAACTCTCTTCTTTCGTATTCTCAACCTTCGTTATCAATGGCATCTTTTTCTTCTGCTCCCAAAATAGCTCCTCTACTTTCGGTGACTACCAAATGGCATTGGGTGATTCCTCCGTGAGTGCTTTTGGTGTTCATGTCCTCAATGAGAACTATGGCCAGTACACCTTAATGTTTCCTTCCACTTCTGGCCTTCTTTTTTCAGAGCCACTGAATGTTTATTCATTGGCTCAATCTAATCCTATCCGCACATGGCCTAAACACGATTCCTCATTTAAGACCTGGTTCTAACGTATGCTACTGCATGCAGATACCCGCACTTTTCTTGAGGAACATGGCTTCTTTTCGCTTATCGAACTCTCATTGGCTTTGCCCCCTTTCGACCGAAACATGTTTCATACCTCACTACTTTTCTGGTCCTATGAATATAATGTTTTCCTTTTTCCTGCTGGTCCATTCACCATCACTCTTCATGACATCGGTGCTCTGACCGGGTCGGCCCCTCTGGGTTCGACCATTTCTGTCTGTATAACTTTTCGCTTCCCCCTCATTCGATGGACTCTTCGTCATTCTCGTCTTCCTCTGCTTTCCTCCGTGCGTTTTCCAAATCGGACGGTCCGGTCTAAATACTGGAGCGTACGGCCTTCCTTCATTATTGGCTTTGCAAATATATCATTTGCGCGCCAAGCCAAAACTCGTGGCGGGTTACCTCCCCATCTCTTCAGACCTTGCTAACGGTCGTCGTTTGGACTTGGCATCATTTTTGTTGGCCGCCATTTATCGTGGGCTGGCCGTTCTTCAAAAACAACTTCAGTTAGAGGCTTCGCCAATTGCCTCTGGCCCTCTATGGCTCGTCCAGCTTTGGCTTAGAGCCTACTTCTCGATCTTCGGCTCAATTGAGTCAAATCATTCTTATCATTGTGCCAGTCTTTTGTTTGCCCAACTTCGGCCAACCTCTCTCCTCCCTCGCGCTGCTTTTGAATATTTCTACACCCTTTCTCGAGTTTCTTATTTCTTTCCTTTCTCACTGGGCGACAACCCTTCTTTCGTCCATGAAGTCCCTGAGTCAGAAGAGGATGAATCAATTCATCGCATATGGCGCAAGTTTTTATGCAACCGCGATTTGATTCATGACATCTTGACCGGGGCCAATGGCAAGGCCTGAGTGGAGGTCTATTCGCCTAACTTCGCTGCCCACCAATTCGGTCTCGTTCAAGGATGGCCTCTTCCATTCTTTCATACGCGCTCCGCTTCATCGGACCGTTTTAAAGTTCTTTTGCTTTCGGACATAGATCAATGCTTGTTAGAGACCCGTTCTTTGCTATCTTCTTTTGTTGTAGTTTCATTTTCCCCGTGCACTTCGGTTCATTCTCTCTTCGATCGTTTTTGGCCGTCTGGCCGGGAGAGACTCTTTTCTTTGCCCTCTATACGGGTATTTTCTATCATCCATTTTTCTTCCAAGGCTTCAGAATCGGCAAGGGTAAAAAAACAAATTGAGGCAGCCAAGCCGAAGAAAATTAAACAGGCTAAACGGAAAAAGCCTTCCCCCGTCATAATTCTGATTCAGATGTGCCGCTTATTCATCGTACTAAGGTACGGTCTGAAACTTTCGTCCCCTTTTGTACACCGGTTTGAGATACAACCTGAAATTTTACAAGTTTTTGTATCTTGTGCAGGTGCATAGGACGGAGCCACCTTATGTCATGCCCGAAGTAACTCAATCTTCAGGGCCGGAAGCTCCTATGGTTGAAGGTCTACATGAGGAGGTTGAATCCACCGCAGTACCGGTCGTTCAACTTCCATCGGATGACGACGAAGCAGCCGAGGCTCCAATCATGGAACAACTGCCAGAAGAGGGCAAGACAGCTGCTACCGGTCCTTCGCCCGGAGCCGACCCCCGAGGTACGGAGCCAGGTATAAAACTCAGCCGTTCACGTCCGAGTGTTGAGGAAATTCCAAGAGACCATCCGTTATTTGAATGCCCATCTTTGGACGATCATGTGCCAACTATGCATGACCCGGATGACGAGCTTGACGTGCCAGAACCTATTTGGCCGGATGACGGGCCTCTTTGACGTAATCTCAAACGGCTTTACCCCTTGGTACGCAGAATGGCCGCCACGAGGCTTAAAGGGAGTTATAGGGATGTAGACGGCTTTTTTAGTTTGGCCGAATTGGAGTTATTAGAAGAGGCTCGGTCTATGTACAAAGACGATGTACTTCGTCGTATTTATGAAGAGGGGGTGATTATTCATATTTCTGACTCTTTCGATTCTGATTCTCCTGCAAATGTTCAGCCAGCAACCGCACTGCAACAATCATCACCACAGGCAGCGTCTCCGGAGCCCCAAATGCGGACTTCATCCCCCGAATGGCCGTTATCTTCGGCTTCTTCGTCTGCACTCATTCGGCCTGTATCTTCTGATTCTTCCATTCAACAAATAACTACATCTGACCAGCCATCATCTTCGGCCCCTATTTCCTCTCCTCTTCGGGGGCCATCTCTTGTTCTCCCAGTTCAATCTCCTAGGGAATAACCTGTATCGCCGCTGGAAGCCCCTATAGCATCTGTTGTTGAGCCGTCCAGTTCTCTCCCAGTCCAATCTCCTAGGGAAGAACCTGTATCGCCGCTGGAAGCCCCTATAGCATCTGTTGTTGAGCCGTTCAGTTCTGCTCGTCGGCCTAAAACTGTAAGTGATTTCTCCTTACCCTCTCCTCTTTTTGTATATTCTGATGTACTAACTTTGATCCTTTTGTAATCAGGTGTCAGATCAATTCCTGCAATCGGTCCAGGACATTTTGAGCGATCTGGACCAGTTAGCCTCTGCTTCGTCCTTGCCTCCCCTATCTCCGGCCCAGGCTACAACAGACTTGGAGGCCCTTCGGGATGTTCTCGGCCAATATGCATCCCTCATGACAACTGACATCGGCCAAGCCGCCCTGCCAGAGAATATGCTTAAATTGGAAAATGCTTCCTCTGAGCTAGACCGACTGCTGGGTCTTCTTGTTTTGCCCATCTCAGCGGAAGACAGACTCTCTCTCCAAGACCTGCAAAGCAAAGTCCCGACTTTTATTCTTCGTTATCGGGCTGTTCATAGCCAGAAGGTCGGGCTGCGTGCATCAATAAATAAAAAGGATAGGCTTCGAGACACCATCGATAACCTTCGGCAAATTATAAGAGAGTCTACGGACGAAATGGTTATCGAGGAGTCTTTGCTGCTGGATTTAGAATGACAGTTACAGGATATCCAGCGTCAGATAGAGGAAAGCCGCATGAGGCGGGATGCCAAGAAGAAATGGGTTGCCTCTCTGGTAGCTGAGGCCACTGCTACTATGGCCGAGTTTAGGAATTTGGCCCGAGTCGATTTTGAGAGGGGTCTGACTGATCTAATAAAGGCCGATGTTGAGATGCAGAGAGAATGACGGGACCTGGGGGAGAAGTTCACGCTTCTGAAGGATTCGCCTGACGAGCTCCAGCGACCTTCGGCCAGCCAATAACTATGTAATATTATAGGACGTTGTATCGTCCAAATGTTGTACTTTTGTGGATGTTTTCGTCCTGAATTAATGAAAATACTGTTTATATACTTAACTTTGTCCTTATTGCAAAGACATTACATTCTCGTGCTCCCATAATGAGGGCACATATTTTTCAAGTATTTACCGTTTATCGCCCTAAAATGCACTTTTCCATTCAAATTTTTTAAATGGTAGGCCCCGTTTGGCAATACATTTTCTACCTCAAATGGGCCTTCCCAATTAGGCGACCATTTTCCATATGCCGGATCTTTGGCACCAAGTGGCAATATAGTTTTCCACACTAAATCGCCTTTTCTGAATGATTTAGCCATGACTCTCTGATTATATCCCTTGGCCATTTTTTTCT
Source organism: Zanthoxylum bungeanum (assembly GCA_019454045.1). Lineage (NCBI taxonomy): Eukaryota > Viridiplantae > Streptophyta > Magnoliopsida > Sapindales > Rutaceae > Zanthoxylum > Zanthoxylum bungeanum. The sequence goes on along the minus strand of SKCR01026632.1, from coordinate 119,273 downwards.
TTTGTGCTTCCAAACGGTTTATGACATCGCATTTGATATCGTCCAATTCCAACAAATTTTGGATCATTGCTTCGCTGTAATCTTCCTTTGTCAATTCTTGTTGCAACATCACCCTCGTGGATTCAATATTAACTTCAACTGGTAATACGGCCTCTTGACCATATACTAATTGAAATGGCGTGACCGAGGTACTCGTTCGTGGTGACGTCCTATATGCCCATAGAGCCTGACTCAAGCACTCGTCCCATTACCTGGCATTATCCGTTACCATTTTCCGAATCAACCATTTGAGGGTTTTATTGGACGATTCTGCCTGACCATTTTACTGGGGGTAATATGGAGTTGTGTTTACTAGCCGGGTCCCGTATTCGGCCAGAAAGCTTTTTACTTTTTCGCCATTAAACGAAGTACCATGATCCACCATTATTGTTTGTGGGATACCGAATCGGTGGATGATGTGCTCTTTTATGAACTTGATAATTTGCTCTTGAGAAATCTCCACTACCGGAATTGCTTCCACCCATTTGGTAAAGAAATATGTGGCAACGATGATGAAGGTATGTCTCTTGCTAGATGCAGGGTATATTTTCCCTATCAAATCTATCGCTCATCCTATGAACGGCCATGGTTTAATGATATGGACCATTTCGGTTGCTGGTGCCCTCTGAATGGGCCCATGCTTCTGACAAACAATGCACCCATTGGCATACTATACGCACGATTCTCCCATTTTCGGCCAATAATATCTGCTCCGTATGATCAACCACCTCATTTTTATTCCGGCCTGGTGAGCCCCCACAGACACCTTCGTGTATTTCGGCCATAATAGTTCTGGATTCCGATGGCCCTACACATTTCAACAACATGACGTCTTGGCATTTTTTATATAACATATCTCCCGACACCACGTAGTTCAAGGCTTTTAGTTTCAGCCTTCGATCTTTCCCATTTTCGGGTTGTCTTAGGAATTCTTTGATTTCTCTTCTCCAATCGTCCTCGTCTTGGACTTCAACGGCCATGACATCCATCACTCTCTTTCGTCTCATTAGGGCTGGCTTGACCTCTTCGCTCCTATATATGCCATCTATGCTTGTCTGTTTATGTCCTGAGGCCGCCTGGGCCAAGTTGTTGGCCACTTCGTTCTTCGTCCTTGGAACGTGTTCTAGCTCCGCAAAGTCAAATTGATCTAGCAACTTTTTGGCTACATCTGATAGTGCCATGACTGATGGGCTCTGGCATTTGAAGGCTCCTGTTACCTGTTGGATTACTAGTTGCGAGTCTCCTCTAATGAATACGTGTGTTACTCCCATATTGAGGAGTATTTCCAACCCAAATATCAGGGCCTCGTATTCGACCTGGTTGTTGGTGCAATACTCGTCCAACCTGATCATGAAACGAAATGATTCTCCCAATGGACTGACTAAGACTATTCTTATCCATGCTCCTTTCATCGTGCTAGATCCAACAAAATACATCGTCCATGGTTTCAAGATGCATTCATCTAATTCCATTTCCATTTCTTTAATGGTACTCAAACATAGGTGATCGGCTAAGAAATCTGCCAAGGCCTGATTTTTTACAGCCTTTTAAGGTTCATGCAGTATATCGAATTCTGATAATGATAATGACCAGAAACCAACTCTTTGATACAAAATAGGACGAGAGAACATGTACTTTATAATATTAACTTTAGTAATTAAGTACACTGTAGTCGGCCTAAGGTAGGCTCACAATTTAGTACATGTAAAATATAAAGCCAAACACAATTTCTCCATTGGAGAATAATTACATTCATACTTCAACAATTGTCTGCTGATATAATATATGGATCTTTCGACGTCCATGTCATCATCTTGCGCGATCATCCCAGCTATGGATTGCTCTCCGACGAATATGTATAACTTCATTGGTCGTCCTAGCACAGGGGGTACCATCATCGGAGGCTGTGATAAATATTTCTTCAGCCTCTCGAAAGCCTTTTGATGTTCTTCGGTCCAGACGAACTCGTCCTTATCCTTTAGCCTCAACAGAGATGAGAACACTTTAGTTTTTCCTGCACAGTTAAAGATAAATCTTCTTAAGAAGTTAATTTGCCCTATAAATATTTGCAACTCTTTCTTATTTCGGGGTGGTTTGGCTTCAGTGATTGCTCGAGATTTATTGGTATCAATCCCAATTCCCCGCTAGTGTACTAGAAAACCCAGGAAATTTCCTGCACAAACCCCGAAAGCACATTTAGCAGGGTTTAACTTCAATTTAAATTTCCTCATTCTCTCGAAAGCCATTGCTAAGTGGCTAAAATGTTCATCCATGGTTACAGACTTAGCCACTATATCGTCCACATAAACCTCTACAAATTTGCTGATCATGTCATGGAAAATCAGATTCATGGCCCGCTGGTACGTGGCCCCAGCGTTTTTTAGACCGAATGGCATCACCACCCATTCATAACATCCTAAAGAACCTGGGCACCTAAAATTCATTTTATGTATATCGCTTTCGGTGATATAGATCTGATTGTATCCCGCGTACCCATCCATAAAAGAGTACACCTGGTACCCTGCTGTGGAGTCCACTAGGGAATCTACCGTCGGCATGGGGTATTGATCTTTTGGTGTGGCCAAGTTTAAATTCCTAAAGTCTATGCATATTCTTAGCTTTCCATTATTTTTCATGACAATGACGATATTTGACAACCATTCTATGTATATGGCCGTCCTAATGAATTTCACCTCCAAAAGGCGTTCGACCTCTTTCTTAATGTCAGACATGACATTGGGTGAAAACCTCCGGGGAGGTTGTTTATACGGCCTATGGTTTGACATAATTCGCAACCTATGTTCTACTAACGTTCTATCTAAACCAGGTATTTCATTATAGTCCCAAGCAGAACAATCTTTATATTTTTATAACAAATGGATCGGTTTTTTTGCGTACCTAGGCCTCTAGTTCCTTGCTGATGTAGGTGATACGTCTATCTTCCTCACTTCCCAGGTTTACCTCGTCCATCACATCATGTACCATTGTGATGCTCGCCTTATGCCGCCCATTCAGAGCTTATTCTTCCTCTTCTATTTGTTGTTCGGTCTTGTGACTCTCTTCCATCAAACAATCTACCCCGCATGCCTCTCTTATTCTGTCTTCTGTATGGTGTGCTAACAATTTATCCCTTAAGGCCGAAATAGCGGTATGAGCTTCAGCTTCATCTTCTCGTTCCGCTATATAGGCCATTAAGTTGGCATTGGTGGCCGCGAGTGCGACTTGTTCTTTACTCTGCTTGTTCTTCATTTGAATTACTGTGCATTGGCTCTCCAAAGACCACTGTGGTTGGACTTGTTTGCGCGAACAAATCTTTTAACAGACTTGCGGGGTATGGCTCGTCGTTTTGAGCCACGATGGCCGAACTTTCTCCTTCATTCAGAACCCTGGTCGGCCCGTAATTTCTCTCGTACATGAAGTATTCGGCCGAATTTATTTATGCAGCGAAAGGTCTGTTATCAGCATGTACTATTTCCACTTCACCTCTCTGGTTCCAGAAAACTAGGCATTGATGAAGGGATGAAGGAATACATCGGCTGCCATGGATCCAATCCCGCCTAAAAGCATGTTATATGTGGTTGGTCCATCTATAACGAAGAACACTACTGTCTTTGTAGTGCTCCCTACTTGCAAATCTAATGGCACGACCCCTTTGGCCATCGTCGCCCCTCCATTGAAACTTGTGAGAACCACCTATGTAGGGATGAGATCGCCTTCTGACATCGCTAAACGTCCTAACATCCTAAATGGGATTGCATTGATGGCCGCTCCATTGTCAATCAATACTTTGGTGATGGGTATCCTGTTGGCCTTTGCTTTTACATACAATGGCCGCATGTGCTTCGTCATTTGTGGTGGTGGTTTTGGGAATATCACTTTCCCTGATAGGCCTACCTCCATTGTTTGTTTGTTCCCAGCATTGGCCTGAGGTAGTTCTCCCTCCATGTCCCATCTCATTTCATCCACAAGAGGGTATTTTCTTCCCAGACGTTGCTCTGAATATGGCCTCCGGTATGAATGTCATACGTTGGGCCGATGAATTTTCGCCTAAACGTCCTTACATTTTGGACGAAGTTTGAATTCTCACTGTAGAACCTTGGCGCGAAGGTCCTCGGTTGCCATGCTACTGGCTCTTTCTTTACTGGCTTTCAACAGGTATCTTCCAACTCCCTCATCCATTCTATACTGTTCTTGCACCGTGCATACAGATTTAGCCGATCCTTCCCTTCTTGGGGTGTTTTGATCCTTTCCAGAGCGCTCGTACGATGACAGTCCTAATCTTCATCTAGGACCAACTTGAACTTTGGCAAGTTCATTTTGGTAAGGTCCGAGTTGATCATGTTTAATTCTATCGACTTTGGAAAAGAGTTGTCGTCCACCGTCATTTTTTTTCGAACGTTATTCGTCCAGATTCTATGGCATCCTGCAAAACATTCCGAAAAACAAGACAATTATTAGTTGAGTGGGACCATGCATTATGCCACTTACAATATTTTTTTACCACCGATTTGGTCGGCGCTTGGCAATGTGTGGCGATCGCTCAAATTAATTTGTTTGTCTTTATATAATTAATCGAATATGGCATCGACTTTCGTGATATCGAAAGAGAAATTTCTACTCTTTTTATCGTTCTTTTCTTTGGCTTGGGGTTCAGCCCATGACTTGCAAACGTACGACTTCCCTATAACCAATTCGGCCAAGCATAAGTCGGCCGATTCGATGTCCATTTCGCCTATTTCATAATTGATGTTCCTGTAATAAATTCATTTGCTGGAATTTTTCATTTGTTCCTCCTCTCTTAATAACTGTTCATAACGCACCACACTAGTGGTGAGTTGGGGGAGATCCCAAAATTCGAGATCTTGAAATTTATTTTTCAGATCGAAATTTAGACAGCTTTGGGCGATTCTCACAAATTATTTTTCTGGCAAAGGCACGTAACATCTGCCTCGAGCCACTTTGAACCTTTGTAAGAATGTCTCGGCCCATTCTACTGGCAACTGTCTCAAGTTTGCCAAATCGGCCAATGCCACTTCAGATTCGGCCTTGTAGAATTGTGCATGGAACAACTGTTCCATTTGTTGCCAATTTTCCACCGAGTTGGGCGGCAGGCTGACATACCAGGAGAAAGTGACCGCCGTAAACACACACGTATAACGCAAGCGCACGTATCATTCAAGTAGTATAAAAATATCGATCCCACGAGGACTTAATTCCTACTGTTGTTATTAATTATTGATACTATTTATTTACAAATATCTAATTATAGGGAGAAGAGAATTGATTGCTTTTGGTTGGTTGAATGTGGATTTGCTAATTAAAATAAAAACAGACTCAAAAGAAAATACTAAGGAAAATAAAAGAAAAGACTCAAAGATCTAGGGTCGTGACTCCACACAATATTATTCGAAAGATGAATTGATTATCTTACATATGTGTAATAAATTAGTTTGCTAACCTAGAACACGAAAATATGCAAAAGCCTCTGTCGATGGTCAGATGCAAATACCCAGTATAACCCAATTGAACCATATGTCTATGTCAACCAAATTACCTGGATTCATTAAGATTAAGTTCCAATTATGGCTACCCCCGCCCGACAGGTATATGTTTATCCTGTAAGGAAATCTATTAAAGGGTTATTTATCCTCAAGGAAGATCGTGGCTATTGAATCTAAGGCTGAAGCGTAAAATCCCTATGTCTAGTTCATTTTAAGTTTACCACATCAATCTTATTGGTGATCAGATAACAAGAAGCATTAATCTTAAGACTCAATAAACAAACTAAAGAATTACCCAATAAATAATTAAATCAATTATTAAGCCTAGTAATATTGTGTTTCATCACTTCCCTAGAATAAAAATAAAATGCTGGGGTTAGGAGATCCACTTTTAGAAATCTCAAATTATTATAATATGGAAATTGCCAATATTATCCAATTAAGTTGAACCAGCCATAAAGGCGGTGTTATTATTTATCCATAAACCAGCCATATAAGCGGTAATTATCTGTCACCTAAAGACCATCCATATAGGCGGTGTCACATTATGTTACATAATTAAAACCAGCCATTAAGGCGGAATCAACTTTTAATTCATATTATTAAATCACAATTTCCATATTATAATTGAAGTAAGATTAATCTACCTTTACTATTTCTAATTTAGAAATCTCCCTTATTATAATATATAAATTTATGTGATAATTACCAACCAGCCATATAGGCGGTATCTTGATTAAGTCAAATTAATAATTAATTACTAACCGACCAACCAGGCGGTATCCTCATTAAGTCAGGTTAAAACCAATTTATAAATAATTACCAACCCACCAATATAGCGGTATCCTTATTAAGTCAGGTTTTAAATAATTTATATATTATAATTAAGGGAGATTAATCTAAATTATAAAATTAAAAAGTTTCACCTTTACCCAAGCAGTAAATTAACTACTGAACATAAAAGAACAAAAAGAAAATAAAATAAAATTTTATTACAAAAAGTAAAATTGAATAATTGAAAATATTAAAAGTAAAAATGCTTAATTTAAATTACAAAAACTTAAACACACAAGATGCAATCCTTAAAGTCCTTACAAAACTCAAGGAAGGCATGATTTTAATTCTGAAATCAAACTGAATTTATAGGCGTCAGTAGGGTGTCCGCGTCACGACGCGTAGCTCGCGTCGTGACGCGAGTGATTGTCGACGTGGTAGGTTAAGAGCTCGACACGTGGGATTCTGGATAAGGTGATAAGGTGACATGTGGCAAGGCGGTTGGGAGCTGAATGATTGAGCTGACGTGGCGACACGTGGCGAAAGTGACTGTCGGCACCATAGAATGATGACACGTGGCACGCTGTGATTGGTTGATGATGATGTGGCGATGACGTGGTGCTTTGACTCGGTCAACTGGTGATGTGGACGATGACGTGGAATGACATGTGGCGGCACATGACGATGGCGACTTTCGGCACCGTAGGATGATGACACGTGGCACGACGCACGTTAGTAGATCGGCTGTGATGGTGACACGTGGCACGATGCACGTTAGTAAAGTCAAACTTCTTAGATTCTGACTTGTGGACCCGTCGCACGTTAGCAAGTATTGGTGCATGTTAGGTGTCGCGACGCCAAAGGCTTGCGCGTCGCGAGGCGCCAAAATTACCAAAATGCCCTTTTGTCCAATTTTCACTGTTTTGGCCCCAAATCACCTCCAGAGAGTCCTGAAACTTTATTTATCTACAAAATAACACAAAACACATCAAAATATTCACAAAACTCAAGAAAATATACAAAATATTAAGTTAAATGAGTGGGAAATAGTGATATAATTACCACTCATCACAAAGCTACTCCTGACAGTGAGCCGTGAAATAACCTCAACTTATGGAAATCATTTGTTTCTCCACACTGCATGGTAAATCGCCCAATGTGTTCCATAGTAGAAACTTCCACACACCCTATAAACAGGGAAAAGTCTGGTACTTTGTAATTCCTAGGCCACAGATATACTACATCGATCCAATTTGGATATGGCTTTCGATATCTTGGGCGAACTGGCCTTATCCCTAGACCAAATTGATTCTGAAGAATCTCGGTCATCTGTTCTATCAACATATCATTGCCATTGAATGGCATTGCTATGGGGGTGGTTGCAGTCCTCTCACAAGTGGGACATAGTCGTGACTATGCCCCTGTGAAGCCTGGAGACCTTGGGGCAACACCACTTCATGTTGTGCCATATTTGGCCCTTGGTGTAGGTTTGGCCCTAGATATAGGCCATTGCCCCCAGGACTTATTCCCCCTGGACGTCGTAGGGACAGTGACCCCTTGCGGAGGAATATTGCTCGGACCAGCCTCCTGACTGCTTGGTGCAGGAGGAGGTGTAGTTCACGGTAGGGTTGTCCCATTGTTTACACATTTGGCCATTAACTCGTTTAATGAGCTTAAGTGTTTGGCCATATTTTCATAATGTGAGTTACTAGTCGAGGTAAACTTATCTATGATATGAGCGTTTTGAAGACTAACCTGGTCGACAACTGACCGGTGCTTACACACGTGTATAACGCAAACGCATGTATCGTTCAAGTAGTATAAAATATCGATCCCACGAGGACTTAATATCTAATCTATTAATTTTATGAGGTCAAATGATTACTAGTATCTAACAGGTTGTTTGATTGATTTGAAATGGTGAAGATTCTAAATTTAAAAAAAAAACAAGTAAATAAAATTGTTCGAAAGTAGGTTTTAAGAAAATTCAATATTAAAAACTATCTAGGGTTGTGATTTCTTCCAATATCATTTTAAAGATGAAATGGTTATCTTAAAGTTGGGTAATATATTGATTTATTAACCTGGAACACTAAATTATGTGTAAGCCTCTGTCGATGGTCAGACACAAATACGCAGTTTAACCCAATTGAACCATATGTCTATGTCAACCAAATTATCTGGATTCATTAAGTTTAAGTTCCAATTATGGCTACCCCCGCCCGAGAGGTATATGTCTATCTTGTAAGGAAATCTATTAAAGGGTTATCTATCCTCAAGGAAGATCATGGACTATTGAGTCTAAGGTCTTAAACTTAAAATCCCTATGTCTAGTTCATTTTAAGTTTCCCAGTTCAATTTTATTAATGGCCAGTTAATGAAAAAGCATTAAGATTAAGACTCAATAAATAAATCTTTATATTACCCAAGCTATAATCTAACCCCTTATAAACCGGTGATATTGGATTTCATCACAACCCCAGATAACTGGCTTAGTTACGACACATATTTACGGGTAGTAAAAAAAACTTAAATAAAATAAAAGACATAAAGTTAAATACTGAAAATTAAATACTGAAAATTAATCTGAAACTTGAATCAGCTCAATCCGATATCGGAGTAAAAAGTTATACCCAAAATACGACAGATGCGCAAAACTGGAATTTCCAAAACTGCACTTCGTCAAAAACGCCCTTTCAAGTTTCCAATCTCCAAAATTAAAATATCAAGTCCAATAATTGCCCTTATTTGACCCATATTTCGTCCTAAATGATTTCATTGAGATATGATATTATTTTATCTGCAAAATAAACTAAAACACATCAAAACGTTCATCAAACCCGAGAAACTAAACAAAATATTAAGTTAAATGGGCGGTAAATATTGATATATTTTCAGCTCATCACACCCCCAAACCTAACATTTTGCTAGTCCTCGAGCAAAACAATAAAATAAAATACAAGAAACAATTAAAATTAAACTAAGCCACTTTCGTAGGGATCACGGTTGCATTTAGCATATGCAACAAGCCTTTAAACCCCTAGGTGTCCCTAGTGGACGAGTTGTAGTCTCGTGAGGGCTTACAGAAACGATACCCACAAACGTTTTACAAAAGTAAAAAGATAATAAAACTAATGCACACAAAAGCAAAAAGACAAGAGAAAAGAGAATAAAGAAGTTAGTGACTAATCAGGTGAAACTTCTACTCCAAGTCAATAGTTGTTTTGTTTCATTCTAAATTACCGAATAAGTAAATTCTCCGATTATTTTTACCATTCTCCATATACACAGTCGACAAAATATTAATCAACTCATTTTTGCCCACAACAGTCACAAGTGTAGTTGATAAGAGAGTAATATTTTTGTCCTAAAGTTTTATCAGAATTCACATCTTTTTGCAGCAATGGAATAATTTTTCTGATTTTTTTTTCTGATTTTTTTTTATTTATATACAATATCTTCCGTCTATGTAGCGAGTGTTGGGTCGGTGACTCCCAAACCAGTTGGCTTTAGGGCACCAGGTGTTAAGACACCCCTACGAACTTAATTACTCAGACTTCATATATATATATTTTTGCAGCATCTTTGATCCATGTAACGAGATTTGGGCCAGTGACTCCCAAACCAGTTGGTTTTAGAGCACTAGGTGTTAAAACACCCTTACAAACTTAATAACTCGGATCTCAGATGTTTTTTTTTTTACTCCATTACTTTTTGAGATGCTTCCTCCAATTAAACTAGAGCACTGAATATTACAAACTTTTCAATTTTAGCTCATGTCTGTATATTACTATGCATGTTGATAATATCTGCTAACTGAGCATATGAAGATCCATTTTAGTCAGTATTATGGAGAATTTACAAATTAAATAATTCAAAAGGAAATAAACAAAAATTAACTTGTTCCCAAATAGGTTTGAGATACGTATCAGGAGTGGAAACTCCTTACTCAGCTATCTCTTACCAATTTCACCCTTTAGTCAAAATAAAAACACAAAAACACAAATGTTTTTTGTAATTTTTGAAACTTTTTCAATTTTTTTTTGTATTTTTCGAAAAATTTTGGACTAAAAAAAAAAAGAACACAAACTAAAAACAAGGTACTGATCAACTAATTCCCTTCCCCAAACCTAAATGAGACATTATCCCCAATGTCTTAAACAGTAGAAGAAGAGTTTAGAAGGTAGTACCTGGTTAGCTGAAATTCTACAAGAAGTAAAGGTTAAGATCCAGATTAACACGACGCCTCTTACCACGATCGTCTTTAGACCAAATTATCTTTGAAAGGATAGGGTCAACTTGTGGTTCATAGGCTAAGAGTTGGTCAATTAGATCCGGAGCAGTTCTGGCAGTGAAGAGGAGTTCTTTCATAGGTTTTGACACGAACCCATTTCTCTGAGCATCATCAAGAAACACACAAAGAAAATCATAAAATCCTTCAACGTTGTACAGTCCAAGTGGTTTCTGGTGTATGTTCAGGTTCGCCCAAGATAGCATAATAAAAATTTCCTCCAATATACCCAAGCCACCTGGCAAAGCACTAAAAGCATCAGCATGGTTAATCATTTCTACCAAACGTTCAGATATACCTGCCACGATCAGTTCCTCTCTGTTTGATGGTTCAATAAGATTTGCTTCTGCCAAGGGTTTTGGGATGATTCCTAAAACGTGTCTGCCTCCTTCCTGTACAGCTTTTGAAACGATCCCCATAAGTCCAAGATTGCCTCCGCCATATATTAAGTGCATATTTCTTGCAGCTAAGACTCGACCCAATTCTTGTGCTGCTTCTACGTATTGTGGCTTAACACCAACACTACTACCGCAAAACACAAAAATGTTTTCAACTCGTCTTCTTGAAGTGGCTTCCATTTTTTTTTATGTATTTATTTTACAACTCTAGATGCCTTCAAAAGTGCAATGACGGGCTGAATTTATAGTACTTGAAAAGGGTGAGTAAAAATAGCACAAGTATCTTCCAGATGACGATTAGTAGCGAAATAATATCGTGATAGTCAAAAAGGTCTGGATCCTGTCGGAGAAAATAAAAGAAAACAACAAAATAAATCACAATTATTAAGAAAAGACAAAGAGATATAATATTTACAAGAAAAGTAACGGCTTGATTGACGTCTATGCGTCAGGGACAAGCTTCCCATCCAATTTTCTTATAAATTGGCAAACAGGGTCTTTTTGAGTCAGATTCCCGAGACTTAACAGTTGTCTTTCCTTTTGGAATTGTGCATATAACATGCAAATTTCATGATACACACATCCACTGGGATGCGTCTCAAGAGTTAAAGATATATCATCTAAAGACTCCTTACTCAAGCCATCCCTAATGAATTTAATTTTGTCTTCACGATTATCAGACACCATTCCTAAAGAGCGACAACGAGTATTGCAATTCTAGCGTCCACATTTGTAACAAACACCCATTTGTTTAGCTCTACGTTTCTTTGCATATGTGCTTCTTCCAAAACCAGGCAGATGTGAAATAAAAGAGTAAGAAGACTCACCTGCCAATCGGACTCGTGCTTCAATTACCCAACGAATGTCATTAGGAATACCTTTGATCATCAGTAGTCTCATCTGTTCCAAGCGAGCTTTGTAGACTTTCATCAGAGATTTTTGAGGGAGAGAAGGAAATTGCTTGTGAAGATTTGCGAAAGCTTCTTCTATCGTGAAATGACTAAACCTACAAAAATTAAACACACAAAAATAAAACACACCAGATCACATATATACAAAAATTGCATGGGTTACCTCCCTCCGAGCGCTAAGTTTAAAGTCGTCAGCTAGACGTGACTTATCGAACGTTAGGCTAGATTTGAAAGTGTGACACTTTCTTTTTGTCGCTCAAATGATTCTCCCCAGTAGTGCTTAACACGCTCGTTTTTAACCTTGAAAGTTTTGTTGGAGTCAGGATCATGTATCTCAACGGCTTTGTCTGGTAAAACCTTGGTGATCACAAATGGACCTGACCACCGTGATTTTGGCTTCCATGGGAAGAACTTCCCCCTTGATTTGTTTAACAGTACCTTCTGCCCTGGTTCCAGTTGTATGCGCACTATCTTCTCATCATGTCTTTTCCTTGCCTTTTCCTTGTACAATTTGGTATCCTCAAAAGGCTGTATGTGAAATTCCTTCAATTCGTTGAGCTGGTGGAACTTTTTCTCTTCTGTTGCTTGTAGTGCAAGAATAGGCTTCTTCAGTACGCAGTGCGCTTTATCTTCAGGCTCCACAGGTAATTGACATGCTTTAAGTTTGTCAGTAGAACTTTGTCTTTCTTCAGAGTTCTGAACGGTACTATATATCACATCAAGTCTGAAACATTCCTCCTTCTTTTCATCATCTTGGAAATTCATGGCTTTGAAAACATTGAATGTTACTTCTTGGTCTTGTACCCTCATGGTTAGTTCTCCTTTTTGTACATCAATAATGGTTCGACCTGTAGCCAAGAATGGTCTCCCGAGGATGATTGGCACGTCTGCGTCTTCCTCCATATCAAGGACAATAAAATCTGCTGGAAAATGAATTTGTCAACCTTGACCAGCACATCCTCAACTACGCCTCTTGGAAATACGAGCGTTCTATCAGCAAGTTGTAGTGAGACTGAAGTGGGCATTGTTTCTCCAATCTGCAGTTTCCTGAAAATAGAAAAAGGCATCAAGTTAACACTAGCACCTAAATCACACAGAGCCTTACCGAAGTCATGTTCTCCTATGGTGCAAGGAACAGTGAAACTGCCAGGATCTTTCAACTTTGGAGTAAGTTTTCTCTGAATGATGGCGCTGCATTCTTCTGATAATGCTACTGTCTCATAATCTCACAATCTCCGCTTTCGTGAAAGAATGTCTTTCATGAATTTGGCATAGCTAGGCATTTGTTCCAACGCTTCTGCAAATGGAATGTTGATATGCAGCTTTTTGAACACCTCCAAGAATCGAGCAAACTGCTTGTCCAGTTTATTCTTCTGAAGACGCTGAGGAGAAGGTGGAGGTGGAATGATCTGTTCTTTTTCCTTTGCTTTTTTTCCTCCATCTGTTGCTTTTTTTCTTTTGGAAAATCTTCAATTGTTGTTGCCTTGATTCTAACATCTTTGTTGATTTCAGTACCGCTTTTTAACATGATGGCATGACATTGCTCCTTCCCCATGTTCCTTGGATTTGGCTTTGTGTTCCTAGGAAGGGTACCTGTCGGTCTGTAACTCTGAGCATTGGCCAGTTGTTCAATTTGATTCTCCAGTGCTTTAATAGAAGCTGATTGACTTTGGATTAATGCTGTTTGGGATTGAAACATAGCATCATATCTTGCTGCTTGAGATTGAAACATAGCATCATATCTTGCTGCTTGAGAGTCGTGTTTTACTTCTATCTTTTTCAAGTGGGTCAACACTTCTGTTATTCCTGGTTCATTTGCATGTTCCTGGCTTTTGTTCTGTTGTTGGAATCCGGGTGGTGGATTGTTCATTTGCCCCGAATTGTTGCTCCATGCGAAATTGGGATGATTCCTCCACCTTGGGTTGTAGGTGTTGGAATATGGATTGTTCCACTGTCTGTTGAAATTATTGACATAATTCACCGTTTCTTTATGTTGGTTGAAATATTCTGACTCAGGTGCTCCTCCAAATGGTGAACTTGTGGATCCACCATTAACTTTTATGTTAAGAGTTTCCAGATTTTTGCAAATCACATCCAGCTTGGAATTCAGTGCTGTGTTGGCTCCAACTTCATAAATTCCTGCAATTCTTTGGATCATGCTCCTTTCTGTTGGCCATAAAGAATTATTGTTGGCCATTTCTTCGATTCGGTCCCAGGCTTCATCTTCTCCTTTTGCCATTAAAGCTCCTCCAGCAGCAGCATCAAATGTGGTTCTCATTATTCCAGAAAGTCCATTATAGAATGTTTGGACTTGAAGCCATTTTGAAATCTCATGGGGAGGACATTTCCGGAGCAAATCTTTGTACCTTTCCCAAGATTCGCAGAGGGATTCTGAATCTTGTTGTACAAAGTATGTGATGTCATTCCTCAACTTTCCGGTTCTGGCTGGTGGAAAGTACTTTGCAAGAAATTTGGTGGCTAAAGTGTTCCAAGTTGTGATAGAACCCACTGGTAGTGAATGTAGCCAAGCTTTAGCTCGGTCCTTCAAGGAGTATGGGAAAACACACAGTCTCATTGCTTCTTCTGATGCTCTGTTGTAGTTGAAAGTGCCGCAAACTTCCAGGAAGTTACTGATGTGGGCATTAGGATCTTCAGTTGCAGTCCCCCCGAACTGAACTGACTGCTGAATCATCTGAAAGCATGTTTTGATGTCACACGCATTTGCTGGTAAGGGAGGAAGTACAATACAGGAAATGACTCTGTCAACCACCAGAATGGTTCTGTCTCGAATGGGAATTGGTGGTGCAACCTCCAACGGTTCAGGTTCCATGTTGACTAAAGCTTCTTGGCCTTCTCACCTTTCCCTTCTCAACTTTCTTATGGTTCTTTCAATTTCCGGGTCAAGCGATCAGAGTTCAAAGCTTCTGGTTCGTCTCATGTAGTTTCTGATAACCTGAAACACAAGAAAACAAAAACAATAAGTAAAAAGAAATTAGATACAAGTAACGTATCTAACCCCAAAATTAATAGTGAAAGATAAATAAGTCCCCGGCAACGGCGCCAAAAACTTGACCGGTGCTTACACACGTGTATAACGCAAGCGCACGTACGTTCAAGTAGTATAAAAATATCGATCCCACGAGGACTTAATATCTAATCTATTAATTTTATGAGGTCAAATGATTACTAGTATCTAACAGATTGTTTGATTGATTTGAAATGGTGACGATTCTAAATTTTAAAAACAAGTAAATAAAATTGTTCGAAAGTAGGTTTTAAGAAAATTCAATATTAAAAATTATCTAGGGTTGTGATTTCTTCCAATATCATTTTAAAGATGAAGTGGTTATCTTAAAGTTGGGTAATATATTGATTTATTAACCTGGAACACTAAATTATGTGTAAGCCTATGTCGATGGTCAGACAC
This sequence comes from Zanthoxylum bungeanum, assembly GCA_019454045.1. Classification (NCBI taxonomy): domain Eukaryota; kingdom Viridiplantae; phylum Streptophyta; class Magnoliopsida; order Sapindales; family Rutaceae; genus Zanthoxylum; species Zanthoxylum bungeanum. Next base: position 103,932 of record SKCR01026632.1, on the reverse strand, counting down.
AAATACCCAGTTTAACCCAATTGAACCATATGTCTATGTCAACCAAATTATCTGGATTCATTAAGTTTAAGTTCCAATTAAGGCTACCCCCGCTCGACAGGTATATGTCTATCCTGTAAGGAAATCTATTAAAGGGTTATCTATCCTCAAGGAAGATCGTGGACTATTGAGTCTAAGGTCTTAAACTTAAAATCCATATGTCTAGTTCATTTTAAGTTTCCCAGTTCAATTTTATTAATGGCCAGTTAATGAAAAAACATTAAGATTAAGACTCAATAAATAAGTTTTTATATTACCCACGCTATAATCTAACCTCTTATAAACCGGTGATATTGGATTTCATCACAACCCCAGATAACTGGCTTAGTTACGACACATATTTACGGGTAGTAAAAAAAACTTAAATAAAATAAAAGACATAAAGTAAAATACTGAAAATTAAATACTGAAAAGTAAATGCTGAAAGTAAATGTTGAAATTAAATACTGAAAATTAAATGCTGAAAGTAAATTACTGAAAAGTAAATTGCTGAAAGTAAATTGCTGAAAGTAAATTGCTGAAAGTAAATTACTGAAAAGTAAAAACTGAAAATTAAAGAAAGAAATGTAATGTGCGTAAAAGTATGTTGCGGAAAGTAAAAACTGAAAAGTAAAGAAAAGAAAGTGCGAAAGCGGAAATTAATTACTGAAAGCTGTAAATAAACAAACAAGATACAATCTTCTTAGTATTCTTAAGGAATTCCTTAGAAGAAAGTATGAATTTTAAAAATGGCTTGGTATTTATAGGCAAAATTTTGCCTCCATCAAATCATCCACCAAATCAATTATTAATTGCTCCACTAATTGCTCCACTAATTGCTCCACCAAATCCATTATTAATTGCTCCACTAATCTCTTATTATGTTTGGTGATGATTTGATAATTTTTATTATTTATTTTATTTATTTTTTGCTTTGAAAATGATTGAAAGTGACTTTAATAATTACACACAACACACTTCTGGATGGTTCATCAATTTCGGGCATGAAATCTTCAGAATTCGAAATTATTTTGTCTTTAAAAGCTGTAGATCTTTGAGTCATCTTTAATCTGGAACTTGAATCAGCTCAATCCGATATCGGAGTAGAAAGTTATTCCCAAAATACGACAGATGCGCAAAATAGGAATTTCCAAAACTGCACTTTGTCAAAAACGCCATTTCAAGTTTCCAATCTCCAAAATTAAATATCAAGTCCAATAATTGCTCTTATTTGACCCATATTTCGTCCTAAATGATTTCATTGAGATCCGATATTATTTTATCTGCAAAATAAACTAAAACACATCAAAACGTTCATCAAACCCGAGAAACTAAACAAAATATTAAGTTAAAGGGGCGGTAAATATTGATATATTTTCCGCTCATCAGGAAAACACGCAGTCTCATTGCTTCTTCTGAGTCTTGTTGTAGTTGAAAGTACCGCAAACTTCCAGGAAGTTACAGATGGGGCATTAGGATATTCAGTTGCATTCCCCCCGAACTGAACTGACTACTGAATCATCTGAATGCATGTTTTGATGTCAGACGCATTTGCTGGTAAGGGAGGAAGTACAATACAGGAAATGAGTCTGTCAACACCGGAATGGTTCTGTCTCGAATGGGAATTAGTGGTGCAACCTCCAACGGTTCAGGTTCCATGTTGACTAAAGCTTCTTGGCCTTCTCGCCTTTCCCTTCTCAACTGTTTGATGGTTCTTTCAATTTCTGGGTCAAGCGATCGGAGTTCAAAGCTTCTGGTTCGTCTTATGTAGTTTCTGAGAACCTGAAACACAAGAAAACAAAAACAATAAGTAAAAAGAAATTAGATACAAGTAACGTATCTAACCACTAAACTAATAGTAAAAGATAAATAAGTCCCCGGCAACGGCGCCAAAAACTTGACCGGTGCATACACACGCGTATAACACAAGCGCACGTATCGTTCAAGTAGTATAAAAATATCGATCCCACGAGGACTTAATATCTAATCTATTAATTTTATGAGGTCAAATGATTACTAGTATCTAACAGGTTGTTTGATTGATTTGAAATGGTGACGATTCTAAATTTAAAAAAAACAAGTAAATAAAATTGTTCGAAAGTAGGTTTTAAAAAATTCAATATTAAAAACTATCTAGGGTTGTGATTTCTTCCAATATCATTTTAAAGATGAAGTGGTTATCTTAAAGTTGGGTAATATATTGATTTATTAACCTGGAACACTAAATTATGTGTAAGCCTCTGTCGATGGTCAGACACAAATACCCAATTTAACCCAATTGAACCATATGTCTATGTCAACCAAATTATCTGGATTCATTAAGTTTAAGTTCCAATTATGGCTACCCCCGCCCGACAGGTATATGTCTATCATGTAAGGAAATCTATTAAAGGGTTATCTATCCTCAAGGAAGATCGTGGACTATTGAGTCTAAGGTCTTAAACTTAAAATCCATATGTCTAGTTCATTTTAAGTTTCCCAGTTCAATTTTATTAATGGACAGTTAATGAAAAAGCATTAAGATTAAGACTCAATAAATAAGTCTTTATATTACCCAAGCTATAATCTAACCCCTTATAAACCGGTGATATTGGATTTCATCACAACCCCAGATAACTGGCTTAGTTACGACACATATTTACGGGTAGTAAAAAAAACTTAAATAAAATAAAAAACATAAAGTAAAATACTGAAAATTAAATACTGAAAAGTAAATGCTGAAAGTAAATGCTGAAATTAAATACAGAAAATTAAATGCTGAAAGTAATTACTGAAAAGTAAATTGCTGAAAGTAAATTGCTGAAAAGTAAATTGTTGAAAAGTAAATTGCTGAAAGTAAATTACTGAAAAGTAAAAACTGAAAATTAAAGAAAGAAAAGTATTGTGCGTAAAAGTAAATTGCGGAAAGTAAAAACTGAAAAGTAAAGAAAAGAAAGTGCGAAAGCGGAAATTAATTACTGAAAGCTGTAAATAAACAAACAAGATACAATCTTCTTAGTATTCTTAAGGAATTCCTTAGAAGAAAGTATGAATTTTACAAATGAAATGGCTTGGTATTTATAGGCAAAATTTTGCCTCCATCAAATCATCCACCAAATCAATTATTAATTGCTCCACTAATTGCTCCACTAGTTGCTCCACCAAATCCATTATTAATTGCTCCACTAATCTCTTATCATGTTTGGTGATGATTTGATAATTTTTATTATTTATTTATTAATTTATTTTTTTGCTTTGAAAGTGACTTTAATAATTACACACAACACACTTCTGGATGGTTCATCCATTTCGGGCATGAAATCGTCAGAATTAGAAATTATTTTGTTTTTCAAAGTTGTAGATCTTTGAGTCTTCTTTAATCTGGAACTTGAATCAGCTCAATCCGATATCGGAGTAAAGAGTTAGACCCAAAATACGAAAAATGCTCAAAATTGGAATTTCCAAAACTGAACTTCGTCAAAAACGCCCTTTCAAGTTTCCAATCTCCAAAATTAAAATATCAAGTCCAATAATTGCCCTTATTTGACCCATATTTCGTCCTAAATGATTTCATTGAGATCTGATATTATTTTATCTGCAAAATAAACTAAAACACATCAAAACATTCATCAAACCCGAGAAACTAAACAAAATATTAAGTTAAAGGGGCGGTAAATATTAATATATTTTCTGCTCATCAACAACATCCTGTGTGAACTCGCCGAACAAGGCGCGAACCGCCTTAGGGCTGAACTCTCGCATATGTTCATATCGACTAGCATCTACCAGACCCTCGAAATGGCCTACTACGGCTGGAACGTGTGGCTGGTTGGTTTGCTCCAGTCCTCCTTCCTCCGTGCTTGAGCCAGTTTGAGTGTTTCTTTTCGGAGGCATTTCCACCAAGTCTCCCACTGTGGTCGCCAAAAATTATTTGCACAATTTTTTTTCAAAAGAACGTGTAAGGTGCAGACCTCCTGAGACACAGTCCCAGCAAGAGATGTTTGATTAAGTGAATAAGCCTCCAAGGGGTACAAGCACACAAAATACAGTCCTAAGATTACAAAGCTACGAAATTAAAATAAAATGCTCGTTTTGAGTCTTCATTTTTTTCTCCTTTTCTCTTCGCATGAGTGGACCTTTTATAGTGGAATTTGTAAACCGCTCAGACGGTTTCGGTCCGTAACTTCTCTGCAACCGCTGGATCACGTCTTCAACTGTTAAATTATGTGCCATAACTGGCTGATCATAGGGGGAACTGCCAGATTGTGCGCAATGAATTACCAAGTCGTGGGTGATATTGTCTCAACCGTTTAAATCGTGAGATCAACCGCAGCATGTGTTCAGCCGTATGGACTCTCTGAGTCGTCCTAGTTGTTGTGTCGTCGGGCGACCTTCTTGACTACTCTTCTCGTCGTCCTCCTAGTTTCGAATCGTCCTGTGGAGTGATACCTGATCGTCCTGCTTGTTTTTGTCCTTTATTGACTCCTTCGTTCTAGGGTGACTTTCTTTTGTCAACAGAAGTATCAAAATTTTATTATTTTTTAGAGTATATTGAGAGAGTACATACATGCACTATTATTTTATAATTCGAAAATGAAAATGAGATTAATTCTTTGTATGAACAAGGTATTTCTGATCAGACAGAGAATCTTTGCATACAAATCCGTCCATTGCAAGGCATATCCATGAGATCTTAGCATCCAAATCTCACACAAATGCTTCATCTCATAGGGAGCCTGGGAATTCTCCATCATTTAGGGAAGAATATCAAGCCCGAAAGTGAAGATAAAGATGGATCAAAATTAGAGAATCGTCTCAATTTATATTATTAATTACTCTAATAATTATTTTTACGCGATATGAGATATTTTTCTTGTTGCTTATTGTTCTCATTCTTTTGGGAATCGTGACTGAAGAAATACTTGTAATGTTTGGAGCAGAATCAAAATATTATTTGTGATACTTTGAAGATCAGTTACTACTCCTCTGACGAAGGGAAAGGAAGTCACTTGACAGATGACATATCATCTTCTATCTTTGAAAAAGGGTTCCAAGTTCCAACCTTGTTAATGAATATTGAGTCAATTCAAAGAGTCGTTATCTGTGATCTCATCATTTATCTATTAAATATGGAGAATTTCATTTAAATTCAATGAGTCCTTATCTATGATATCCTTTATCTATTTTAACATTTTATTATAAATATACAATTCTAGTATGATTATATTTTATGTAAAAATAATATATAAATGGTGCGTTTACGTACTCGTAATCGGAATGAAATATTTATTTAACTATAGGAATCATAATCGGAATGATGTAATATTACCATTGATGTGTTTGTTTTGTATAATAATCATAATGAAATGTTAATAAGTTACAAAAATATCATTAGTTATAATTACATATTAATTTATTACTTATTATTAATTATTACTGTATTAAATTACTAAATATTATTCTATTATTTTATTAAAATATTATTTATTATTAATTATTTATTAATTGTATTTATTATTTATAAATTAAGTATTAATTAATTATTACTTTATTAATTAATTATTAATGTATTAAATTACTAAATATTAATTTTTATTTTGTTAAAATATTAAATATTAAATATTAAATATTATTTATTATTAATTATTGATTACTTGTATTTATTATTTATAAATTAAGTATTAATTAAGTATTACTTTATTAATTAATTATTAATGTATTAAATTACTAAATATTAATTTTTATTTTGTTAAAATATTAAATATTAAATATTACTTTATTATTAATTATTGATTACTTGTATTTATTATTTATAAATTACTTATTAATTAATTATTACTTTATTACTTTCTTTATTATTCAATACTTTATAAATTAATATTAATTATTCAATAATATATTAATTAATTACTTCATGAGTAATCTTGTAATTTCTCATCAATAATGAGAATGAGAATCTCATTCTCATGGGGAGTGGTGAGAATTGGACTTCCATTCCCTAATCCCAAATGTGTGGGGTCTTATTCTCATTTATATTCTTATTCTCATTTTCATTCGATTTTAGAATGTAAACAAATTCAATGGAAATGCTTCTCATTCCTCCATTCTCATTCATGGCAAGTCAACACACAAAATGAGTCATGTAGCTCATTTTTATATTTTTCTCTTGGCATCAAAGACTCCATCATAAGGCATGTTTTGCATGAAAAAATAGAAAAAAAAAAATTTTAAAAAAAGAAAAAATCCCTCAAATTCGGACTTTTGTAATGTCGAAATTAGTTCCAAAATTTTACTCACATATACTATACATAACTGATGACATTAACTATAACAAAATCCTTTTTATGCTCGAACATCCGATTTAAGATCCGTAAAAAATATTAAAATTTTATCACATATGTCTATAATTTTCAAGAAACAACCGAAGAGTATTTCCAATCGATTGAAAATAGAAATCAACATCTCAGTCACAGTTACATTTTATCTCGGTCACATTAGTGACTAAAAGTTGTATTGTGTGTGCTTTAGTTACATTTCTTACTGTCAATAATATGGATGACCATCAATCATATTACTAGCCTTCAGTTATACTAACATTGGTGATTAAAAGTTATGTTATGTGTACCTAAGTCACATTACTTATGCTTAATAGTCACATTGCTTATGCTTTATAGTCATATTGCTTATGCTTTATAGTCATATTGCTTACTTCAATTACATTACTTCAATTACATTACTTACCCTCAATCACATTGTTGACCCTCAGTCATAATATTGCCCCTCAGTTATATTGAGCTTAATCGCAATCATATTTTACCTAAGTTGTATTATACTTAAGTCACATTTTACTTAAGTCAAATTGAGTTTAGTAATCACGTTGAGTTTAAGCACAACCACATTAAATTCAGTCATAATCACATTTTACTTAAGTTATATTGAGTTCAGTCATAATCACATTGCAAATAGCATGAGGTCTACGCACTTATTGCTTACACTGAATCTCAGTTACATCGATGTTGAGCTATCATATATTAACGTAATGAGTATTTTTTTGACCCATTTTTAGGTCAAAGCATAGTGATGTGGCTATTCATTTGAAAGCTTATGATTTATGTATCAATAATGAAAGTTCGATTTTAGTTTAGATTCTGACCATATGCGGAATTTACACAATTAACTAAGACAAGTCCTAATTAATGTTTTTATGGATTAACAACAAGCACCTTATTCCTAAGCAATTATAATATAATGCAAAATAATAAATCAACCACACAAAATCAACACAATAATTTTGGTGACGGAGTGGAAACTCGTGCGAGTAAAAAACCATTGTGGGTATCTCGGCTACCAGCCCAAAATCCACTATAATAGTGAAAAACTTACAATGATGGTAAAAGACCTATGGCGATAACTACATCAACTCTAGTACCTCTAGACTGCAATAACTCGAAGAACGCTTCGATCCCATACCCCACTGTTTTCTTCAGAACCTCTGAAGTCTCTGAGCGGATCAACTCTACAAGCTCTGAATGCCGAAACTCCGACTACCAATCTTCCTCCTTGAGAACTCTGAAGGTTTAGGAAATTGGGTTTGATTGTGTTGAAGGTTTAACAAAGACATATCTCACAAAAAATAGAGAAGACAAGGATCAAATGAGTCTTCAAGGTGAGAACGGAATATATTGAAAAACTAAGAAGGTTTTTAGGCTTAGATCAATGTATTTTCAACACTTGTAAAGGAGGCTACAATGTGATTATATAGGTAGGGCAAAAAGAAAAGGTTTCCAAGTACACAATAGGTTAAAAACGTATCCAAAATAGGTCATTTACGCAAAGGCGTTCGAACTCCACACGAACGCGTGTCGAACACGTGCTTGTTCCGCAAACTCGTTCGAACGTATTCTCGAACGCACCTCGAACGCAAATCCACTGGAAGGTTTCGTTCAAACGGCAAGTTGAACGCACTACACACAGAAACCTTCTGTCAAGTTTTGTTCGAACCTAAATATGAACATGACACTAACTCTACTCGTTCGAACGAAAATTTGATTCCTTCATTGCTCAGTCTGCCAAATACCAGTCCAATTGCTCCAAGTTCCTCAAGACTCATTACGACTCAATTGAACTTATTTTGTTACGGAAATTTCCAATAAACATGGAACTAACAATCTCCCCCTTTGGCATTCTGTGACAAAACACTACCTAATACAAAGACTACAATAAAAGACCTAAAAAGAAAATAGCCAACTGCCAACCATCAAGTTAGTGACTTATTACAATATGACTTGATCTAATACCTAACCAAGTAATCTTGAAATCGATGCCACCCCAGCAACTTATCTGCTTACCTGAAACATTCACAAACAAAAACATAACGTGAAAAATACATGGAATATAAAGAAGCGATAAAGTAGATAAATCTAATAAAACACTCATGCATGTACAAGTAGATATCCTAATCCCCCTTAATCCTACTCCCCCTAAAATGGAGACAGCAAAAAAAATGGATATATGACGGAGATAAAAGACATGATATATTATTATACTTATCTCAAACACTACTCCTAAATTACTAAACTACTCCTCTTTTTTTGTCACAAAATGACAATGGGAAATTACACATGTAAGAGAATATGCAAACATAATTTACTCCCCCTCACTAACAGTCATACTTCATTAGTAAAAAAAACTCATAAATATGCACCCAAAAAAATGTGATGCAAAGACAGAAGTACACACAAACACATAATGAGTTAAAGAAAAAATAAAATCAAATACGACTGAAACATCACTTCAAGCAAGTACAATGATACCCACTCAGTATTCAGCTGTTTATGACATGAAATAATATACAACACTTCAGATCTTGCTAAATACTACATGCATGCATATGACATAAACACCAAGGCTTAAGAAGTACTTGCGTGAAATTAAGTGCACAACGAATCAAGGCTTAAGACCTTATTTTATGTGTGGGACACAACCAAATAAATCTCATCTCTTGACACACAAAGTCCATAAAATATGTGTTCAACCCAGCACCACTAGGACCTAAAAATAAGTAACATTGGTTGCATGCTATATTGTTCTCCCTCTAAATATGATGAACTCATAAATAAAAACTCTTTCGAGTGAAGGGTTTTTCCCTTATCTTTTGAATTTGGCCCATTGGCTATTTACAATTGAGTCTCATGTAAGCTGTATTATTATTATTATTATTTTATTTTCTTTCACAATGGGATAACAATGTCATCTAGTCAAAAATCAAACTTTAGTGATCAAAGTATGATAGAGATTAGATTGTCCGTCCAAAAACTCATACATACGACCAAGCCTCGAAATTAATAAAAATATGTATATGAGATGCAAGCACAACCAATGGTTTTTATCACACACACTCATGAACATAGAGCATCAAGAAAAATAAAAGCATATTATACACACATAACCATATATCCTGCATATCAGGATCACATGCACATGATTTTCATGCTCAATCAAACCATAAAATATTTTTGGTCATTTCATTTTATATTTTATTTTTATTTTTAACATAAAAATAAGAAAATACATACAAGGCTTGTCAAAATCTAATGTTACGTGGAGTTGTATCTCGAGTACAGATCATACTACCGTCCATTCGGAATCGGCTATGAAATTTATGTCCGGGTTTCCATTCTATAGACCAAGAGACATAAAACAAAGAACAACACACACACTCTTATGTAGTGAAATTAAAAAAAACATGTGAAATAACATAAAAACACACGCGCGCGCACCTGCAATGGAGGAAAACAAATGCAACTTCTAAGAAGAGATACACTGAAGTGCACTCTCATAATGCCTCTTAGGATCAAGGCATTCAGAAGTAGATGAGAAGTCATCTTGCTTCCTCACCCAAAATTTGTTAGGAAACTCTTCCACTTGAGTATTCCTAGTCAACAAGGCAAGTTTCTCACTAAGAAATTATGCTTGTTTAGTTAGTGCAGAAACTTGAGAAACTAGATTCAAAGAATCAAATCTAGGTTACACACTCTTAGGCCTTTTCTTTTACTTGAGTAAAGCACTTAGGCCTAATATGTCATGCCTTGCCACAGTGATGGCATACAGGCACAAACCTCGGATAAGAGCGAGGTTTACCCATCACACCTCTAGATTGAGGTTGGGACACATGATGAGGAACAACAGAAGGAACAACATGACTACAATCAACAAGCTTCTTACCTAAGTCATGTTTATGAGGGACATGTACTTCTCTAGACGATGACGGCTTATGACAATTAGACTCAACACTAATCCCTAACTGGCGGTCTAGTTTCTCAGTCCCACTAGAAAATACAGAAAACTGTGTTCTAGCATCTTCAAGGTCAGCTTCTAAAGTTTGGACTCTATCAACTAGCCTTTTATTCTTCTCCTCAAGGTTATCTATCATTAAAAGGCTTTGCTCAAACTTAGCTTAAGCTTCATTCTTTTCTAGCTCCACTTCATTCAGTCTCTTATTGATCTCCATATTCGTCTTCTTGATAGCTAAACTTTCATTGAATAGTTAAGTGTAGGCTATCTAAAGACTATTCTCATCTATAGAGTCATCATGAGAGAATTCTGATCTAGCATCTTTGTCACTAATATTTTCCTCTCACTCACCGACCACACTAGCAGTAAAGGCCATAAAATTACTCTTATCTTTTGGAGACTCATCAGAAGTATATCCACCTTCTGAATCACTAAGCGAGGATGTCATGACTTTCTTGCTATTGGACTTAAGGTATGTGGGACACTCAGACCTAATATGCACATACCCTTCACATTCATAACATTGAATAACACGGGGTTTTCTACTCATATCCTCTCTAGACTCCTTTCTACTATGACTGCTCTCTCTAGGCTTATCCTCCATATCCCTATCATGGCACTATTTTTCAGCTTAAGGAATTTCTTAAACCTCTTTGCAAACATGGCCAAATCATGATCCGTAATATTATCATTATCATCATCACTTGACTGATCATGAACAACTTCCTTCGCGATTGTCATCGCTATTGTCTTGGGCTTTTTATAACTAGGAAGTTTCTTTTATACACCTGCAGTTTTCCTACGATGTCCTCTAATCTAAGATGATTTAATTCATTTCTTTCCTCGATGGCGGTGATCTTAGGTAGGAACTTGTCAGATATGGATCTAAGGATTTTTCTCACTATCCTACTAGTAGAAATGGTCTCGCCTAAGTTAAAACTTGAGTTAACAATATCATTAATCTCAGCGTAAAATTCATCAAATGTCTCATCATCTTTCATTCTAGCGACCTCAAACGTAGAGGTAAGCTCTTAGTGTCTATTATTTTTAACAGACAATGTGCCATCATGCACAGTCTAAAGGATGTCCCAAGCATCCTTAGATATCTCATACATAGAGATTCTCTTAAATTCAGCAGAGCAAACAGCAGCATGAATGACATTAATTATTTTTCTATTCATGTTGCTAGTGTCAAAATCATCATTAGTCCAGGTCAGTTTATCTTTAGGGGAAGAGACCTAATCAACCATAACCACGAGAGGTTTCCACCCGTACTCTACTGACATCCAGACTCTCTCATCTAAGGATTTAAGGAACACTCTCATTCAAATATTTCAATGTAAATATTAAGTCTCATAAATGAATGAGGGACAATTTAAGGGTTGATTACGGTCTATAGCTAAACAGGCCAATGATCGAGGCCAGACTCTGATACAAACTGAAAGTTCGATTTTAGTGTAGGTTCTGACCCTATAGGGAATTTATCACAATTAACTAAGACAAGTCCTAATTAATATTTCTATGGATTAACAACTAACATCATTATTCCTAAGCAATTATAATATAACGCAAAATAATAAATCAACCGCATAAAATCAATAAAATATTTTTGGTGACGAAGTGGAAAACTCGTGCGAGTAGAAAACCATTCCGGACATCTCGGCTACCAGCCCAAGATCCACTATAATAGAGATAAACTTACAATGATGGTAAAAGACCTATGGCAGAAAATCCACCGACTCTAATACCTCTAGACTGTAAGAACTAGAAGAACTCTCTGAGCTCGTACCCACGGTTTTCTTCAGAACCTCTGAATTCTCTAAGCGGATCAACTCTGCAGGCACGCCGGAACTCCGACTACCAATCTTCCTCCTTGAAAAATCTAAAGGTTTAGGAAATTGTGTTTGATTGTGTTGAAGGTTTAACAAAGACAGATCTCACCAAAAACAGAGAAGACAAGAATAAAATGAGTCTTCAAAGTGAGAACAAAATAGGTTGAAAAGCTAAGAAGGTTTTTAGGCTTCGATCAATGTGTTTTCAACACTTGTGAAGGAGGCTATAATGTGTTTATATAGATAGGGCAAAAAGAAAAGGTTTCCAAGTGCATAATAGGTTAAAAACGCGTTCAAAATAGGTCACTTACGCACAAGCGTTCGAACTCCACACGAACGCATGTCGAACGCGTGCTTTTTTCGTAAACTCATTTGAACATATTCTCGAACGCATCTCGAACGTGAAGCCATTGGAAGGTTTCGTTCGAATGACAAGTTGAACTCACTACGCACGAGAACCTTCTGCCAAGTTTCATTCGAACCCAAATACGAACGTGACATTAACGACACTCGTTCGAACTTATACATGAATGCAGCACAAACATAAATCTGATTCATTTATTGCTCAGTCTGCCAAATACCAACCCAATTGCTCCAAGTTCTTCAAGACTCATTACAACTCAATTGAACTTGTTTTGTTACGGACATTGCCAGTAAACATGGAACTAACAAATAATATATAGCTTTTAGGATTAAATATTTTATAATTTTAGATAGAATAAAAATAAATGAATTGAATCATTCAATATGTGAGAACTTTCATTTGAAAGTGGAATTTCCAACAAATAAATATCTAAATGCAATATGATGAAAATGAGATAAATATATAAATATAAATTACACAACAAATACAAAAGAACATGAAGTGGTCCCAACTATATTTTTAAAACTGGACCGAACCGGTTGAATCGAGAATCGGTAATGAATCCGGTCCAATTGAACTCTAAAAGTCAAAATGTAATAATCCAGTCAAAATTGATTAACCGTACCGACTGATTCCTAATCAAAAAAATTAAACAAAAAAATTAAAAATAAATATTTTTTTAATAAATTTTAACTAATTATAATTTTATATGACCTTATTTAATTTTTCCGGTTCAACTGGTCGAATCAGTGATTCATTGAACCTTTTAGATCACCGGTCTGATTTTTAAAATATTGATTCCCACAATTTGATTGTTTGGGGGAGTTACGAATTAAATGTAGAAAGAGTTATATTTTAAATAAATTTAATGTTGTATACGAGTAAAAATATTAGTCAAATCGAAGTTTAGTCAAATATACGACGAAAGAGGGATAAAATCTAAATATTTGAGATTAAGGGCTTAATTTTATTAATTGTAAGTGATAGATTTCTTTATACAATAGATTTCTTGTTAGGGATATGCCCTATACCCAACTTGTGGATGGGCTATATGTACATGTATTTGTAATATTTTCATTAATTAATAAAATATCAATCTTTATTATACGTGTCTTACATGAATTATATGAATCATCAAACACTGTAATAAAGCCCTTGGAGTAATAAGATGATGGCTTCCACGCCTTATGAGAATCATTAAACATTCCTAGTCATAGTTTTGTGAATAATCTGGGCGTTCACAAAGCGGAGAGACTAGCATGATGATATGATCCGCCCTTAAGTGGGGTAGCCGATCTCATAGGCTACTAGCGGAGATCCGTCCATTTGGTGTATCATATGGATGCATGAGTTACTCGTGTACATCGAACTGACCGCCGAATGTTTTCACATGGAGTGTTTATCCCATGTCTCTGTGAGAACTTTCATGTATCGATTGTATGACTAGTCCTTAGACTTGAGTCATTACAATCTTATGTGTGGATCAAATAACTTTGACATTCTCTTTCCCCGGTTCAAAAGATCCGGTCATAAGGGTATGATTGGGTCATTTGTTGAAACACATGAAGTTTGTAAAGATACAACAGAGAATCGACACTCTCTCTGATAATATTTTCTTATAAGAGTAGTATTCCAGTTCGCGGGTTGATATGTGTGATCAGTGCTTGAGACTGTGGCCGCAGCGGAAGAATCATGTGAGATTTTTGGGTTAGCACGATTCACGACACTATCAACATCATACTTTTTACTATATGGGTAGACACTTTCCATACCCTAGGTCAAACGGTGGGGATACAATGAGGTGAGGGACCGTGTCATATGTAAATCGCATACAGAATGAGTATATATATCTTTCCTTCTCATTTGGGGGCCTTGGCATGTTGCTAGATGTCAACCTTGGTCATTGAAATCGAACGACCATCTGATCGGAGGATAATTTATGTTCGATTAAATTATCATGATTCATTTCATGTCCAACTTGAGGGGAACCCAAAAGGTCACACACAACAAAGTCGAAATCAATGGTTAACAGTGCACAATACAAATTTAACAGCATATATGATTGTTGTAGGAATTGTTCATAAATGGTTCAATGTGTTTAATTATTGAACAGATCATTTATGAGGTTCCATAATGGCTTAGGGATTGGTGAATGACGATATGGGCACTTTGGGAATTGGAATAAATAAATAAATAAACATGATTAGTAACGTGAATAGTAATGTGAATAATATTTATTTATTTATTTATTATTTGTTTTGAATTCCAATTCGGCCCAAACTCTTACTAAGGTTTTATAATCTCATTAAACCACTAAATTAAGATCCAATGACTAAGATTAAATTAACATTTATCTCACATCGGATTCTTAATTAATTTTGTTGTCTTTGGAGCACCTATATAAACCCAAAGAATTCTTCACAAATTTTTACACCAAACCTTTCATATCTTGGGTTTATATAAGTGAGCAACTCTAAAGTTTAAGAGTAAGCCACTGATTTTGAGGATCCTTAAGTCTAATTGACTAGAGGAACCTCGAGTTAAAAGTTTTGAGGTATTTGCCTAGGCTAGCACCAAGGGCAAAATACCCGTGCACTCAAGGCGTTGTCTTGCCGTTGAGTTTTGGCTTTGGTATGTGCACCTTTGGAGGCCACACACTTGGGTGTCTCTTTGTAACGTGGAAGAGCTTGCTGAGTTCGAGAAAAGCTTGTAGATTGGAGGGAGGACTGGGGGAGTCTTCGGTTCAAGTAAGTCATTTTCTTTCTTTATTTTAATTAGAGTTCTTATGATAGTTAGCATGTTTTGGTTTATGTTCTTTGTAAGTTTTATGAGTTTTTATGCTTAGAATATATAGTAACATGCCTAGGCTTGTAGAATAATCAAAACAAATGGGTCTTGGGCAAAGGGATAGCGACATCATAATTTGATTTATTTAATTTTCCGATGCGCACTCGCGGCCGCTTCCCAACATTTCTTTATACAATTTTTTTTTGGTGAAGAAAAAGTTTGTATAAAATATTTTAAATACTTTTTCTAATTTAAATAAATATTTCACGCTTTAATCAAATAAATCAAAAATAATCTTGCCACCTATTATAATTTTATTTGTTGATGGTGGTTTTTTATCCCGAGAAAAGTTTAAGTACTGATGAGGGGTAGGATGGAGAATTATACTCAGCCAAGCGTGGATGGAAAAGGCCCAAAAGTCCAGAAGGGGATGAAGTTTAATAGAGAGACCGAACCTAGTGGTACAGAGGAGTTCTCCCGAAAACAGAAACATCGTGAAGGATGAAGTAAGTTGGGATACCGACCCGACCACATGAAAGGTGTTGATGTGGGATTTTTTTGAGAGTTTAGTAAACACGACCTTATAAGGAAATTGTCTGTCAACCTGACTTGATTGGACGAGTTTGAGGAAGATTCGACAAGTATCACCTGCCTCTGTATACCGACCCGAGGAACGAAGATGGGATCACAGGCCGATCAATACTGAGGTCGTGTGACGTATGCCCTAAGTGAGATGATATGCTTCTATAGGGCTAATGATGATTGTGGGAAAGCAATAATTCTCATTAAAAGTAGCCATTGTCCGCCCCCATAAGCCAGTGCAATAGTAGAATTATGACAGAGTAAAGCCGCTAAAGGTCGATGTAATTACAGAGGAATAGGCTAATCTGATTGGCCAGTTGGAAAGTGGTTTAGGAGAGTTATGACTACAATGATGAGTATGAGATATGGGATTACGTCAGAAGTGGTGGAATAGTGAATAAGGAAACCTATATAAAAGGGTTGAAGTTTTAGATTCAAAGGTGGTGGGTAATTTTGGGTTAGCAAATTTTGCATCTCACAACTTGAAAAGCAATAACTCGAACACTAAAGATAGAGAGAGAAAGTAAGTCAGTTACCCGATCAGTTCAGAGAATTATACCAGGTAAGACCCGAGGTGTTAAATCACTTTGTGAGTTTATTTCCTCATTTGTATCTCAGTCGGTCTTGACACTGAGCAGTAATAAAATATCTCTATTTCTCTCGTGAACATAGGTAGGAGCCACTCTCCATCGAACCACGTAAACTTTGTGATTTATCTCTCTCCTTGCTAAGTTTACTTTAGTTCCATACTAACCAAATAAATTTACTGTTGCTGGAGGGTTTATTTGAGGGGTAATTTCCCATATTGCCATTGGAACGAAAAACAATTGTCAACAGTTGGCACCGTCTATGAGAATTAGTCCAAAAAGTAATACAACACACTAAGATGATGGTGGGGGATGGGAATCATAGAGCTTCAGAGGCCTCAATAGTGGAGTGAATGGAAAAGATAAAGGAGAACCTACGGGTGGAAAGTGAGAAAACTAGGAAGGATATGGAGGCAACTCAAGTCTTTATAAATTCAATGATGAAGAATTTAAAGAAGTTAAAGAAGAAATCAGGAAAGCAGGCGCATACGGAGCCTAGTCATAGGAATGAAGAAATTGCCATTGGGAAAAGACGAGTGGGTGGAGAAGATGAGCAAGAGACTGGAATGAGAAAACCACAGAGAGTGAGTTCGGTGGTCATCGCCAGTGAAGCACCAACAAAAGATGTTTCATAGGAGATGTGACAATGGACGAACGCTCAAATCATCCAGTAATAGCCCATTCCTTAGGGAGAGTGATATGGGACGTTATGAGGAGTAAGGGCATAGAGCACCACGTGGGAGAAGATACCACGTTATGAGAGGATTTATGAGGAAGCCTCCAGCAGAAGACATGGGGATACCGAAGAACAATTGAGGGACAAGTTCCAACAGGAGATGAGAAGATGAGAGATGAGCACGCAAGAAGACAGCCTATCTGTTCTGAAAGGAGGTGTTAGAACTGAAATTCTTGAGGAGGTTCTTCATCCTTGCGATGGACATCTACAAGGGTAATACAGACCATAATGTTGGATTTGGTGCTACGAGTGCCAATCCGAATAATGTATTATATATTTTATTATTTATTAATAAAATAACTATAATAAAATAACTATATTTTCATTTCATACCTTATTAATGATATTGTCATTATGCATATTAGATTGATGTATAAATATGTTAAGAATGACATCGACTTTAGAATAGTCTTGTAGTAATACTAGACACTAGGTGGTCCGACATTGGGAAAAGTATTACTATTGTAAATTATTCTTAAAGTAAATATACCTAGTCGTTGGTATTGGAATATGGTCGAATTCCTATAACCTAGAAGACTAACACATATCGTATATTGGAATTGGAGTTCCAATGGTTTAAACCTGCAATTCCATGAGCTTTGGAAGCTCGTATAGACGTGTGGGTATTAGCTAGACCGAATACTGTGATTCCTAATAGTTGGAAGTACACACCACCATCAATAAGAATCTCCTCGAGTCGAGTAGCATATGTGATCCTTTGACTATAGGATGGCAGTGATTTTGTGTGAGATCATCCACACTTTGATACCATGTTTGTCAGAAATCTTTCATGGTCTGGCCTCTAGTTGTTCGTTAGGTGTGGACCGATACACTCGTTAATCAAGTATGAATCAAGATAGAATCTGTCGGCCCGTATGTGTATCATAATGGGTTTAGATATTCATGTGAGTAAGTCATGATTCTTAAAACTTTGGCCAAAGTTGATCACATAGGGTGGATAGCATCGGTTGTAAGGAATCGTTGACATATCGACAAGAGATTTGCTCATCGGAAACTTGACGGTGTATTCTATGTTTCCTAAGCACAACTTGGATAGCCTACGATAGAGGGATTGTTAAACATATGTGATGATCTCGACTTGTATATTTCAGAAAGGTCGTTCGTGTTCTTCATGAATTTGGAGGTGGCCAAATTGCATACTTATTAGCTAGGCTAATATGACGAACGTGTCTGAACTTAGAGAGTCCCAATATGAAGTGTACTCGTTAAGCACTTGGGTAGCCGATTAATTTTGATAAAAGATAATATTCGATATTATAATTATCAACTAAGATAATCAAGTGTTATTGGATAATATTGATTATTTACTTTGACGTAATTGGATTAATTCAATATTTACACAAGGGTTTTGTCGTAATTTCATAATTATCTCTACTATTTGAGGATATTATGGTTATTGCAAGTACGTAATTATATGTGTTTTTGGCTTGATTTAATTGGATTAAATCAAAGTATAAGACATGTAACTAATCCATTAATTAAATTTGTCTTAGTTTAATTAGATTAAATCAAAGTGGTATACAAAAGTGATTAGTCACACATAATTATACATATTTGGAAAAATTAGATTAAGCCCATATAAAATTTGATTAGAACCTTTATTAATTAAAAATTTCTGAAATGTTGCTATAAATAGTAAGCTTGAGCAAATGTTTTAATCAAGCTTGAGAAAGCTAAATACAAGCAAATCTTAGAGAAATTAGCCTAAGTTAGAGAGGAAGCTTTGTGAGGTCTCTATAACATTTCATCAAGGAGAAATCAAGATTGGATCTTGGAGTGAAGCTTGTTAGCATTGGAATTAAGATTGGATCTTGGAGTCAAGCTTGCAAACCTTGGAAGTTCTCCAACAATTTCAACAAAGAGAAGGAGATTGGATCTTTGCATCAAGCTTACTAGGTATGTTTGAACTTCTCTTAAGCTATGTTCTTCATTAGTGAGTATTTCATTAGTGAGACACATAATGATGAATTATGTATTGGATGCATGATTACATAGCTTAAAGTTGAAATAAGGCTAATAAATTGTGTTAAGATGCTTTGGAAGTATAAACACAATATGCTTGTAATTAGGTCAAAGATGTTCATGTTGGACATGGAATAATTAATAAGAGTTTGGAACTTTATATTAAAACTTAGAGTTATGGCTACCTGATAAGTGCATGAAAGTGTACTTTGAACATCGCTAATTCGGCTTGATTATCATGTATTTAGTCTTAATTAGAGTTTATTTTATGTTTTATTATTAGGGAGCAATGGAACATGAAGATTGGAGCAATTACATATGTTTCGGGACCTTGCGGACGCATCAAAAGCACACGGTAAGAGTTGAATAGCAGAATCGGAGAAACCAGAAAATCAGCCACGCGTCGCGATGCGCAATGGCCACGCGTCCCGACACGGAAGCGTATTTCAGGTTTTTTTGTTTAGTTCTTTTTTACGCAAATAAGGCCTTCGGGACTTCTCTATATAAACCCTAGAAGGGGAGAAAATAGGATAGAAAGAGTGAAGAAACACACAACAAAGTGCCACAAACACAAATTTGAGATTGAAGAACGAAGAAACTTCATAACAGACAGGATGTTGCTGCAATCTCTTCAGGCTACGTCTCTTTCATCTATGGAGAACTAATCTCCTAGGCAAAGCTAATGATGAACTCTTATGATTGATTTCTTATAAATGTTGTTGATTCCTAAATATTCTTAAATGTTTAATACAATTGATGTTTATTATTCTTTATTATCTTTCGTTTTATGAATCCAGAAACTGTGTTTATTCAACTTACATATAGATTCAGTCATGCTTTTTCTATGTGTGATTGGGGAACCCAGTTGTGACTGGTAAAGTTATTTTATGAGTTGGTCTTCTGCTACAGTATTACCTGAGGGTATATTGTTGACGTTAGATATGTCGTAATGATAACTTTGTGTGATGTTAACATAGAAAAGATAAATCATTCATTACCTTAGAATTTAATATGCATAGAATTGAATATCTTCCGATTGTTGGTTTGGGATGTGAAACCTTCAATTGAGTAATAAAAGGAATTAACAACTGAACATAGGAATTTGATATAAGAGGGATTCCTGACGCTTTGTTGCCTCTCTCTATTGATATCTTTTAATTGTTTCTATTAATCTTTGCGTTATATTACCAAATTCAATCTATCTTTTCATTAAGTTATTGCAAGCATTTTGTTTAAGTAAATCAGTTCTTTGTAACCATCTCTCTGAGGAATCAACACCCCAACTATACTATGATAACCGCAAGTACTTTTTTTTACGTAATCACTACCATTCTAGAATCACTTGACCACTTTTGGGTGAATTAGAATTGTTAATGAGACATTTCATAGTGGGATTCTAAATTGGTTTATGTTTTGATTCAAAAAAATGCATATATGTATTTAGAATATATGTATGTTAGTTGTATAACATGTGTTGTGGTTGGTTTTGATGTTAAAATTGGTTTAATGGTGTATTGAAATGATAGGAGAAAATTGGAAGTGTTTAGGTTTGGTTTGAAGTTGAAAAATGCTCACTGTCTAGGGGAGCGTCGCGACACCGACCTTCCAGCGTCGCGACACTGAGTATCAGACCTAGAAGCATCGCAACTCCCACTATTCCGCGTCAAGACGTTGAGATGTTTAGCTCTCATCGTTGCTCTCGCACTTTGGAGCATCTCGACTCTCAACGATCCGCGTTGCGACTCCAAGGGCTGATGAACATTAAAACTTTATTTTCTCCGTTTCGGAGTTTCTGGACTCCGATTAGGTCCCCGTTTTTTCCTACGGACTCGTATCGGAATGTAGTTTTCATTAAAAAAATTTAAATTATTTAAAAATATATCTATTTCTGATATCCATGGGTTAGACCTACTTTCGCTGTACGAGACTCCGATCTGACCCTAGGGTCCCACAACCGCCCCAACAGATTGATATCAGTTGCAAGGCTTAACCACATAACACATGTTGCATGTTTAATATGTATTTGAATCTATGCCTCTGTATTTTAATTTAATTATGCATAAGTCATATTGGATATGTATTGTATATTTTAAATTAAAATTTTGACCTAATTATGTTAATGACTTGATTCTCATAAATCTCTCATGATTATGTGATTAATTTATTTTATGTAATAGTATTAGTAATATTGGAGCATTATTGGATGGTCCGTCTTGTCAATACGAAGATGAATGAGTTTTTACTACTTATATCCAAGATCGTCATTGTGGATGCTGGATTTCACAAGAGGTCCGTAATCGAGAATTCGTAGAATGGGGACACTAGCGATCCTGCAAGACAGAGGTAGAGTGAGCGGGGAGTTCCTACACATCGGTGTGGTGGGTGCCGTAGGCACTCCAATGCTCAAGTCTGTAGTGATGACGAGAGGAAAATATGGAAGAGCAAGGTTCATGGTTATCTTGACCTCCGTAGACTGCCGTGAGGGTGGTGAGCCGATATTTAGAGGATGATCTCTCTTGAGAGCTCTGGTATGAAAGCTCAACCCCCCAATGATTCTGAATTGTGTCTCCTTTTATAGGTTATCAAGATATGGGTTTGACTAATACAGTAAATGTTTAACCCTTTAGTGTCCAAAATGGCCAATCACGTGGTGTTATTTATCATAAGAATGACATTTCTTTAGTTTGGTAGCTTATAAGTGTAAAGGTTGTTTGGTAGGAGTTGGACTTTAGATAAGAATAGTTAAAGTCTCAAGGGCCGTATATTGTTAGGTATTTGGATTTGGAATAATATTGGGCCCGCGGTGAAAAGATGATTTTGCCCTTGGCTCAAATTTGGCCCGTACAGTTTGTCTCATACTCTCTAAGTTAAGAAGTTTTTGGCTTATAGAGTATTCAATGAGTATGTCATTTGGGATATGTATAAATCATGTAAGCATACATGGACGTTGATGTCGTTTGGACTTGTTAAAGATCATACCATGTTGATAGAGCTAAGTACATATTTGAGGATGATCCTGAGCCGACCTGTCTTGGACATTGATATCGTTTGGATATGTCCAAGGTTATATCATGTTGATGAACCTAAATAAATATCAAAGATGATCCTCAGTCGACCAAATTTGTTTGTTATTGTTGCTCGGCCTTGGGATAAGCCTCGGTCGACCCGACCTGGGTGTTGATGTTGCTTGGACCTAGGATGATCCTCGGTCGACCCGACTTGGGCGTTGATGTTACTCGAACCTAGGACGATCCTCGGTTGACCCGACCTGGGTGTTGATGTAGCTTGGACCTGGGATGATCCTCGGTCGACCTGACCTGGATGTAGATATTACTTGGACCTATGATGATTCTCGGTCGACCCAACCTGGATGTTGATGTAGCTTGGACCTGTCAAAATGTCATATTTAAAGAAGAAAAATAATTATTATGAATTATCTTCGGACGACCCGACTTGGGTGTTAATGTAGCTTGGATCTGGGATGATCCTCGGTCGACCTGACCTGGGTGTTGACTTTACTATGACTTAGGATGATTCTCGGTCGACCCGACCTGGATGTTGATGTAGCTTGGACATGTCAAAAGTTCATATTTATAGAAGACAAATAATTATTAGAGATGATCCTCCGTAGACCAGACGAAGGCTAGAACAATCTCTAGTCGACCAAACCAGCTAAGGGTCATGGGAGTCTTCAATGTCGTCTGGACCAGATGAAGGTCCAGGTCTTGAACTTGACTCGACATGAGCGATGGGGAATGTTCCTGTCGACTGGACCAAATGAAGGCCATGATAAACTCCAATCGGCTGGTCCTGATGAGGACAAAGGGACAAGTTTATCTTATCGAGTCGAATGGAAGCAGTGGACTTGTCTGTATATACGCATGTGATCATGAACACTTATCAATAAATATGAATAAATATTATTACCTGTCAATGTCATATGTTGGTTTCGCCGAATAAGTTTATATGGGATCTGTC
Source organism: Zanthoxylum bungeanum (assembly GCA_019454045.1). Lineage (NCBI taxonomy): Eukaryota > Viridiplantae > Streptophyta > Magnoliopsida > Sapindales > Rutaceae > Zanthoxylum > Zanthoxylum bungeanum. The sequence continues at coordinate 80,793 of SKCR01026632.1, read as the reverse complement.
GACTGGGCTAGATGTTGGTCATTCTAGAAATGTCGAATGGAATAAAGTGATGTGATATGGCACATATATAGATGTTGTCTGAAAAAGGTGTCGCCTGCTACAAAAGATGAACTTCACTTGACAAGCTATGAGATGCGTCGACCGGACTCTTAGAATATGCAAAGTGAACTGTCTTGACTTGTCGTGTCGAATGGGACAGTTTTGCCATATGCTAAGCTGCATGTCTGAAATTACGAACATGGTTAGTGGAAAAGTAGGAACCATCATACCTGTTATTTGGAGGATTCATCGAGTAAGCCAATTGATGGCTTTGTTACAAGGAGTGTGCTTTGTCGAGTGGGCTATATGGCGATACGTTTCAAATAAGAAGTATGCCTTGTCGAATGGGATTGATGTCAGTCTATCCCATAGGTTGACCTTTCATCTGCGAGCCTATATCAAAATTATGTTTTCTAGTAAGTATAAAACATTAATACATGTCTTGTCGTATGAGGCAATTTGATGGCTCTCTAATGTAACCATGCTATGTCATCTGAGCCAAAGGAAGGTCCTCTTATGTCAACATATATTCTTTGTATCGACTGGGAAGAAAACCAGTAATCATGCTATTTGGAGATTATGTCATACATGGAAGATGTTTAGATGTAGTCTGGGATTGTTGGAGTCCAATGAATGTTGTTTCATGTAGTCCAAGAAGAAAAAGTATCATCATCTGTCGTATGATGAATATGGGAGTTCCTGTTCTTTAAGGAAGACTATTCTCTTCCACGTTATCATAGCTCATTCCTTTCAAATTGTCCACAGTCCTCTGGACCTGATGAAGGTCCATGAGACTACGGTCGACTGGACCTGATGAAAGTGCATGATAGTCCTCATTCCACTGAACCTGATGAAGGTCTAAGGGAGTCTTCACTCTACTCGACCTAATGAAAGTCCATGAGACTTCGGTCGACGGGACTTGATGGAGGTCCAAGACTCTACATGACATGTCGAAGATCTGAAGGCTTCGATCGACTTGACCCGATGGAGGTCCAAGAGACTTCCTACGTAGGCTGGAGTTGATGGAAATCCATACATGTCATATGGAGAATTTGACTATCCTCTCATGTCGTTTGGGAGAGATGACAACTCTTCCATATAGTCTATAGTAGATGACTGTCAATGCACGTCGTATGGAGTTGATGACAATTCATCCATGTCGTCTGGAGAAGATGAATAACCTTTCATGTTGTCTGGAAGAGATGATAATCCTTCCATGTAGTCTGGAGTAGATGAGAGTCTATCTATGTCGCATGGAGTAGATGACAATCATTTCATGTCATATTGAGTAGTAACAATTCTTTCCCGTCGTCTGGAGAAGATGACAATCTTTAGAGAATGCTTCTTGATCGATAGGGTATGATGTAGGTTTATGAGGGTATTCCTATGTCGACTGGGAGAAGTATGTCAATTAGGCCAAGTGATGGTCCATATGTAAAAACAATATTTTCTTAATATTAATAATCTTTTGTATTTGGTATATAAGAAATTTTCATTTCTAAGCGTCGCTTGGTCTTGATGTTGAATGAGAAAAATTCGCTGAAGATCGGTGCCACATCATGTAGTCTGAGGGCCTGCGATTATAATCCCTATTTTGAGGGTGATGATTCCCAACTTGCGGAGCCCGATTGTCTGTTGGTTGATAGGTCCTTGCATTCGAACTCGTTCGTCATTTGGAAGAGTTTGAAATTTTCTCTTCATGGCGATTATTGGGAACGTCCCGTTTCTTGCTCCGCTTATCCTCTTCCCATCTAAACTCGATTTGGGCTCGGGCCATGACCTGATCCATAGTGTAGCATCGAAATTTTGTTAGCTTCTTATAAAGTCCGCTATCTGCTAGTAACCCATTCCTGAAAGCTTCAATGACGATCGGCTGGTGGAGATCCGGAATAGATATTCTCTCTTTGTTGAAACATGTGACGTAGCCTCATAGAGATTCTCCTTTCCGTTGCTGAATTGCGTTGAGGTCAACTGTGGTTTTCTCAAGTTTACAAGAGCTGGCAAAGTGCTCTACAAACTTATCAGCTAGTTCCTGATACGACCCAATAATCCTGTAAGGTAGATTGATGAATCAAGTGAGGACTGGGTCTACCAATGTTTCTTTGAATCCTCTACATATTCTAATTTCCCATTGATGAGGAGCCAGATTAGTCGACATCATCTTGTATTTGTAATGGACCAAATGGTCATCTAGGTTTGTGGATCCATCATACAACTTCATATCTGGTGGGCTGAACTTTCGTGGGAGTTCAATGGAAGTAATGGATCCCAAAAAGGGAGTATCTGAGATCGTGTCGGCTCGGCTTTTTCTCACTGGTAGTCTGACACCAAGTAGGTGGGAGAGAATTGTATTTTTGAACTCCTGTATTTCCTTGCGCGTGGTGGAGGCTACTTGCCATGCTCGGTCGATTGGGGAGACATGTTGACTTCTTTCTTGATTTGGTGGATGGTTGTTTGATGGCGAATTGTCGCTTGCCACATTGTTGAATACCTCCAATAGGTGTGATCAAATAGTATGACAGCTTCGGTGATTTTGAGTTTAGCGTCCCTAGGAGGTAGATAAAATTTGCTCAAACTACTTCTGGAGGTTCGTATTAGAGCTTCGCATGACTGAGTTTTGCTCCTCTAAAACTCATAACCATTCTTGGAGAATGGCCAACTGAGCGGACACAGAGTCTGGTGTCTGCTCGCTACTCGAAGCCATGAGTAGCTATGTTTGTAAGGATCGTAGACTGAGAGATCTTCGCTAGATATAAATCGCTAAAGCCCTACGGTGGGTGTCAAATTATGGACGCTGGATTTCACACGAGGTCAACAATCGAGAATTTGTAGGATGGGGCACTAGCGATCCTGCAAGACAAAGGTAGAGTGAGCGGGGAGTTCCTACCCACTGGTATGGTGGGTGCCGTAGGTACTCCGACGCTCAAGTCAGTAGTGATAACGAGCGGAAAATATGGAAGAGCAAAGTTCAGGGTTACCTTGACCTTCCGTAGACTACCGTGAAGGCGGTGAGCCGGTGTTTAGAGGATGATCTCTCTTGAGAGCTCTGGTATGAAAGCTCAAACCCCCCCGATTCTGAATTGTGGCTCCTTTTATAGGCTATCAAGATATGGGTTTGATTAATATAGTAAATCTTTAACCCTTTAGTGTCAAAAACAGCCAATCATGTGGGGTTATTGACCGGTGCGTAATCACACGCGTATAACGCAAGCGCACGTATCGTTCAAGTAGAATAAAAAGTATTGATCCCACGAGGACTTAATACCTAATCTATTAATTTTATGAGGTCAAATGATTACTAGTATCTAATAGGTTGATTGATTGATTTGAAATGGTGATGATTTTAAATTTAAAAACAAGTAAATAAAATTGCACGAAAATAGGTTTAAGAAAATTCAATATTATGAGACTATCTAGGGTTGTGAATCTTTCTAATATCTTTTAAAAGATGAAGTGGTTATTTCATGTTTGTGTAATATATCGGTTTACTAACCTGGTACACGAAATTATGCATAGTCCTCTATCGATGGTCAGACGCAAATACCTAGTATAACCCAATTGAACCATATGTCTATGTCAACCAAATTACCTGGATTCATTAAGTTTAAGTTCCAATTATGGCTACCCCCGCCCGACATGTATATGTCTATCCTGTAAGAAATCTATTAAAGGGTTATCTATCCTCAATGAAGATCGTGGGCTATTAAGTCTAAGGCTAAAACCTAAAATTCCTTTGTCAAGTTTATTTTAGATTTACCAGATCTATCTTATTAGTGGCAATTTAACAAGACGCATTAAGCTTAAGACTTAATAAGTAAACCTTTAAATTATCCAAACTATAAAATAACCCATTATAAACCGGTGATATTAGAGTTCATCACAACCCCAGATAACTAACATAGTTACGACACATAACTAGGGCTAGTAAAAACTTAAAAGTAAAAGACATAAAGTAAAAATGCTGAAAAGTAATTGCGGTAAAATAAAAGCTGAAAAGTAAATTACAATAAAATAAAATGCTAAGGTAAAATGATCAACTTTTACTATTTACTAATTTAGATATCACCATTTATATAATATATTAACTTGTGATGATATTACCAACCAGCCATATAGGCGGTAACCTGATTAAGTCAAATTAAGTCCGACCAGCCATATAGGCGGTATCAAAATTTGTCCATAAACCTGCCATATAGGCGGTAAGAAAGTTTTAATTACCAACCGACCAATCTAGCGATATCCTTGCTTAGTCAGATTAAAACCAGTTTATAAATGATTACCAACCGGCCAATATAGCGGTATCCTCATTAAGTCAAATTTTAAATAGTGAATATATTATATTTAAGGGAGATTAATCTAAATAGCAATAGTAAAAGAATTACCTTTCACCCTAGCAGGAGGAAGTTACCTCCTCATGGTTGAATAGTAAAAACTGTAAAAGAAAAGAAATTAAATTACTATTACTATTACAGAACGTAATTAAAATTAATTACAAAACTGAAATTAAAATAAACTAGATAGAAAACTCCCTATTTACATCAGAGAATTCAGAGAGGAAGGTACATCTGAAACTGAAATTTTGAGCTCTATTTATAGGTCTCGGTAATCCACGCGCGTCGCGACGCTCGGGTTTCTTCTTGCATCACGACGCGCTGACGTGTCAAGCTCTGATTCGTCCATTTTAGATTATTATCTGACACATGGCAATTCGGATAAATGAGTCAATAATTGAGCTGACGTGGCGATGATGTGGCACTGACGTGGTGACACGTGTCGAAAGTGATTGTCAGCACCATAGAATTACTGACACGTGGCAGATTGACTCGGTCTTCTGCTGACAAGGATGATGACGTGGCTGACACGTGGGATGACACGTGGTGATGGCGATTGTCGGCACCATAGGATGATGACAAGTGGCACGACACACGTTAGCAGATCGACTGTGATGTTGACACGTGGCTCGGTGCACGTTAGCAAAGTCCGGCACACTTTAGCAAAGTCAAACTTTTCAGATTCTGACATGTGTCCCCGGCGCACGTTAGCATGGATCAGCGCACCTTAGGCGTTGCGACGCAGCCTGCACGTCGCGACGCGCGAAATGACTAAAATGCCCTTTTGTGTTCTTTTTCACTGTTTTGGCCCCAAATCACCTCCAGAATGTCCTGAAACTTTATTTTTCTACAAAATAACACAAAACACATCAAAATATTCACAAAACTCAAGAAACTATACAAAATATTATGTTAAATGAGTGGGAAATAGTGATACACTTACCACTCATCACACCCTCAAACCTAACATTTTGCTAGTCCTCGAGTAAAACATGAAATAAAATAACATAAAAATAAAATTAAGCTAAGCCACTTTCGTAGGGATCACGGTTGCATTTAGCGTATGCAACAAGCCTTTAAACCCCTAGGTATCCCTAGTGGACGAGTTGTAGTCTCGTGAGGGTTTACAACAATGATACCCACAAATATTTTACAAAAGTAAAAATGTAGTAAAACTAATGCACACAAAAGCAAAAAGCCAAGAGAAAAGAGAATAAAGAAGTTAGTGACTGATCAGGTGAAACTTCTATTCCAAGTCCCTAGTTGTTTTCTTTCCTTCTAAATTACCGAATAAGTAAATTCTCCGATTATATTACCATTCTCCATATACACAGCCAACAAAATATTAAACAACTCATTTTTGCCTACAACAGTCACAAGTGCAGTTGATAAGAGAGTAATATTTTTGTCCTAAATTTTTATCAGAATTCAGATTTTTTTTATAGCAATGGAATAATTTTTCTGATTTTTCCTTTGATTTTTGAAATTTTTTTTATTTATATACAATATCTTCCATCTATGTAGCTAGTGTGGGTCGGTGGCTCCCAAACCAGTTGGCTTTAGGGCACACGTGTTAAGACACCCTTACGGACTTATTACTCAGACTTCAGATATATATATTTTTGCAGCATCTTTGATCCATGTAGCGAGCTTTGGGCCAGTGACTCCCAAGCCAATTGGCTTTAGGGCACTAGGTGTTAAAACACCCTTACAGACTTAATAATTCGGATCTCAGATTTTTTTTTTACTCCATCATTTTTGAGATGCTTCCTCCATTAAACTAGAGCACTGAATATTACAAACTTTTAAATTATAGCTCATGTCCGTATGTACCATGCATGTTGATAATACCTGCTAACTGAGCATATGAATATCCATTTTAGTCAGTATTATGGAGAATTCACAAATTAAATAATTCAAATGGAAATAAACAAAAATTAACTTGTTCCGAAATAGGTTTGAGATACGTCTCAGGAGTGGAAACTCCTTACACAGCTATCTCTTACCAATTTCACCTTTTTAATCAAAATAAAAAAGCAAAAACGCAAAATATTTTTGTAATTTTTGAAAAAATTTCAATTTTTTTTGTATTTTTCGAAAAAAAATTTGGAGTAAAAATAAAAACAAAACACACCTAAAAACAAGATACTGATCAACTTATTCCCTCCCCCAAACCTAAATGATTCATTGTCCCTAATGTCTTAAACAGTAGAAGAAGAGTTTAGAAGATAGTACCTGGTTAACTGAAATTCTACACGAAAAGTTAAAGGTTAAGATCCAGATTAATCCGACGCCTCTTACCACGATCGTCCTCGGACCAATTTATCTTTGAAAGGATAGGGTCAATTTGTGGTTCATAGGCTAAGATTTGGTCAATTAGATCCGGAGCAGTTCTGGCAGTGAAGAGGAGTTCATTAAAGGTTTTGACACGAACCCATTTCTCCGGGCATCATCAAGAAACACACAAAGAAAATCATAAAATCCTTCAATGTTGTACAGTCCAAGCGGTTTCTGGTGAATGTTCAGGTTCACCCAAGATAACACTGTAAATATTTCCTCCAATGTACCCAAGCCACCTGGCAAAGCAATAAAAGCATCATCACGGTTAATCATTTCTACCAATCGTTCAGACATACCTGGCACGATCAGTTCCTCTCCGTTTGATGGTCCAATAAGATTTGCCTCTACCAAGGGTTTTGGGATGATTCCCAAGACTTGACTGCCTCCTTCCTGTACAGCCTTTGAAACGATCCCCATAAGTCCAAGATTGCCTCCGCCATATACTAAGTTCATATTCCTTGCAGCTAAGACTCAACCCAATTCCTGTGCTGCTTCTACGTATTGTGGCTTAACTCCAACACTAGTACCGCAAAACACACAGATGATTTCAATTCGTCTTCTTGGAGTGGCTTCCATGTTTTACTCTGGATGTCTTCAAAAGTGCAATGATGAGTTAAATTTATAACACCTGAAAAAGGGTGAGTAAAATAATAGCACTAGTACCTGCCAAATGACAATTATTAGTTAACAGTAAAATAAATCGTGATAGTAAAAAAGGTCTGGATCCTGTCGGAGAAAATAAAAGAAAACAATAAAACAAATCACAATTATTAGGAAAAGACAAAGAGATATAATATGTACAAGAAATGTAGTGGCTTGATTGACGTCTATGCGTCAGGGACAAGCTTCCCTTCCAATTTTCTTATAAATTGGCAAACAGAGTCTTTTTAAGTCAGATTCCCAAGACTTAACTATTGTCTTCTTTTTGGAATTGTGTATGTAATTTACGGATTGCTATATGAACATATCCACTGGGATGCGTCTCAAGAGTTGAAGATATATCATCTAAAGACTCATTACTCAAGCCATCCCTAATGAATTTTATCTTATCTTCACGGTTATCAGACACCATTCCTAAAAAACGACAACACGTATTGCAATTCCAGCGTGCACATTTGTAACAAACACCCATTTTCTTAGCTCTATGTTTCTTTGCATATGTGCTTCTTCCAAAACCAGGCAGATGTGAAATAAAAGAGTCAGAAGACTCACATGCCAATCGGACTCGTGCTTCGATTACCCAACGAATGTCATTAGGAACACCATGGATCATTAGTAGTCTCATCCGTTCCAAGCGAGCTTTGTAGACTTTCATCAGAGAGTTTTGAGGGAGAGAAGGAAATTGCTTGTGAAGATTTGCGAGAACTTCTTCCATCCTGAAATGACTTTACCTGCAAAAATTAAACACACAAAAATAAAACACACCAGATCACAATATATACACAAATTGCATGGGTTGTCTCCATGCGAGCGCTAAATTTAACGTCGTCACTAGACGTGACTTCTCGAACGTTAGGCTGGATCTGAAAGTGTGACACTTTCTTTTTGTCGCTCAAATGATTCTCCCCAGTAGTGCTTGACACGTTGACTGTTAACCTTGAATGTTTCGTTGGTGTTGGGATCCAGTAACTCAACAGCTTCATATGGTAAAACCTGAGTGATCACAAATGGATTACCTAACGAATGTCATTAGGAACACCATGGATCGTTAGTAGTCTCATCCGTTCCAAGCGAGCTTTGTAGACTTTCATCAGATAGTTTTGAGGGAGAGAAGGAAATTGCTTATGAAGATTTACGAGAACTTCTTCCATCCTGAAATAACTTTACCTGCAAAAATTAAACACACAAAAATAAAACACACCAGATCACAATATATACACAAATTGCATGGGTTGCCTCCCTGCGAGTGCTAAGTTTAACGTCGTCAACTAGACGTGACTTCTGGAACATTAGACTGGATCTGAGAGTGTGACACTTTCTTTTTGTCGCTCAAATGATTCTCCCCAGTAATGCTTGATACGCTGACTGTTAACCTTGAATGTTTCGTTGGTGTTGGGATCCAGTAACTCAACAGCTCCATATGGTAAAACCTGAGTGATCACAAATGTACCTGACCGTCTTGATTTCAACTTTCCAGGGAAAAGTTTCAAGACCTTAGACTCAATAGCCCACGATCTTCCTTATAGATAAACATTTAATAGATTTCCTTATAGGATATGATTATACATGTTGGGCGGGGTAGTCATAATTGGAACTTAATCTTAATGAATCTAGGTAATTTGATTGACATAGACATATGGTTCAATTGGATTATACTAGGTATTTGTAAATGATCATCGAAAGAGGCTTTTACATAATTTAATATTCCAGATTAATAAATCAATATTTTACCCAACTATAATATAACCACTTCATCTTTCAATAAAATTTGAAGAATTCACAACCCTAGATAGTTTTATATTTTGAATTTTCATTAATCTACTTCACGCAATTTAATTTACTTGTTTTAAATTTATAATCGTCACCATTTCAAATCAATCAAACAACCTGTTAGATACTAGTAATCACTTGACCTCATAAAATTAATAGATTAGGTACTAAGTCCTCGTGGGATCGATACTTTTTATACTACTTGAACGATACATACGCTTGCGTTATACGTGTGTGATTACGCCGGTCAAGTTTTTGGCGCCGTTGCCGGGGACTTCTTTATCTTTCATTATTAGTTTTGAGGTTAGATACGTTACTTGTATCTAATTTTCTTTTTACTTATTGTTTTCGTTTTATTATGTTTCAGGTTATCAGATTCTTAATGAGACGAACTAGAAGCTTTGAACTACGACCGCTTGACCCAGAAATTGAAAGAACTATCAGACAGTTAAGAAGGGAAAGGCGACAAGGCCAAGAAGCAATTGTTAACATGGAACCTGAACCTTTGGAGGTTGCACCACCAATTCCCATTCGAGACAGAACCATTCCGGTGGTTGATGGCCTCATTTCATGTATTGTACTTCCTCCCTTACCAGCAAATGCAAGTGACATCAAAACTTGCATTCAGATGATTCAGCAATCAGTGCAGTTTGGGGGAAAAGCAACTGAAGATGCTAATACCCACATCAGCAACTTTTTGGAAGTTTGAGGCACTTTCAATTACAACCGAGAAGCTGAAGAAGCAATGAGACTGCGTATTTTTCCATACTCCTTGAAGGACAGAGCTAAAGCTTGGCTACATTCACTTCCACCAGGTTCCATTACAACTTGGAATACTTTAGCCACCAAATTTCTTGCAAAGTATTTTCCACCAGCCAGAACTGGAAAATTGAGGAATGACATCACATCCTTTGTACAGAAAGAATCAGAAACTCTCTATGAAGCTTGGGAAAGGTACAAAGATTTGCTCCGGAAATGTCATCACCATGAGATTCCAAAATGGCTTCAAGTCCAAACATTCTATAATGGACTTTCTGGAATATGAGAACCACAATCGATGCTGATACTGGAGGAGCGTTGATGGAAAAAGGAGAAGATCAAGCCTGAGACCTAATTGAAGAAATGGCCAACAATAATTCATTGTGGCCAACAAAAAAGAGCATGATTCAACGAATTGCTGGAATTTATGAAGTTGGAGCCAATACAGCAGTCAGTGCCAAACTGGATCAAATATGCAAATTCATGGAGACTCTCGGCATGCAAAGCAACACTGGAACCACAAATCCACCATATGGAGAAGCACCAGAACAAAATCAACTTGAAGAAACAGTGAATTATGTCAACAATTTCGACAGACAGGAGAACAATCCATATTCCAACACCTACAATCCAGGGTGGAGGAATCATCCCAATTTCTAATGGAGCAATAATTCAGGGCAAAAGAATTATCCACCACCTGGATTCCAGCAACAGAACAAAAGCCAGGAGTTTGAAAAAGATCCATAAATGAAAGATTGGCTTGCAGAGATGTTCAAAAAGCAACAAGCAGCATATGATGCTATGTTTCAAAGTCAATCTGCTTCCATCAAAGCACTGGAGAATCAAATTGGACAACTGGCCAATGCTCAGAGTTACAGACCACCAGGAAATCTTCCCAGCAATACAGAACCAAATCCAAGGAACCGAGGGAAGGAGCAATGTCAAGCCATTACCTTGAAAAGTGGTATTGAAATCAACAAAGATGTTGGAATCAAGGCAACCATTGAAGATGTTCCAAAAGAAGCAGAGAAACATATGGATGAAAAAGAAGCAAAGGAAAAAGAACAGATCACTCCACCTCCACCTTTTCCTCAGCGTCTTCAGAAAAGCAAACTAGACAAGCAGTTTGCTCGATTCTTGGAGGTATTCAATAAGCTGCACATCAACATCCTATTTGCAGAAGCTTTGGAACAAATGCCCAGCTATACTAAATTCATTAAAGACATTCCTGTGATTGATGTACAAAAATGAGAATTGACCATGAAAGTTCAAGACCAAGAAGTTACCTTCAATGTTTTCAAAGCTATGAAATTCCTAAGTGAAGAAAAAGAAGAAGAATGTTTCAGAATTGATGTTGTTGATAGTATCATTCATGATACTGATACAGTTCCCACAGACAAACTTCAAGCTTGCATCACCAACATGACTGACACTGAGTTAGATGCTGAAATTCTGGAATGTATCAACTATCTTGACAAGCCATTTCATTTCAAAGTGACACAACCAATTGAAAGTTTGGAACTACCAAAGAAAGACCGGATCAAGCCTTCGATTGAAGAACCACCACAGTTGGAGCTGAAGTTACTTCCGAGTCATCTCAGGTATGCATTTCTTGGAAAATCTTCTGAATTACCTGTTATTATTTCATCTTCGCTAACATTGGAGCAGGAAGAAAAGTTGTTGAGAGTGTTACGAGAGCACAAGAAAGCCATTGGATGGACTATAGCAGATATTCGAGGCATTAGTCCATCATTCTGCATGCACAAGATCTTGATGAATGATGAGTACAAACCCACAGTGGAATATCAACGGAGACTCAATCCAATCATGAAGGAAGTCGTGAAGAAAGAAATCATCAAATGGTTGGATGCTGGCATCATTTACCCCATCTCAGACAGCAGTTGGGTGAGTCTTATGCAGTGTGTGCCGAAGAAATGAGGAATTACTGTGGTTACCAATGAAAAGAATGAGCTAATCCCAACAAGAACGGTGACTGGATGGAGAGTATGTATGGACTACAGGAAGCTGAACAAAGCCCCGAGGAATGATCATTTTCCGCTGCCATTCATTGATCAGATGTTGGACAAATTGGCGGGACGTGAGTTCTATTGCTTTCTGGATGGATATTCAGGGTACAATCAGATTGCTATCGCCCCAGAAGATCAGGAGAAAACCACATTTACATGTCCCTATGGTACTTTTGCTTTCCGCAGGATGCCATTTGGATTATGTAATGCCCTGCCACATTTCAGCGTTGTATGATGGCCATCTTCTCAGACATGCTGGAGCAGAGTATGGAGGTTTTCATGGATGACTTTTCTTTGTTTGGAGATTCTTTTGACCATTGTTTGCAAAATTTAGAACAGGTATTAAAAATGTGTGAAGATACAAATCTAATACTCAACTGGGAGAAATGCCACTTTATGGTGCAGGAAGGCATAGTTCTTGGACACCGGATCTCACAAAAGGGAATTGAGGTAGACAAAGCAAAGATAGAGACAATTGAAAAACTACCTCCACCAACATTAGTCAAAAGAATTCGGAGTTTTCTTGGACATGCAGGTTTTTACAGGAGATTTATCAAAGACTTTTCCAAAATTGCAAAACCTCTTTGCAATCTTCTGGAAAATGATGTGACTTTGAACTTCACCAAAGAATGCCAGGAAGCTTTTGAGATCTTAAAACAAAAGCTGGTTTCTGCCCCCATCATAGTAGCACCAGATTGGACTCTTCCATTTGAGGTAATGTGTGATGCTAGTGATTTTGCTGTAGGTGCAGTTTTGGGACAACGCAAAGCAAATATATTCCACACCATTTACTACTCTAGGAGAAATTTGAATGAAGCTCAACTCAACTACACAACCACTGAAAAGGAGTTGCTTGCAGTTGTGTTCGCTTTTGACAAATTCCGCTCTTATCTGTTGGGTCCCAAAATGGTGGTCTACACAGATCATTCAGCAATCAAATACCTGATCGCGAAGAAAGATGCCAAACCCAGATTGATCCGTTGGATACTTCTTCTGCAATAATTCGATGTGGAGATCAGAGACAGGAAAGGAACAGAAAATCAAGTGGCAGATCATCTATCGAGGCTCGAGAATGGAGAAACAGCTGGCAAAGAACTATCAATCAAAGAAACTTTTCCAGATGAATAGCCGTTTGCCATAAAATAGCAGGAAGTCCCTTGGTATGCTGACTATGTCAACTACATAGTGTCAGGAAAATGGCCATTGGAATGGACAACTCAGCAACGGAAGAAATTCTTCAAGGAAGTCAAACATTATGTCTGGGATAAGCCGTACCTGTTCAAATGATGTGCTGATCAATTACTGAGATGATGTGTTCCACATGAAGAGGTCAACAGTGTTTTGCAGCACTGTCATTCATCACCATACGGCGGACACTTCAGCGAAAATAAAACTGCAGCTAAAGTCCTTCAATCAGGTTTGTTCTGGCCCAATATTTTTAAAGATGCTCACTTGTTTGTTCTTCAATGTGACAGATGTCAGAGAATGGGGAATATTTCGAGGAGAAATGAAGGACCGTTGTAAAATATTCTGGAAGTTGAGATATTCGATGTGTGGGGAATTGATTTCATGGGACCCTTGTTCCATCATTCGGAAACCTATACATATTGGTTGCTGTAGACTACGTCTCAAAATGGGTTGAAGCAATTGCAATACCATCCAATGATTCAAAAGTGGTGATCAAATTCTTGAAAAAGAATATTTTCACTCGCTTCGGAACACCTCGGGCAATTATCAGTGATAGTGGCACACATTTTTGCAACAGATATTTCGATGCACTCCTATCCAAATATGAAGTTACTCACAAGGTTGTAACAGCCTACCATCCACAGTCAAATGGGAAAGTTGAAGTTTCAAACAGAGAAATCAAAAGAATCTGGGAGAGAACTGTTGGATCAACAAGGAGGGACTGGTATACAAAACTGGATGATGCATTATAGGCCTACCGGACAGCTTACAAGACACCCATTGGTATGTCCCCATATCGATTGGTGTTTGGGAAAGCATGCCATCTGCCAGTTGAGCTTGAACATAAGGTGTACTGGGCACTGAAGAAGTTGAATCTTGAACCACAAGCTGCAGGAAAGAAAAGACTTCACCAACTCAATGAATTGGAGGAATTTCGCCTACAAGCTTATGAAAATGCCAAATTGTACAAGGAAAAGACCAAGAAATGGCATGACCTAAAAATAGTGCACAAACAATTGAAACCAAGGCAACAGGTGTTGTTGTACAACTCGAGGTTGAAACTTTTCCCTGGAAAGTTGAAATCAAGGTGGTCAGGTCCCTTTGTGATCACTCAGGTTTTACCATATGGAGCTGTTGAGTTACTGGATCCTAACACCAACAACACATTCAAGGTTAACAGTCAGCGTGTCAATCACTACTGGGGAGAACCGTTGGAGCGACAAAAAGAAAGTGTTACACTTTCAGATCCAGCCCAATGAACGAAAAGTCAAGTCTAGCTGACGACTCTAAAACTTAGCGCTCGCAGGGAGGCAACCCATGCAATTTGTGTATATATTGTGATTTGATATGATTTAATTTTGTGTGTTTAGTATTTGCAGATTAAGACATTTCAAGATAGAAGAAGCTCTCGCAAGTCTTCACAAGCAATTTCCTTCTCTCCCTCAAAAATCTCTGATGAAAGTTTACAAAACTCGCTTGGAACGGATGAGGATACTGATGATTAAAGGTATTCCTACTGACATTCGTTGGGTAATTGAAGCACGAGTCCGATTGGCAGGTGAGTCTTCTGATTCTTTTAGTTCATATCTGTCTGGTTTTGGAAGAAGCACATATGCAAAGAAACGTAGAGCTAAGCAAATGGGTGTTTGTTACAAATGTGCACGCTGGAATTGCAATACTCGTTGTCGTTCTTTAGGAATGGTGTCTGATAATCTTGAAGATAAAATTAAATTCATTAGGGATGGCTTGAGTAAGGAGTCTGTAGATGATAGATCTTCGACTCTTGAGACGCATCCCAGTGGATATGTTCATATAGCCATTCACAAATTACACACACAATTTCAAAAAGAAAGACAATAGTTAAGTCTCAGGAATCTGACTCAAAAAGACCCTGTTTGCCAATTTATAAGAAAAATTGGATGGGAAGCTTGTCCCTGACGCATAGACATTAATCAAGCTGTAAATTCTTGTACATATTATATCTCTTTGTCTTTTCCTAATAAATGTGATTTGTTTTGTTATTTTCTCTGACAGGATTCAGACCTTTTTTACTATCACGATTTATTTTACTATTTTGCTAGTAATCGTCCTTTGGAAGATACTAGTGCTATTATTTTTACTCACCCTTTTCAGGTATTTTAAATTCAACTAATCATTGCACTTTTGAAGACATCCATAGTAAAACATGGAAGCCACTTCAAGAAGACGAGTTGAAAACATCTGTGTGTTTTGTGGTAGTAGTGTTGGTACTAAACCACAATACGTAGAAGCAGCACAAGAATTGGGTCGAGTCTTAGCTGCAAGAAATATGCACTTAGTATATGGCAGAGGCAATCTTGGACTAATGGGGATCGTTTCAAAGGCCGTACAGGAAGAAGGCAGTCATGTTTTGGGAATCATCCCAAAACCCTTGGCAGAAGCAAATCTTATTGAATCATCAAACGGATAGGAACTGATCGTGCCAGGTATGTCCGAACGACTAGTGGAAATGATTAACCGTGTTGATGCTTTTATTGCTTTGCCAGGTGGCTTGGGTACATTGGAGGAAATTTTTATAGTACTATCTTGGGCGAACCTGAACATACACCAGAAACCAATTGGGTTGTTTAACGTTGATGGATTTTATGATTTTCTTTGTGTGTTTCTTGATGATGCCCGGAGAAATGGATTCGTATCAAAACCTTTGAAAGAACTACTCTTTACTGCCAGAACTCCTTCAGATCTAATTGACCAACTCTTAGCCTATGAACCACAAGTTGACCCTATCCTTTCAAAGATAAATTGGTCCGAGTACGATCGTGGTAAGAGGCGTCGGATTAATCTGGATCTTAACCTTTAATTTCCTGTAAAATTTCAGCTAACCAGGTATTATCTTCTAAACTCTTCTTCTACTGTTTAGGGAGTATGTGATGGTTTGGTGTCTTCCTTCACTCACTACCTTTCTATAAGGAAAAGCTGTGAAGGCACCTAGATAATCATTCACCCGTAGCTCATTGTGATAGACTAATGTGGAGGACTCGTTGTTTATTCCTGACACCAAGCGATAAGAGCCTAAGAGGCTTGGGTACTTAAGAGAGCCTCGCTCCACCCTCCCTCTGGGGAATCTACAACGGGAAATCTACATTGTTTTTAGTTTGTGTGTTGTTTTTATTTTTAGTCCAAAATTTTTCGAAAAATACAAAAAAATTGAAAATTTTTCAAAAATTACAAAAATATTTTGTGTTTTTGTGTTTTTATTTTAACTAAATAGGTGAATTTGGTAAGAGATGGCTGAGTAAGGAGTTTTCACTCTCTAGACGTATCTTAAAACCATATTTTTGAAACAAGTTAATTTTTGTTTATTTCCTTTTGAATTATTTAATTTGTAAATTCTCCATTAAACTGACTAAAATGGATCTTCATATACTTAGTTAGCAGGTATTATCAACATGCATGGTAACATACGGACATGAGCTAAAAATTGTAAAGTTTGTAATATCCAGTACTCTAGTTCATTTGGAGGAAACATCTAAAAAAAGTGATGGAATAAAAAAAAATACTTCTGAGATCCGAGTTATTAAGTCTGTAAGGGTGTTTTAACACCTAGTGCCCTAAAACCAACTGGTTTAGGAGTCATTGGCCCAAAGCTCGCTACATGGATCAAAAAGATGACAGAAAATATATATATATATATATCTGAAGTCTGAGTAATTAAGTCCGTAGGGGTATCTTAACACCTGGTGCCCTAAAGCCAACTGGTTTGGGAGTCACCAACCTAACACTCGTTACATAGATGGAAGATATTGTATATAAATAAAAAATAGAGAAAAAATCAAAGAAAAAAATCAGAAAAATCAGAAAATTATTCCATTACTACAAAAAGGTGTGAATTCTGATAAAACTTTAGGACAAAAATATTACTCTCTTATCAACTGCACTTATGACTGTTGTGGGCAAAAATGAGTTGTTTAATATTTACTTATCCAGTAATTTAGAAAGAAACAAAACAACTAGTAAACTTGGAGTAGAAGTTTCACCTAATTAGTCACTAAATTCTTTATTCTTTTTTCTCTTGTCTTTTTGCTTTTGTGTGCATTAGTTTCACTACCTTTTTACTTTTGTAAAATGTTTGTGGGTATCATTGTTGTAAACCCTCACGAGACTACAACTCGTCCACTAGGGACACCCAGGGGTTTAAGAGCTTGTTGCATATGCTAAATGCAACCATGATCCCTACGAAAGTGGCTTAGTTAAATTTTATTATGTTATTTTGCTCGAGGACTAGCAAAATGTTAGGTTTGGGGGTGTTATGAGTGGTAAATGTATCACTATTTCCCACTCATTTAACTTAATATTTTGTATAGTTTCTTGAGTTTTGTGAATATTTTGATGTGTTTTGTGTTATTTTGTAGATAAATAAAATTTCAGGACATTCTGGAGGTGATTTGGAGCAAAACTGTGAAAATTGGCAAAAAGGGTATTTTGGTAATTTTGTAGCGTCGCGACACCGAAACCCTTGGCGTCCCGACCTCTAACGTGCGCCGGAGGCTGCTAACATGCACCAGGTCAACAAGTCAAAGTTTGACAAGTTTGACTTTGCTAACGTGAGCCGTGCCACGTGTCATCATCACAAGCGATCTGCTAACGTGCGCCGCATGCCACGTCTCAAGAATTCAACGAGCCGAAATTTTTCAGCCGCCTTGCCACTTGTCAAAAATTCAATGAGCCGAAATTTTTCAGCCGCATTGCCACGTGTCCGGACGAGATTGTGCCAAGCAAAAAGGGGCTGGCGTCGGGACGCCAGAGGCTTATTCGGGCCTATAAATTCAGAGCGAATTTTTAGTTTCAAATGTACCACTTCCTCTGAAATCTCTTATATAAATTGGGAGTTCTCTTCTTAGTTTCTTTAAATATTCAGTTTTAATTACGTTTTGTAGTAGTAACTTTCTTCTATAAATAGTACTTTTCCTTCTTAAACTTATTTACTTTTACTATTCATCCATGAGGAGGTAACTTCTCCATGCTGAGGTAAAAATGTAATTCTTTTACTATTGCTATTTAGATTTATCTCCCTTAAAATATAATATATAAACTATTTAAAACATGACTTAATGAGGATACCGCCATACTGTACGGTTGGTTTAATTTTGTTCCGCCTTATGGCTGGTTTATTTTTAATTTGACTTAATCAGGTTACCGCCTATATGAGTGGTTGGCAAAAATATCACAAGTATATATATTATTTTATGGGAGATATCTAAATAGTAAATAGTAGAAGTTAATTCCTTTTACCTTAGCATTTCTTTTTATTGTAATTTATTATTCTACAATTACTTTTCAGCAATTTCACTTTATGTCTTTTAAGTTTTTATCAGCTTTAGCTATGTGTTGTAACTAAGTTAAATATCTAGGGTTGTGATAAAATCTAATATCACCTGTTTAAAAAGGGTTAGATTATAGTTTGGGTAATTAAAAAGTTTATTTATTGAGTCATAATCTTAATGCTTTTTATTAACTGGCCACTAATAAAATTGACTAGATAAAACTTAAAATGAACTAGACATAGAGACTTTAAGTTTAAAGACCTTAGACTCAATAGCCCACGATCTTCCTTAAGGATAGATAAACCTTTAATAGATTTCCTTACAGGATAGGATTATACCTGTTGGGCGGGGGTAGTCATAATTGGAACTCAATCTTAATGAATCTAGGTAATTTGGTTGACATAGACATATGGTTCAATTGGATTATACTAGGTATTTGTAAATGATCATCGAAAGAGGCTTTTACATAATTTAATATTCCAGATTAATAAATCAATATTTTACCCAACTATAATATAACCACTTCATCTTTCAATAATATTTGAAGAATTCACAACCCTAGATAGTTTTATAATTTGAATTTTCATTAATCTACTTTCACGCTATTTAATTTACTTGTTTTAAATTTAGAATCGTCACCATTTTAAATCAATCAAACAACATGTTAGATACTAGTAATCACTTGACCTCATAAAATTAATAGATTATGTACTAAGTCCTCGTGGGATCGATACTTTTTATACTACTTAAATGATACGTACGCTTGCGTTATACGTGTGTGATTACGCAGGTCAGTAAGCAGTGGCAACTTTGTGAGTAACTTCGTATTTGGATAGGAGTGCATCAAAATATATGTTGCAGAAATGCGAGCCACCATCTCTGATAATTGCCTGAGGTGTTCCGAATCGAGTGAAAATGTTCTTTTTCAGGAATTTGATCACCACTTTTGAATCATTGGATGGCAGTGTAATTGCTTTCACCCATTTGGAGACGTAGTCTACAGCAACCAGGATGTACATGTTTCCGTATGATGGAACAAAGGGTCCCATGAAATCTATACCCCACACATCGAATATCTCTACTTCCAGAATATTTTGCAGTGGTCTTTCATTTCTCCTCAAAATATTTCCCGTTCTCTGGCACCTGTCACATTGAAGAGTAAAAAGATAAGCATATTTAAAAAGAGTGGGCCAGAACAAACCTGATTGTAGGATTTGGCTGCAGTTTTGTTTCCGCTGAAGTGTCTGCCATATGGTGATGAATGACAGTGTTGCAAAACATTGTTGACTTCCTCATCTGCAACACAACACGTCAATAATTGATTAGCACAGCGTTTGAACAGGTACGGCTCATCCCAAATATAGTGCTTGACTTCTTTGAAGAACTTATTCCTTTGCTGAGTTGTCCATTCCAACGGCCATTTTCTTGATACAATGAAGTAACATAGTCAGCATACCAAGGGACATCCTGCTGTTTCATGGAAAACAGCTGTTCATCTGGAAAAGTTTTTTTGATTGTCAGTTCTTTACCAGTTGTTTCTCCATTCTCAAGCCTCGATAGAAGATCTGCCACTTGGTTCTCTGTCCTTTTCCTGTCTCTGATCTCCACGTCAAATTCTTGCAGAATAAGTATCCAACGGATCAATTTGGGTTTGGCATCTTTCTTCGTGATCAAGTATTTGATTGCTGAATGATCTGTGTAGACCACCACTTTGGGACCCAACAGATAGGAGCAAAATTTGTCAAAAGCGTACACAATTGCGAGCAACTCCTTTTCAGTGGTTGTGTAGTTGAGTTGAGCTTCATTCAAAGTTCTGCTAGAGTAGTAAATGGTGTGGAAAATCTTTACTTTGCATTGTCCCAAAACTGCTCCTACAGCAAAATCAATAGCATCGCACATCACCTCAAATGGAAGGGTCCAGTATGGGGCTACAATGATGGGGGCAGAGACCAGCTTCTGTTTTAAGATCTCAAAAGCTTCATGGAATTCTTTGGTGAAGTTGAAAGACACATATTTTCCAAAAGATTGCATAGAGGTTTAGCAATCTTGGAAAAGTCTTTGATAAATCTCCTGTAAAAACCTGCATGTCCGAGAAACCTATGAATCCCTTTTACTGATGTTGGTGGAGGTAATTTATCAATTGTTTCGATCTTTGCTTTGCCTACCTCGATTCTCTTTTGTGAGATCCGATGTCCAAGAACAATGCCTTCCTGCACCATGAAGTGTCATTTCTCCCAGTTGAGTACCAGGTTGGTGTCTTCACATCTTTGTAACACATGTTTCAAATTTTGTAAGCAGTGGTCAAAAGAGTCTCCAAATACAGAAAAATCATCCATGAATACCTCCATACTCTGCTCTAGCATGTTTGAGAATATGGCCATCATGCAACGCTGAAATATGACAGGAGCATTACATAATCCAAATGGCATCCTGCGGAAAGCAAAAGTACCATAGGGACATGTAAGGGTATTTTTCTCCTGATCTTCTGGTGCGATAGCAATCGGATTGTATCCTGAATATCCATCCAGAAAGCAATAGAACTCATGTCCCACCAGTCTGTCCAATATTTGATCAATGAATGTCAGCGAAAAATGGTCATTTCTCGTGGCTTTGTTCAGTTTTCGGTAGTCCATGCATACTCTCCATCCAGTCACTGTTCTTGTTGGAATTAGCTCGTTCTTTTCATTTGTGACTACAATGATTCCTCCTTTCTTTAGCAAACCCCCTGCATAGGACTCACCTAAGTGCTGTCTGAGATGGGGTAAATGATGCCAGCATCCAACCATTTGATGATTTCTTTCTTTACGACCTCATTCATGATTGGATTGAGTCTCCGTTGATGCTCCACTGTGGGTTTGTACTCATCATTCATCAGAATCTTGTGCATGCAAAATGATGGACTAATGCCTCAAATGTCTGCTATAGTCCAACAAATGGCTCTTTTGTGTTCTCGTAACACTATTAGTAACTTTTCTTCATGCTCCAATGTTAGTGAAGAAGAAATAAAAACAGGTAATTCAGAAGAGTTTCCAAGAAATGCATACCTGAGATGGCTCAGAAGTAACTTCAGCTCCAGCCGTGGTGGTTCTTCAATCGAAGGCTTGATTCGATCTTTCTTTGGAAGTTCCAGACTTTCCACTTGTGGTGTCGATTTGAATAGGAATGGTTTGTCAATGTAGTTGATACATTCCAGGATTTCAGCATCTAGCTCGCTGTCAGTCATGTTGGTGATGCAAGCTTCAAGTTTGTCTGTAGGAGTTGTATTAGTATCCTGAACGATACTATCAACAACATCAATTCTGAAACATTCTTCTTCCTTTTCATCGCTCGGGAATTTCATGGCTTTGAAAACATTAAAGGTAACTTCTTGGTCTTGAACTTTCATGGTCAGTTCTCCTTTTTGTACATCAATAACAGTTCTTCTTGTCACCAAGAATGGTCTTCCAATGATGATAGATACATCTTTGTCTTCTTCCATGTCAAGGATAATGAAATCTGCTGGAAGAATGAGTTTGTCGACTTTGACCAGCACATCTTCAATAACACCTCTTGGAAATGCGAGCGTTCGATCAGCAAGTTGTAGTGAGACTGAGGTAGGCATTGCTTCTCCAATTTGCAGTTTCCTGTAAATAGAAAAAGGCATTAAATTAACACTTGCACCTAAGTCACATAAAGCCTTACTGATATAGTGTTCTCCAATGGTGCATGAGACAGTGAAACTGCCAGGATCTTTCAACTTTGGGGGAAGTTTCCTCTGAATGATGGCACTGTATTCTTCCATCAATGAATTTATAAATGCCAATACCATCACTATTATGAGGCTGAAGCAAATGTCAAATGATCCACTTCTCGCTATAAAGTTCTGATAGTCAAATTTCTATTTTTCCGTTAAGAGAGATTACAGAATTACGTAAAGTATTGGGAGGACACTAATAGATTTAAAATTCCATAATCAATTAGTGTTTTTATTTTGAAATGAAAAATATTCTACTAATGTTTAATTGTTGTCTTGTAGATGACTATCCTAAATCCATTGATGCGACTCTTGGATTCCAATAAACTTAAAGGAGTTGAAAATTATTTTGAATGGGAAATGAACATCTACATTGTCTTGGAGTTTGAAAAGTTGACCTATGTAACTATCAATCCACTGCCTGTTGAAATCGATCCTGACTTTACTCCTGAAGAGTGTGAAACAATTACAAAATGGAAGGATGATAACCTGAAGGTGCAATCCTACATTTTACGATTGATGGTTCCAAATTTGCTCAGGCAGTACATAGAAGTACCGGATGCTTGGAGCATTATGCAAACACTCAAGGAGTTTTTCGAGGTAAATCAAGAAATCGAAATATATCGAAGGTCTAAGAAATTTTTTCGTGCTGAACTCAAGGATGGAGGAGCTGTCAGCATTCATGTTTTGAATATGATCGACCAAATCCAATATCTAGAATGACAGGGCATTGTAATTGATGAACGGCTAGGCCGTAATTTGATTCTGTCTTATTTGCCTGGAATTTATGCTGGCATTGTGTAAAACTTTCACATGCATTCGATGTTTCGCCGTATGTAACATATTATGAAGAACTTCATAATATGTTACATACGGAGAAATAAGATTTGAAGAAAGGCAATCCAATTATGTACCTCCATGGTGGAGTAATCACTTCTAAGACTTCTAGGAAGTCGAAGAAAATCAAAATGGGAAAGAATAAGATTTCAAAGAAAAAAACTAAGAAGCGCTGTAGGAGCGAAACGGGGTTTACCGCTATGCCTATGATGTTCGGCAACCACGACACTATTGGGCTCGCAGCCCGTAGAGAGTACGGAGTAGCCCACGGGGGACTAAACCGGAGAATAAAGGAGTCGCCACCCAGTGTGAACTGGGAAATGATTTAAGGCCGCACTCACCCTTCGCAAGGGAAGACCTCAAACCGTTGGGTTCGGAATGGTCCCTTACTTATGCTAGTATAATGGACGGGTTCACACAATGGTATAACCAAGTCTTATGCAGCACATGCAAGATAATTCAAATAAACACACAAATTTGCACACCCATAAACATGAATATAAATAAAAGCAAATATATGGTTCCAAAAACATATTAAATAAAGAAGTACGATAATGTAAATTATAAAACAATAAAAAAACGTTAATAATAAATGCAAATAATTAAGCACATAATGCAAAATAAATAATTAAAGAGATGAAAATGCATAAAATATAAAGAAAGAGGTTGTCCAGTGTGTGTGCGTTCGTGTAGCATTCGTCAACGCGTTCGAACGAAATATTCTAGAGAGTTCACGTTCATGTGGCGTTCGAGAACGCGTTCGAACGGAGTGAGGCAGAATGCTTGCGTTCGAAACGCGTTCGAACGTTCTTATGAAAATAGCATTCATAATGACATAAACACACATTTTTGAGTAATTCCCGAGTGGTACATGGAGTTGTATCCCAAGTACATACCGCACTACCATCCATTCGGATTCGGCTACGGAATTTATGTCAGGGTTTCCATCCGATATACCGTAAGGGATAATACACACAATCATTAATGAAATGTAAACGGACGTAAAAATATATGCGAAATAATATAACGAAATATAAATAAAAGTGAAGGCAGAATATTAAAATGACAATAAAAGTAAATAGACAAAAAACTAAATGATAAAATAAATGCGATAAAAAAAAGATAAATAACAAAATAAATGCGAAATAATAAAATAAAGATAAACAATAAAATAAATACGGAATAATAAAATAAAGATAAACAATAAAATAAATACAGAATAAGAAAATAACAATGAAAGTAAATGAATAAATGAATAACAAACAAAAAAAATAAAAAATAAAAAAATAAATAACGGAACGTCAAAGAAAGATGTGACCAGAAAATTTGGCCGTCTTTAATGTAGGACTTCGCATACCCCAGCTGGACGTATTTCACGTCCAGCCAGACATGCCATGTCCAGAACTACAAAATAAATACAGTAAAGGGTGCCATCAGGTCTTACCTTTTAAATTGCTTATTGGAAGTGCGTTAGGCCGTCGCCGGAAGGATTAAAGCTTGCTATTTTTCTGGTTTGCTGGTTCGCTGTTTCTGCTCGTTGTTTCGCTGTTTTTGGGCTGCTATTTTTGCTATTTTTGGCTGATGTTTCTGATGATTTTGGGCTACGATTTTCTACAGTTTCCTTCACTGTTTTGGACTATTTTTTTATTGGTTTCACGATTTTGGTGAAGCTTTGCTAGTTTCTTGTTGTTTCTTTGCTCTTGGTTTTTGGTTATATTTTGGTGGTTGGCTACTGTTTATTTGCTTGCTTCGATCTGTTGTTCGGTGGGTGCAGTTTGTTTTTGGCTGGTTGTATGTTTAATTTGTTCGGTGAGGGCAGTTTATTTTTGGCTTTGTTGAAGGGTTTGTTCGGTGGGGGCAATTTGTTTTTGGCTTTGTCAAAGGGTTTGTTGCTGTTTGGTCGGTGAGGGCTAAAGGGTTTGTTGCTGTTTGGTCGGTCAGGGCTGAAGGGTTTGTTGCTGTTTGGTCGGTCAGGGGCTGCTGGTTGAAAGGTTTTTTGGGGGTTGTTTGTGTTTGATCTGGGATGCTTCACTGTTGTTTGCCGTGACAAGAAGACAGAAGGGGTTTAGGGTTTGATGAGTTGCCGAGAAGAAGAGAAAGCGGAAGAGACCTTAGGTTTTTGTTGTATTTGCCGTGTGAAGCTCCATAGGGTTTGGTTTTTGTTGTCTTTTTATAATACCAAGGGATCTCATAGTCTTGGAAATAAATCAAATAAATATAGGAGATATTTTCGTAATTTATTTAGGGAATTTTTTTTGTAAATTTGGTGAGGAGGATATTTTAAATC
This sequence comes from Zanthoxylum bungeanum, assembly GCA_019454045.1. NCBI lineage: Eukaryota > Viridiplantae > Streptophyta > Magnoliopsida > Sapindales > Rutaceae > Zanthoxylum > Zanthoxylum bungeanum. Next base: position 55,519 of record SKCR01026632.1, on the reverse strand, counting down.
TTGTTAAATTGGAAGGTGATTTGAGGGATTTTGACATGTATTTTGCATGGGATTTTTACTATTTGGGAAGGCTTTGGCGTGTGGGCTTGGTGATAGATGGGCCGGTTGGGTTTGAGGGTGGATAAGCTTTGGGTGTGTGGACTTTCATGGGTTGCAGTGGTTTGGTTTGAAATAGCGGCTAAGCGAATCCGAGGCGGGCTAGTGAGTCTGAATCCGATGATGTGTTAGTTTTAGAGGTTTTTCCTTCCGGCATTCATTTACCGCGACTTCCGTAACTTTTCAGGTAGTGCCACCATACGAGGCTCATCATCGGGCTTATGTAAAAATGAAGTGCCTACAGTCGCCCCCACATTGATGGGGCTTGTGCAGTGTGTGACAGTGACAACCCTATCAAAGTCATGCATGCATTTTTACTTACCTGGTTCGTCGACCGTTGCCTGACTTACCTGTTGTTTCGTTACTGGTGTGAGAAGGTTCATTCCCAAACCGTTACTGGTGTGAGATGGTTCATTCTTGGACTGTTCCTGAGTTGAGATGGTTCATTTTTGAACCGTTCCTGAGTTGAGATGGTTCATTTTTGGACTGTTCCTGAGTTGAGATGGTTCATTTTGGACCGACCCTGAGTTAAGATGGTTCATTTTTGAACCGTTCCTGAGTTAAGTTGATGGCGAGGTGTTTTGACCCCTGTGTTTTGTTTCCGAACCACCGAGTTGGTTTTGTTCCCGAATTGAGTTGAGTTGATGGTGAGGCGCTTTGACCCCTAGGTTTTGTTCCCGAACCACCGAGTTGGTTTTGTTCCCGAATTGAGTAGAGTTGATGGCGAGGCGCTTTGACCCCTGGATTTTGTTCCCGAACCACCGAGTGGGATTTGTTCCTGAATCGAGTTGAGTTTGTTGCCATTCCCGGCTTGCTCGTCTTTTGCCGCTTTTTCATTTTTTTCTTCAAAAACCTGCGAACACAAAACAAAAATTGCATTTATGTGACATGTATGCATGTATGCATGGATGTATTTCCTATTCCGATGGGTTTTCTTTGTCCTTTTGGCTTGATGTTATCCTTGGTTAGGCATTCCTTGCGCTCTTTGGTGCCCTTTGCCTATAAAAGTCTTTGGTCGCCCCATGTGCCTGCTTATAGTTTCCTCCTGTTAATTCTACTCTGGTGATTGCTCATTTTTCTTTGGTGCCATGGCTCAAGATCCCGTTATGTCCCTTATTCGCGAGGTAGTAGACTGGTCGCCCCCAAACCTGGTTTAGCTTTCCGCTCTCCACTGTTTTCACTAGGTCAATGTGGATTACGCCTTCTTGAAAGCGACCTCATCCTTTTGGGATACCAAAAATCATGTCTTCTGAAATTCGACTCCATTGTCCATCACTATGTGATGTGGCATTCTGTGTCAACATACTATATTACAGGCTACGAAATAGTCCCAATAGTTATACATATGATTGTCCTCAAAGAATGCTCAGTAATGAAACCAGAGAACCTTCAAAACACTCGATGCAACTCAAATCCGAGTTGTTGAATAAATGATCTAAGCCAGACTCAAAATGTGTGTGTGTAAAGGTTCATTTACAGCTTGATTCCTAGGTAAGCCAACTCAATGATTTCGTTTTAAAAATTGGGATCGATGGGTCAAACCAACCTAGATGTCTCAATTATGCTCTGCAATTGCTTTTTTGTGCTCAATATGGTATGATTTTCTTTTTCTTTTCTTTTATCTCTCTCTCTGTTTTTTTTTCCAACACATCTACCCTTTAAGGTAGCATTTCTCCTCATGGTGGTCCTAATACTCGCACATGGGTAGCTTCACGCTTATTGGTTATAGGTGGTTAAATTTTATTTTATTTTATTTTATTTTATTTTATTTTATTATGATTATTATTATTATTATTTTTCTTTAAAGACTTTTCTTTTATTTTCAATCATACCACACATCATAACACAAGCAAATCAGGATAGACATCTAAGCAAACAGTCATTCATCGACCTGCAATTTCTTCAACTAGTCACATTGCCAACTACTCAAGTTTTCGCTGCTAAGAACCTATAATTAAGTGCTTACGAGTCTAGCATAGATCAATTACTCAAAGCATCAGATAAAAGTTCATTAAAGAGCTTATCGTTTCTAAGATTTCACCATAAAGCAAACAATATCATCATTGGGCTTATGCTTAACTATTAAGGAAAAGACTCGAATAAGTAAGCAAAATCAATGTCTTTTTGATTAACAAATGTAGGATTACAATCGAATAAGATCAGGAAAATAAACATCTCCGTAATTTGCAACCTTGTCTTCTTCCGTCTTCTTGCTTTCTTCGAACGTCAGATTCTCCAACTGCAGTAGTTCTTCTTCCCATTTATTTTCCTCTTTTGCAACCTCATGCGTGTCACTGCTCGAGAATTTTTTCCCAGAAATCTCTCCTCTGTTCTGTTTCATCTTCGCTACTAATGTCCCATATCCCCATGCAGGAAGCTTGGTGATTGAGAGTTCGGAGGACAAAGCTTTCGGGTAGGCCGGAGTGAGTAGAGGGTTTCTCTATGTTTTGGGTTGTTCTTTTTCTAGGTCGGGTATTTTATTGGTGTCAATGAGGTCCTGGATCTCATGCCTAAGGCGGGTGCATTTGTCAATTTCGTGGCCTTTTTTCTGATGGAAGTAACATTATAGGTTTAGGTCGAGGTAGCGTGGCACATGGTTTGGAAGTGGTTTAGGTTATAAGGGATTCATGAGTCCTTGCCTCTTCAGCTCTTCAAACACCTTTGGAGAATTGCCTGTTTTTGATAGCCACGACCTCAGAAGGAGTGGGCTTGGTCCCTGAAAGCCCCTCAATGGTCTTTCTATTCCGGCCATAAAACTTTCTATTTTTCACTGTACGGGGTACTATCAGACTGGCCAGAGCGTTGGTCAAAGCTTGTAGTTGCTCAGTAATTTTAGTGATGTTGGTCTCCAATTGATCCATGCGGGAACCTTCGTTGCCTTATGCATCCATGGTTGTTAAACTCTGCTTGAGAAGTCTTCCTTCTTCTCTAACCCAACGGATATCTATGATGGCTTTTAAGACAAAGAGTTAGCATGATACGTGTATGCATGCGATGCATGAGATGCATGTGTGTAGGACACAGAAACTGACGATGCTGTTCTAGGCTCGCGGCCTAGTTGGGAGTACGGAATAGCCAGTGGGGGAACTAAACAGGAGAAATAACATGGAGTCGCCACCCGGTGTGAACCGGGACAAAGATTTAAGGCCGCACTCACCCCTCGCAAGGGAAGACCTCAAACCGTTTGGTTCGGAATGGTCCCTTACTTATGTCACTTGTGATGATATGATTTGTGCAATAAACTAACCGAATCTATTCAATATTCATGCTCAAGGGTAATCTACGCCTAAGTCCGCATGCATAATAATAACAATGAGAACCTATATCTAAGTTCGCATACTTCAAAGTAAGTTGTCATAACGGCAAACACGCAATAACATACAATCATCAAACAAGCATGCTCAATTATCTAATGCGGAAAATAAATAAGAATCTAAGCATAAATATAAATTAAATCCCTAATGTGAAAACAACCTAATCATGCATAAAGAAATAACTTTCTATCGACTAAATCATGCTTAAGATAAATGACATGCTAATAACCTAATCATGCTTTAATAACAAATAAATAACCTACGAACTACAATATGCTCAAACACAAGTTTGGATGAGACGAGATATGTGTATCTTAAGTGGTACGTGGCGTTGTATCCCGAGTGCAGACCACAATACCGTCCATTCGGAATCGGCTACAGAATTTACATTCGGGTTTCCATCTGATATACCACAAAAGGGAACACACATCCGCTCATCCAACAATCACATCATGCCTCAAATTAATCTCATGCAATAATTTTTTAAATAAATAAAATAAAACGAAAGAAGATAAGTAAAAAGGTGCCCTCAGGTCTAACATCTTTTGTCGTCTCAAGAAAGGGCATTACACGTCCGTTGGAAGGGTGAATGATCCGCTACTTTTCCGATTTGTTTACTCAATGTCTTTCCTTGTTGTTTAGATGTTCGGGCTGCTGTTTTTGGTCCGTTTCACTGCTGTTTCGCTGCTACATTTCAGGTCACTATTTTGGTTGTTTCAGGGGACTGATTTGGGTTAATTTATGCGGCAAAGGGTGAAGCGGCTTTTGTGCGTGGGTGATTTGGCTGGTTGTTGAATTGGCGAAGGTGTGTGGGGCAGTTGATAGGCTTGCTAATGAATTGGAGAAGGTGCGTGGGGCTGTTGAAGGTCAAGGCGTGAAGGTTGTTGAGATGCGTGGAGGGCTGTAGTTGGCGAGAGGCTAGGTGTTGAAGGCTGATGGCATGAACAGGTGGTCTTTGTCTATGTGGCATGAGTGGTAGTGCAATGGAGGGTTACGTGAATTGAGGCGTGTGTGAAAGGTGATTTAGGTGCGGAAAATGGGCAGTGCAGTGGGTGATGGGCATGAATGGAGGGAGTGGAGGGAGGTGATTCACGGCAGTGAGGGCTTTAAGGGATGCGGCAATAAGGCTTGGAGGAGGTGTTTGGGGGCTGTTTTGGCGTGGATTAGGGGTTGTGAAAGGAGGTTTATGGGTTGCTCGGCAGTTCGAATGGAGTTTATGCGTGGGTGTTGCCAAGTGGGAATGGGCTTGGAATATTAGGGTTGATTTTGTGATAATGAGCCAGGGTTGAATGTGTGGGTTAAGGGTTCTTTTTATAGGCCAAGGGATGGGGTTTACCTTGTTGGAGAAGGAAAGGATTTGATTGATTGGGGGGAACAAATTTTGGTGAATTATGAAGGTTGAATATTTGATTTGCTTGGTTTAGGAATACAATATTTTAATTGGTTAGGATTGATTTTATTTAGGCATAATATTTCTTTAGTTTAGTATATATAATATTTTGGATTAGGAAGTTACAATATGTGATTTATCTTAATTAGGTATGACTATATTTTATGTCTTATTTAATTTGGTATATCAATTAATTAATATTTTATTTAGTTAATATTTAATTTAATTAATATTTTATTTAATTTGTGTGTATTTTAGGGGCTATGGGCGTGTGGGCCTCTCTTGGTGGGCTAGGTGTTGTGTTGGTTTGGTGAATGGGCTTAGGTGGGTGGCAAGGGTTTTGGGCCAAGGTTAAAAGGTTTGCGGGCTTTTTTTTTGGGCCAAATGTGCTCTAAATGGAGGTCCAACAAGTGAGCTTGACGCTAAACAAGTGAATAAGGATCTAACGAAATACCGATTCCCTTCCGACGACCGTTTCCCGTAATATCCTTAACTAAAAAAGGTAGTGCCTCCAACTGAGACTTATCATCGGGTTTCACATGCAAAAATGCAATGCCTACAGTCGCCCCCACTTTGATGGGACTTGTGCAGTGTGTGACTTTGAACAATCCTATCAAAGTTATGCAATGAATTTTCACTTACCTGGCTCGTCTGCTGCCTCAAGCTGAGTTGGTGCTGCATTGGACCTCGATCGTGGGACGCATCCCAATAACTACAACCGACAATGGGGGCACCTCGACCCTGGGACGCATCTCGATACTGCTGGAAATGGGGACCTCGCCCTAGAACAAATGATGTAGTGGGCCCTCAACCCTAAGACGCATCCCGGAACTACAACTGATGATGCATTGGGCGCTCGACCCTGGGACGCATCACGGAACTGCAACTAACAACAGGGGTACCTCGACCCTGGGACGCATCCCAAAACTGCTGACGATGTGGGCCTCACCCTCAAGCTGATATGGGCCTCGCCCCCAAGCTGACATGGGCCTCGCCCCCAAGCTGATATGGGCCTCGCCCCCTGGGACTTATCCCAAAAACTATTGACGATGTGGGCCTCGCCCTCAAGCTGATATGGGCCTCGCCTCCAAGCTGACATGGGCCTCGCCCCCAAGCTGATATGGGCCTCGCCCCCTGGGACTTATCCAAAACTGTTGATGTGGGCCTCGCCCCCGGGACTCATCCCCAAAACTGAGACTGCGCTGACGCTGTTTTGCTCATTTCTGCCGCTTTCTCTTTTCTTCGAACCTGCGAACACAAAACAAAAAAACAAACACGAAGAGAATGCAATGTTACGTGTATGCATGAATGATTTTCTTATCCCGTTGGGTTAGGTCTTCTGCCAATTTCCTTGGTGACTGCTCGGTCTTCTCTCCCTCAGGCAAAGTACTGCTTCAATCTGTCTACATTGATCGGCTCGGTGAACTCGTTCCCTTCCAAGTCTGATAGCTTCACTGCTCCATTTCCCATTACCTTCTGCACTATGTAAGGTCCTTCCTAGTTAGGTCTGAACTTTCCTCTTGGATCTTTCGTCGACGGCCTTGATTGTTAAGTACCAAATCACCTTTTATGATCTTGGTGGGGCGTACTTTCTTGTTGAATGCTCGGGCTAGTCTCTTCTGATACAACTGCATGTGATACAAAGACTCTGTTCTCTTCTCATCCAATAGTGCTAACTGATCAAACCTTTGTGCAGCCCACTCCTGTTCCAGTAATTCTGCCTCTGCTAATACCCTCATAGACTGTATTTCCACTTCTACTGGCAATACTGCTTCCATTCCATAGATCAAAGAGTAAGGTGTGGCCCATGTTGCTGTTCTTACTGATGTTCTGTACCCCCACAAACCATATGGCAGTTTCTCGGCCCAATCTCTGCAGTTCTCTATCATCTTGGCTAAAATTGTCTTTATAGTCTTGTTGGCTGCCCCAACTGCCCCATTTGCCTGCGGTCTGTACGGTGATGACTTGTGGTGGCCTATCCCGTATTTCTGTATCATTGCCTTCGTCTCTCCTTGAAACTGAACTCCGTTGTCTGTCACTACATGATGTGGCATACCATACCGACAAATGAGGTTCCGAGCTATAAATTTTGCCATCTGTTTTGCTGTAACATTGCGGAATGATTCGGCTTCCACCCAATTCGAGAAGTAATCTACTGCCACTACTATGAAGCGATGCCCATTCGATGCATTCGGTCGAATTTCTCCAATCATATCAATTCCCCATGCTGAGAAAGGCCACGGCTCTAACAACCTGTGCAACTCTGTGTGCGGCAAGTGATTCAAATTACCGTGTGCTTGACAATCATGACAGTGCTTTACCATCTTCGCGCAGTTTGTTTCCATGGTTGACCAATAAAAACCTTGTCTCACTATCTTGTGGGACAGATTCAACCCGTTCATGTGCAGACCACATACCCCGACGTGTACTTCTTCCATTACATGCTGAGCTTCTTCTTTTCTCAAACACTTCAGCTGAATACCGTTTGCTTGCCTCTTGTACAGTTCCCCTTTCAAAATCACATACTGGGAAGCTAACTTCTGAATGGTTACTCTGTCCTTTCTGCCTGCTCCTTCCGGGAGTTCCCCATGTTCTAGATACCTCTGAATGTCATGATACCAAGGTTTACCATCGTCGACCTCAACTTTCAGAATTCTTTCTATCTCATAAACAGGTCTGCTTGTTGTTGTCAGTATCAACGGTCTCATCACTAACTTTTCTGGATTTTCCCCAGTTGCTGCAAGTGTAGCCAATGCATCTGCCATCTGATTCTCTTCTCTCGGTAAGTGCTGAAACTTACAATCGGGGATAACCTGTGCCAACTTTCTGAGGTGAAAAAGGTAAGGTTTCAACCGTTCTTCTTTCAACTCCCATTCTCCTCGCATCTGCTGGACTACCAACATAGAATCTCCGTAGACTTCCACACTCTCGGCCTTCAAGGCTATCAATGCAGTCAAACCAAAAGCACATGCTTCATACTCGGCCATGTTGTTGGTTACTCTGAATGTCAACCTTTTGTCCAAAGGCAAGGTCTCTTCTTCGGGGGTCACTATCACAATCCCAATTCCGGCTCCCTTGTAATTCATTGCTCCGTCAAAATACATTTTCCATCTCTGAACTGTTATTGCTTGGATCTCTTTATCGGGAAATTCAAACTTATACTGATCCCCTTCAACAGGTTGTAATGCCAGAAACTCTGCTACTGCTCGCCCTTTGACCACTTTGGTGGTGAGATACTCAATGTCAAACTCTGTCAGCAATACTAACCATCTGCCCAATTTCCCCACTAGCGAAGGCACTGAATGCAGATATTTCAGAGGATTCTCCTTTGCCACTACCTGGATCTTGTAAGACTGGAAGTAATGCCGCAATTTTCTGGAAGCCCATACCACTGCAAGACAGATCTTCTCTACTTCCTGATATCGAGCCTCATATCGGAGCATCTTATTACTCAGATAGTAAATTGCATGCTCTACCCCTGTCTCATCTGCATGTACCATCATTTCCCTCAGTGCTTCTGATTCTATGGCCAAGTACAATATCAAAGTTCTGCCCGGTCTCGGAGGTTTCAATACAAGAGGCTTTACTAAGTACTCTCGGATCTTGTCGAAGGCTGCTTGACACTGCTCATTCCACTTTACCGGTTGATCTTTCCTCAATAGTTTGAAGATAGGCTCACACACTGATGTCAACTTGGCGATGAACCGACTGATATACTGAATCTTCCCCAGAAATGCTCTGACTTCCTTCTCAGTCTTCGGTGCTGGCATTTCTGTGATTGCTTTGACCTTTTCAGAATCTACCTCTATTCCTCTCATTCCCATTGTATGTCCCAGTAATTTTCCACATGTTACCCCAAACACACATTTCTTGGGATTTAGCCGCAGGTTGTATTTGTCAACTCTCTGAATGAACCTTTCTAGTGCTTCAATATGCCCAACTCTTGTCTCTGATTTCACCATCATGTCATCTACATACACTTCAATCTCTTTGTGCATCAAGTCGTGGAATAATGTAGTGGCTATCCGCTGATAAGTAGCTCCCGCATTCTTGAGCCCAAACGGCATTACCTTGTAACAATAAGTACCTCACTCGATAACAAATGCAGTCTTGTGTTTATCTTCCTCAGCCATAAGAACCTGATTATAACCTGAAAACCCGTCTGCAAATGAATACATAGGAGATAAAGCCGCACTATCAACCAGTACGTCTATGTGCGGTAAAAGAAAATCATCTTTTGGGCAAGCCTTGTTGAGATCTTTGTAGTCCACACACATTCTGACCTTCCCGTCTTTCTTTGGCACTGGCACTATATTAGCCAACCACTCATGATACTTTACTACTTCCAGAAACCCCACATCTATCTGTTTCTTAACTTCCTCTCTGACTTTCTCAGCCCATTCTGGTCTCATCCGTCGGAGTTTCTGTTTTACTGGCCTCATATTCGGATAAGTTGGTATTGTGTGCTGGGCAATGTTTCTGTCTACCTCAGGCATGTCCTCATAGGACCAAGCAAACACCTTGGCATATATGCCCAATACTTCTTCTAATTTCTCCCTCTCTTCGGAAGTAACTTCACTTGCAATCAGAATTTCCTTGGGGTTCTCAAGTGTACCCAAGTTAAATGCAGTAGTTCTGGCCGAACTGATATCAAATATACTTGATTCGTGCAGAGTAAATGGAAATGACTCAGGCAAGTAAGCAAAAGAAATGTCTTTATTATTGGATAATGCGGAAGTACATTCAAATAAATTAGGAAGGTAAATGTCTTCATTATCTATAGACACTTCTTCCTCCGCAACCAGGTTTTCCTCATGCTTTTTGTCCTCTCCCAGAGTCAGGCTCTCCAACTTCATCAATTCTTCTTCCCAATTCTCTGCTTCCACAGCTTCTTTAGTCAGCGGTTTCTCACCCAACAAATCCTGGAAGATCTCAAATCCAGGCACCACAATCCCATTAACTTCTATCGGTTCAGGCTCCCCTTGGTATCCCGAAGCCTTTACAAAACATTCCATCAGTTTCAGAACCTTCTTCTTAACCTTCGGCTTTTCTTCATCAGATGTGTATCCCAAACCCTTCCGAGTAGTCTGTCCTCTGAAATCTGGCAATTTTGAACCTTCACCCGGCTCAAACTTCATTTTTTTCATGATCCTAGCCACCCTAGGATCCACCCATTCCTCAAAAGTTGCTGACACCTGAAACCTCGTGAAATGTTGTATCTCCAAGGTAGCCACATCATTATCTATCTCAGCTCAGATGGTAACAATCTCTCCCTCATACGGGAACTTAATCATCTGATGCAAATTGGAAGGCACGCCCCAAGTTTGTGAAACCAAGGCCTTCCTAACAACAAGGCAAAAGTGGCTGGGATGTCCAGCATTGTAAACTCAACTTCGTCCTCAATAGGACCAACCTTGACCACTGTTACAAATGTACCCTCAACTTCTCGCTTACTGTCATCATAAGCTTTGATGGTCATACTAGAGGGGTCCAAATCTGTTGCTTTCATACCCAGCTTTGCCAAAATCTTCAACGGGCACACATTAATGGATGAGCCGTCAACCACCATCACACAAGAGGTTCTTTTACCCCTCACTTTAGCTCTGATAAACAAAGGTCTATTATGATTTCTCCCCTCAGCTGGGAGTTCTTCCTCAGAAAAAGTGATTGTTTGCAAAGTCTCATTTTGCACTGACCCAACAAACATTGCGGGGTTGGCATCTTCCGTCACCAATATCTTGCTTAAGGCCTCAACCATGGCCCGCCTGTGCTCCTGAGATGCATACAACAGGTCCCTATACTCACTTGTGCTCGGGTTTTCCTCCATGCTGTAGCACTACATCTCTCACATCTCTCTCTGGCACTCTCTCTCGGCACTTTCTGTATTCTCATCCACTTCCCTACCCTCAGATACACTCATTTACCCTTCTCAGTCATATCATTATAGAATTCCCGTGCGTGTCATACCCCTCACTTCTTCTTCTTCCTCACTACTAGAGAAGTCTGCCCAGAAACTCTTCCCATGTTCGGTTTCATCTTCGCTGTTACTATCCCAAATCCCAAGGCAAACGGCTTGGAGGTCAAAGGATTTGAGGACGAGGTTCTCGGGTAGGCCAGAGTTTATCATATAGGTTGGTGGCGGTACGACAAGGTAGTTGGGTAAGGGGTTTCTGTGTGTGTCAGGCTGTTCTGTTTCTGGGTCGGGTATTTTCTTGGAGTCTATCAGGTCTTGGATTTCATGGAGGAGTCGGGCGTAATTGTCGGTGTCATGGCCCTTTTGTTGGTGAAAGTAACAGTAAAGGTTTAGGTTATAATGTGATGGTGGGGGATTGGGTAATGGTTTGGCTTCTAGGGGTGTCAGAAGTCATTATCTCTTCAACTTCTCCAATACTTTGGACAAGGGTCTTCCCAAATTGGAGAATCTCCGATTCCGGATAGCGGCAATCTCAGCAGAAACAGGCTTTGTTCCCGATGTCCCCCCAATGGGCCTCCTGTTCAGACCATAGAATTTTCTATTCTCGGCCTCTTCTTCCTCAATATCCATGACAGTTTCCCTCAACTGCCGAAAATCAGTAATCATGGAGGTCATCCTCCTTAGCTTCCCATAGATGGAGGGTTTGGTGCCCTTGATGATCATTTTAATTTAGTCCTTCTCCGAGGGCCTAGTCTGCATTTTCAACAACTGACCTCTCCATCGGTCCATATACTCCTTAAAACTCTCCTCCGATTTTTGCTTAACATTCTCTAGATCGCGGAGTGACAGATCGATCTCTAGGTCAGTGACATACTGCTTCAGGAAGGCATCAGCCAACTCCCTCCAATCTTCCTTCACTTTCTTCTCCAAACTGTGGTACCACACCACGGGAGCTCCCTCGAGCGACATTCCAAACATCTTCTGCACTTGGCGCTGAGATAGGCCAACTAAACTCATGACTGATACAAACTGTCGGAGATGCACCCTTGGATCCCCATTCCCGTTAAACTTAGCCATATCAGGCATCTTGAACTGTGCCGGAAACTGTTCTTCGAAAGTCAGCGTGTCATAATCCAGCAAATCCTCATTCTTACCCCTCATCTTAAGGGTAACTAACTCAACCTGATCCCTGAGCTTCTGTAACTCTACCTGAGACCCAGATACTCTGCCTGCTGCATACTCTGCATATCATCATCAAAAGTGGGGATATCATCCCCCAATCTGTTCAGAGGTTCCTCTTGCTTCACATCCCCAGAACTACCCCCAGCACGAGACCCAGCTATACCAGCCACAGCAGTAGTCAAAGCTTGCAACTGTTCAGTGATCTTGGCGAGACCGTTCTCTAACTGATCCATACGGGATACCTCGTTATCGGATTCACTCATGCTTGTTACTGTTCTTTTAGTGAGTCTTGTCCCTTCTCTAACCCAAACGGTATCTATGATGTCCTTTTGAGACATAGAGGGTATTAACATGATGTATGTATGTATGAGGTGCATGAGATGCATGTAACATATAAAACATACTAAATCAATTAAAATTTTCAAACAAATCGGCCCATTATCATTTTAGAAGCTTTTGGGCTAACTGTCATAGGAGTGAACTCGTCCCAGTTTAAATGGCCCAACGAGTTCACATCTCATGGCAATGAGTCCAACTAAATCCAAATGGTAATGTTCCGAACACAAGCACAAAATGGCCCATCAATATTTAGAAGCCTTTGGCCCAATCGTCATAAGATACATTCTTGTCCCAGTTTAAATGGCCCAACAAGCCCACATCCCATGAAAAATGGTCCAAATGGATCCAAACGACGATGTTCCCAAACACAAGCATAAAAGAAAGGTAATGCAAACATAAAATAATAATTTCTATAGAGTGGCCCATCGACATTTCAGAAGCTTTTGGCCCAATTGTCATATTATACGAACTCGTCCCAGTTTAAATGGCCCAACAAGTTCGCATTTCTGACAAGAAGTCCAACTGCATCCAAATGAGGATGGCCCACAAACACAAGGAAATAGTTGCTATAGGTCATACAACCCCGGTCTACGTGTGGGTTTGCAAGAGTGTAGACAAAGGCTCTCACCGGCGAAGGATGGCCCACAACTAGGTCTCCTCACTCAAGGGTTTGAATGACCAAGTGAGCGCACCCTTTTTTATACACTAAGGTACGTGCCAAAGAGCTATGGTGTGTGATTGACTGCCAAATGGACTTCCCGTTGTAGATTCCCCAGAGGGAGGGTGGAGCGAGGCTCACTTAAATACCCAAGCCTCTTAGGCTCTTATCGCTTGGTGTCAGGAATAAACAACGAGTCCTCCAAATTAGTACATCATAATAGGCTACGAGTAGATGGCCATTTAGGTGCCTTCACAGCTTTTCCTTCTAGAAAGGTAGTGAGTGAAGGAAGACACCAAACCATTACCTAGCCTCAAAATGCCTTTGATTAAACCCATTTTAACCCACGGTAGACACGGTCAATTAAAGCACAAATCATAATATTACAAGACATTATTTCGGGGCCGATTCTCTATCCCCAGTGGAGTCGCCAGACTGTAGGACACAGAAACTGATGACGCTGTTCTAGGCTCGTGGCCTAGTTGGGAGTACGGAATAGCCCGCGGGGGAACTAAACCGGAGAAATAACATGGAGTCGCCACCCGGTGTGAACCGGGATAAAGATTTAAGGCCGCACTCACCCCTCGCAAGGGAAGACCTCAACCGTTGGGTTCGGAATGGTCCCTTACTTATGTCACTTGTGATGATATGATTTTTGCAATAAACTAACCGAATCTATTCAACATTCATGTTCAAGGGTAATCTACGCCTAAGTCCGCATGCATAATAATAACAATGAGAACCTATATCTAAGTTCGCATACTTCAAAGTAAGTTGTCATAACGGCAAACACGCAATAACATACAATCATCAAACAAGCATGCTCAATTATCTAATGCGGAAAATAAATAAGAATCTAAGCATAAATATAAATTAAATCCCTAATGTGAAAACAACCTAATCATGTATAAAGAAATAACTTTCTATCGACTAAATCATGTTTAAGATAAATGACATGCTAACAACCTAATCATGCTTTAATAACAAATAAATAACCTACGAACTACAACATGCTCAAACACAAGTTTGGATGAGACGAGATATATGTATCTTAAGTGGTACATGGCGTTGTATCCCGAGTGCAGAACGCAATACCGTCCATTCAGAATTGGCTACAGAATTTACGTCCGGGTTTCCATCCGATATACCACAAAAGGGAACACACATCCCGCTCATCCAACAATCACATCATGCCTCAAACGACTCTCATGCAATAATATTTTAAAATAAATAAAATAAAACGAAAGAAGATAAGTAAAAAGGTACCCTCAGGTCTAACCTCTTTTGTCGTCTCAAGAAAGGGCGTTACACGTCCGTTGGAAGGGTGAATGATCCGCTACTTTTCCGATTTGTTTACTCAACGTCTTTCCTTGTTGTTTAGATGTTCGGGCTGCTGTTTTTGGTCCGTTTTGCTGCTGTTTCGCTGCTACATTTTAGGTCACTGTTTTGGTTGTTCAGGGGACTGATTTGGATTAATTTATGCGGCAAAGGGTGAAACGGCTTTTGTGCGTGGGTGATTTGGCTGGCTGATGAATTGGCGAAGGTGTGTGGGGCAGTTGATAGGCTTGCTGTTGAATTGGAGAAGGTGTGTGGGGCTGTTGAAGGTCAAGACGTGAAGGTTTCTGGGATGCGTGGAGGGCTGTAGTTGGCGAGAGGCTAGGTGTTGAAGGCTGATGGCATGAACATGTGGCCTTTGTCTATGTGGCGTGAGTGGTAGTGCAATGGAGGGTTACGTGAATTGAGGCGTGTGTGAAAGGTGATTTAGGTGTGGCAAATGGGCAGTGCAGTGGGTGATGGGCGTGAATGGAGGGAGTGGAGGAAGGTGATTCACGGTAGTGAGGGCTTTAGGGGATGCGGCAATAAGGCTTGGAGGAGGTGTTTGGGGGCTGTTTTGGCGTGGATTAGGGGTTGTGAAAGGAGGTTTATGGGTTGCTCGGCAGTTTGAGTGGAGTTTATGCGTGGGTGTTGCCAAGTGGGAATGGGCTTGGAATATTATGGTTGATTTTGTGATAATGAGCCAGGGTTGAATGTGTGGGTTAAGAGTTCTTTTTATAGGCCAATGGAGGGGGTTTACCTTGTTGGAGAAGGAAATGATTTGATTGATTGAGGGGACAAATTTTGGTGAATTAGGAAGGTTGAATATTTGATTTGCTTGGTTTAGGAATACAATATTTTAATTGGTTAGGATTGATTTTAATTAGGCATAATATTTCTTTAGTTTAGTATATATAATATTTTGGATTAGGAAGTTACAATATGTGATTTATCTTAATTAGGTATGACTATATTTTATGTCTTATTTAATTTGGTATATCAATTAATTAATATTTTATTTATTTAATATTTAATTTAATTAATATTTGATTTAATTTGTGTGTATTTTAGGGGCTATGGGCGTGTGGGCCTCTCTTGGTGGTCTAGGTGTTGTGTTGGTTTGGTGAGTGGGCTTAGGTGGGTGGCAAGGGTTTTATGCCAAGGTTAAAAGGTTTGCGGGTTTTTTTTTTGGGCCAAAGGTGCTCTAAACGGAGGTCCAACAAGTGAGCTTGACGCTAAACAAGTGAATAAGGATCTAACGAAATACCGATTCCCTTCCGACGACCGTTTCCCGTAATATCCTTAACTAAAAAAGGTAGTGCCTCCAACTGAGACTCATCATCAGGTTTCACATGCAAAAATTCAATGCCTACAATATGGTTATCAAACCAGCATATATCCTTCCGACCTTATTCCTCCCACACTCGTGGTAAGTCCATTTCTGTCCTAGGTATGGCTTATTTTATGCACCAATGTGGGGTACACAAAATCGTTCTCTCTTATGCTACAAGGGTGAACCTTGGCTACCTCAGTCCTTTTCCATCGGTAAAAGACAACGACCGCCCATTTAAAATATTGACTAAGCTTATTATGGGGATCGTGCCATTGTCTAGAAATGACGAATTGGGCCCTTGGTAATCACGGTTACGGGGATAGACTTGGAGATATCCAAAGTATACAAATATGCCATAACAAGGCGTACCCTTCCTGGATGAAAGCCAGTGCGGATATCAGACTCATGTATTTGGCATATTCGGATCATGTTTGGACCTTCTAAGCCCATCAAGGTTTTCATACAAGTTGGTCCGTTATCATTTTAAAGCGTTCAATCAGATTATCGCGAGGTGTAAACTTGTCCCAGTTGAAAAAAAGGCCCAACAGGTTTACACTTTTGCGATAAAGTGGCTAAATAACTTCAAATGCTAGGGGGCCCAAACACAAAGTGGCCCATTGTCATTTTGAAAATTTTTGGCCCAATCGTCATAAGATATAAACTCGTCCCAGTTTAAATAGCCCGACAAGTTCGTATCCTATGACGAGAAGTCCAAATGGATCCAAATGATAATGGTCCCAAACACAAGCATAGGCGGTAGCTTCTATAGGACATATAACTATGGTTCATATGTGGGCTTACAAGGGTATGGATAAAGGCTCCCGCCGATGAAGGGTTGCCCACGACTAAGTCTCCCCACTCAAGGGTTCGAGCGACCAAGTGAACGTGTCTTTTTTATACCATAAGGTACGTGCAAAAGAAGTGATGACGCCACATAACGATCTACCGTCTTGAGTGAAAGCGACTTCATGATACATGACGCCATCGGGGTAAAAAGGGTATGCAAAATATATGAGACTTAGGTAGCCAAAGCCAAAGCCACAGACAGTACAAGGCATTATTTCGGGGCCGATTCTCTATCCCCAGTGGAGTCGCCATCTGTAGGAGCGAAGCGGGGTTTACCGATATGCCTATGATGTTCAGCGACCATGACACTGTTGGGCTCGCAGCCTGTAGAGAGTACGGAGTAGCCCACTGGGGACTAAATCGAAGAATAAATGAGTCGCCACCCAGTGTGAACTGGGAAATGATTTGAGGCCGCACTCACCCCTCGTAAGAGAAGACCTCAAACCGTTGGGTTCTGAATGGTTCCTTACTTATGCCAGTATAATGGACGGGTTCACACAATGGTATAACCAAGTCTTATGTACACACAAATTTGCACACCCATAAACATGAATATAAATAAAAGCAAATATATGGTTCCAAAAGCATATTAAATAAAGAAGTACGATAATGTAAATTATAAAAACAGTAAAAAAAACGTTAATAATAAATGCAAATAATTAAGCACATAATGCAAAATAAATAACTAAAGAGACGAAAATGTATAAAATATAAAGAAAGAGGTTGTCCAGTGTGTGTGCGTTCGTGTAACGTTCGTAAATGCGTTCAAACGAAGTGTTCCAGATAGTTCACATTCATGTGGCATTCGAGAACGCGTTCGAACGTAGTGAGGCAGAATGCTTGCGTTCGAGTTACGTTTGAAACACGTTCGAACGTTCTCATGAAAATAGCATTCATAATGACATAAACACACATTTGTGAGTATTTCCCGAGTGGTACGTGGAGTTGTATCCCAAGTACAGATCGCACTACCGTTCATTCGGATTCGGCTACAGAATTTATGTCTGGGTTTCCATCCGATATACCGCAAGGGATAATACACACAATCATTAATGTAATGTAAACGGACATAAAAATATATGCTAAATAATATAACGAAATATAAATAAAAGTGAAGGCGGAATATTAAAATGACAATAAAAGTAAATAGGCAAAAACCTAAATGATAAAATAAATGCGATAAATAAAAAGATAAATACGAAATAATAAAATAAAGTTAAACAATAAAATAAATGCGGAATAACAAAATAAGGATAAACAATAAAATAAATGTGGAATAATAAAATAAAGATAAACAATAAAATAAATGCGGAATAAGAAAATAACAATGAAAGTAAATGAATAAATGAATAACAAAAAAAAAAAATAAATAAATAAATAACGGAACGTCAAAGAAAGATGTGACCAGAAATTTGGCCGTCTTTAATGTAGGACTTCGCATACCCAGCTGGACGTATTTCACGTCCAGCCAGGCATGCCGTGTCCAGAACTACAAAATAAATACAGTAAAGGGTGCCATCAGGTCTTACCTTTTAAATTGCTTCTTGGAAGTGCGTTAGGCCGTCACCAGAATGATTAAAGCTTGCTATTTTTCTGGTTTGCTGGTTCGCTGTTTTTGCTCGTTGTTTCACTGTTTTTGGGCTGCTATTTTTGCTATTTTTGGCTGTTGTTTCTGATGATTTTGGTCTGCGGTTTTCTGCAGTTTCCTTCACTGTTTTGGACTATTTTTTTATTGGTTTCAAGGTTTTGGTGAAGCTTCGCTAGTTGCTTGTTGTTTCTTTGCTCTCGGTTTTTGTTATATTTTGGTGGTTGGCTACTGTTTATTTGTTTGCTTCGGTTCAGTTGTTCGGTGGGGTTAGTTTTTTTTGGCTGGTTGTATGTTTAATTTGTTCGGTGAGGGCAGTTTATTTTTGGCTTTGTTGAAGGGTTTGTTCGGTGGGGGCAGTTTGTTTTTGGCTTTGTCAAAAGGTTTGTTGCTGTTTGGTCGGTCAGGGCTGAAGGGTTTGTTGCTGTTTGGTCTGTCAGGGGCTGCTGGTTGAAAGGTTTTTTGGGGGGGTTGTTTGTGTTTGATCAGGGTTGCTTCACTGTTGTTTGCCATGACAAGAAGACATAAAGGGTTTAGGATTTGATGAGTTACCGAGAAGAAGAGAAAGAGGAGGAGACCTTAGGTTTTTGTTGTAATTGTCGTGTGAAGCTCCATAGAGTTTGGTTTTTGTTGACTTTTTATAATGCCAAGGGATCTCCTAGTCTTGGAAATGAATCAAATAAATATGAGAGATATTTTCCTTATTTATTTAGGGAAAGAATTTTTGTAAATTTGGTGAGGAGGATATTTTAAATCTTGTTAAATTGGAAGGTGATTTGAGGGATTTTGACATGTGTTTTGCATGTGATTTTTTCTATTTAGGAAGGTTTGGGCGTGTGGGCTTGGTGATAGATGGGCTGGTTGGGTTTGAGGGTAGATAGGCTTTGGGCGTGTGGGCTTTCATGGGTTGCAGAGGTTTGGTTTGAAACAGCGGCTAAGCGAATCCGAGGTGGGCTAGTGAGTCTGAATCCGATGAGGGGTTAATTTTGGAGGTTTTTCCTTCGACATTCATTTCCCGCGACTTCATTTCCCGCGACTTCCGTAACTTTTCAGGTAGTGCCTCCATACGAGGCTCATTGTCGGGCTTATATAAAAATGCAGTGCCTACAAGTGCAAAGGTGAAAGACCGCAAGTAGCTCGTGATCAATGTCTACACTGCAAGAAGTCTGGACACTGGAAGAATGACTGTCTAGAACTGAAAGGAAAGGTTGAACCTTCATGTACGTTTTGTATTTTTCCTATTATTGATATCTCATTAGCCTTATATGCAAATAGTGGATGGGTGTTAGACATATGCAGTTCTACTCATATTTGCAACTCCATGCAGGTCATGAGGGTTAAAAGAGGGTTGAACAAAGAGGAGATCCAGCTTAGAGTT
The DNA here is from genome assembly GCA_019454045.1 of Zanthoxylum bungeanum. Taxonomy (NCBI): domain Eukaryota; kingdom Viridiplantae; phylum Streptophyta; class Magnoliopsida; order Sapindales; family Rutaceae; genus Zanthoxylum; species Zanthoxylum bungeanum. The sequence continues at coordinate 36,170 of SKCR01026632.1, read as the reverse complement.
GGCAATGGCGAGACATTGGATGTCAAGGCCATATGAACGGTTGTTCTAGATCTCCATAATAGATGTAAATTAGATTTAATTTACTGTTATTATGTACATTCCCTTATCAGACAAATAATATCACTACCGATATTAGATAAAGAGGGATATAAAATAAACATTAATGATGAAACTTTATCTTTATATGATAAAGACAAAAATTTGACATGTGAATGTTCTTTATCTAACAGTCACTATAGTTTGGAAACATATAGAGATGTCTTTAATGTAGAGGAAAATACAAGTAGAGGATCTGAATTAAATAATATTGAATTATGGCATATGAGATTGGGCCACATAGGTGTTAAACGTCTATCCAAATTGGTAAATGATGGTTTGATTGCAAAATCTTACCTTAGATCCTTATCTGATTTGTGAGTCATTTATCTAAGGGAAGATGACAAAGGTTCCATTTCTTGGTGTTGGACACCGTGCTGAAGATTTATTGGAATTAATACACAGTGATGTGTGTGGTCCATTAAATCATGTCGCTCATGATGATTCAACATATTTCGTGACTTTCACGGATGATAAGTCTAGATATGGATATGTCTATTTGATGAGACATAAATCAGAAACATTTGACAAGTTTAAAATATTCTAAAACGAAGTAGAAAAATAAACCAGTAAATTCAATAAATGCCTTAGATCAGATAGAGGTGGTGAATACATGAGTGACGAATTCAGAAATTATTTAAGGGAGAATAGAATTCTAGCCCAATATAGTCCACTAAGAACACCTCAACACAATGGTGTGTCTAAGCGTAGAAATCGTACTTTATTGGATATGGTACGAACCATAATGAGCTATACAGATCTTCCATATTACCTTTGGGGTTAAGCTTTACTTATTGCTGCCCACATACTTAATATGATTCCATCGAAAGCTGTTTCTACGACCCCCTATCAGATATTATTCGGTAGAAATCCAAGTCTTAGACACTTAAAGATTTGGGATTGTCCTACATACGTTAGAGTTACGCAGCAGGATAAACTAGCACTTAGGGGGTATAAATATAGGTTCGTTGGATAACCTAAAAAATCTTTAGGATATCAATTCTATGATTTTGAGCCACGAAATGTATTTATTGTTCGCTTTGCCACTTTTCTTGAAAATGATTTCTTGAGAGAATGTGGGAATTGTAGAAAGATTGAACTTGATGAGTTTAATCCTAACAGTAAGGAACCTGAGATGGAACCAGAGATTCAACTAGGTGAAAGATCTATAACACAGGTTCTACATAAGTCGAATAGAATATCAAAGCCTTTTGAGAGATTATTTTTAACATCTGATGTAAGCCTTGATGTTCTCCTATTGGAGAAAACATATTCGAATACGTATAAAGAAGCGATATTGGATATCGATTCGGGAAAATGACAGGAAGCCATGAAATCTGAAATGGATTCTATGCATAACAATCAAGTCTGGGACTTAGTTGAACTTTCTAAATGAGTTAAACCTATTGGTTGTAAATGAGTTTACAAAAGGAAGCGAGAGCCCGATGGAAATGTGGAAACCCTTAAAGCCCATTTGGTAGCAAAAGGTTACAGTCAACGTCTTAGGATTGACTATGAGGACATTTTTTCACCAGTAGCCATGCTAAAATGTTTTAGGATTCTTTTAGCCATTGTTGCATATCACGATTATGAGATATGTCATATGGATGTGAAAACCGCTTTCCTAAATGGATTCCTCGAGGAGGATATCTATATGGAACAACCAGAGGGTTTCGTATCTAGTGAGACTTCAAACTTGGTTTGTAAGCTCCAAAAGTCTATTTATGGACTTAAACAGTCATCCCGAAGCTGGGATCGTTGTTTTCATCAAGAACGAGGAAAAACCATGTGTTTATAAGAAAGTGAGTGGGAGCATGATAGTTTTCTTAGTCTTGTTTGTCGATGCATCCTTATCATTGGGAATGATATAAGATTGATGTAAAGTGTAAAAGTCTACCTTTGTAAGAACTTCTCCATGAAAGATATGGGTGAAGCTTCCTATATAATAGGTATAAGGCTCTACTGGGATAGAGTTATGAATATTATAGGGTTGTCGCAATCGACGTATATAGATAAAATGTTAGAAAGGTACGATTTTACCAACTGTAAGGCATCAAATGTACCTTTCCGATACGGCATACATCTTTCGAAGAAAATGGGACCTCAGATTAAGGAAGAGAGAGTTAGAATTTCTAAATTACCATATGCTTCTTGTATTGGAAGCATAATGTATGATATGTTATGTACTAGACTTGACATCAGTTTCGGCGTCAGTGTGACTAGCCGATATCAATCTAATCCAGGTAATGATCATTGGACAGCCGTGAAACATTTCCCAAAATATCTTAAGGGTATTAGGGATAAGTTTGAGATATATGGAGAAAATGAGCAACAAGTTAAGGGTTATACAGACTCTGACTTCCAAGGAGATCCATATAATAGAAAATCTACATCATGATATATATTTACCCTTAACAGTGGTGTAGTTATTTGGTGATGTTCAAAGCAAGGCTCAAAAGTTGATTCCACCACTTTCGGCGGAATTTATAGCCGCTTCAAAAGCTGCTAAAGAATTTGTTTGGATTAGAAATTTTATCACAGAACTTGGCATTGTGCCTAGTATTGCGGATTCAATCTCAATGTATTGTGATAATAGCATAGCCATTGCGCAAACTAAGGAGTTGGCGACGCATTCCAAGTCTAAACACGTGGAAAGGAAATACCGCGTAATTAGAGAGATTATTGAACGAAAAGATATAGTGGTCTTGAAGGTTCAAGGACTAGACAACATAGCAGACCCGCTTACAAAGGCCTTACCTCCTAAGTTATTCGATAAATATATGAATGGGATGGGAATACAGTACCATCCAGATTAGTGTTGGACAGTTATGACCCATATCGTCACTATTTATACAGATCATGGTGTTGTTGTACAAATTAACTATGTGACAAAGGAAATTGCTCTTTTATCATTTGTGATTAGATCACCAAGATGTATAAATGATGAAAGATCCATATAATTAGTTCCTGGATTGAGATGATATGAGACAGTATCAATCCATGAAGGTTTAATCATTAAATATCCCTAGTCAGAGTATTATCAAGATTGGACATCGATAATGCGTAAAAGACTAGTATTACACTTGTGCGCGTTGTGAGGGCATAACGACATAGTTCTCATATATTTGGGTATAGGATACTCATGCAAGTGTAGTAGGAGGTTGTGTTTTACCGATTGTACAGAAAACAGCTTCGCTCTGGATAGACCCCTCAGAATTCCATTGGTAGTATGACTATGTGTCTATGGAAGTCCGAAATCAGGGTAGGTGTATTTGGTCTTAACCTGAGACTTGCACCGCTAATACTTGTGACAATCAATATGCTTTGGTTTTAGGTCGTCCAAGGCTTTAACAGGTTCTGTGTACGCCTCTGCTGGGTATATTGAGAATCGTAGTGTGTTGGGTGTGATGTCAAGACGGAAGTATCACTCCAGTCATAGTGGAGATGATGGTCACGTAGGATACGGAACTCGTTCTCTTATATGCCGCAGCTATCGGGATATTATGATTAGGTCATGTTTATTCGATTATAGAGACTAGTTACCAGAGATCCGATATGTGCTTCGTACGGGGCAGACACAATTCCAGCCCCAAGCCTTGCACGTGACATCTGATGCTGGATCGAAATACGCAATACTACGTATACTACGCCTGATATAGATCACATATTCCTGTAAGGATATTTCTGGAGAATTGGGTAGGCATGGCGCTTTACTAGAAGCCAACCTTGTCTTGTAAATCGGTATAAACGTAGTACTAGGTACGTACGTGTTCGGATAGTCCGACGATCGGATTTACTGCCAACATATCTGGGGATCTCATGGGTCGCTTCCTAAAGATTCACCGATGACGTATGACTCACACTTTATTAATCTGGGATTAATTAATGTAGAGAGAGAAAATTAATCTGGGATTAATTACAGAGATATTTTATCTGGGATAAAATATTAATTAAAGAGAGATAACAATTAATTTGTTAATCGATAAAATAATATATTCAATATATTATACGAAATTGGATTTCGACGCGGAATTAAAATTAGATTTTAATTCGGGCGAACGAGTTAATTTAGAATTAATTCGTTAGCGACGTGAATAGTGATTTCGCTAGGCATAATCGTTTAATTACGTCGCAACAGAAAATTCGTTAATTTGGAATTAGCGAACCCGAGCCCGATAGTGTTTGCGAGCGCACCCGCATTTCGAATTCAAGTGCGGCACGCAAGTCACATCAAGCGTCAAATTATTAGTCACATCAAGCGTCAAATCACATGTCACTTTGAGTGATGTGACAATTTGATTGATTGATTGATTGATGGAAGTGGTTGGGAAAGCTTTAATTGGTTTGACTTTTGGAAAGCCAAATTTTTGGTAAATGAATTTGAAATTCATTAAAGTGTATTAGATACACTTTATGCCAACAACCAACAACACTCACTCTCCTCTCCTCTCTTCATCTTCACGCCCAATGGGCATTCTTCATCTTCCTTCACTGGTTTTGCCGAGAGGTTGCAAGAAGAATATGGTAATTTTTATGGCAAAAATTACCGAGTGCTAGCACACATTCGGAGTCACGCGAAGGTGATAGGGAACCGCACATGTGAGCTTGGAATCACCACCCAAAAGCTTGGAGCTTGGACCGATTTTTGGAGGACAAAAGCAGTGGACTGTCGTGAGCCTTGGAGCACCATGGAAGGGAGAAAAAGTTTTATTATTCGTCGCATCGCTCAACTGATCATTGTGAGTATTCCGCAACTTATTTGATGTATTCACATGTTGTTTTATGCTTGATAATCGATCCTCGGGACCTGAGAGATTTCCCAACAATGGTATCAGAGCGAGTTAAAAGCATGAAACTTGATTTAGGGTTAAAATTGGGTAAATTGATTTTGAGCATGATTTGGTTAAATTGTTTGATTAAGTATGCTTAAATGGTGGTTAATTGAAGTTTTATTGGATCAATTTCATGAAATATTATTTGGAACAATTTTGGCCAAAAAATATTGGCTTGGCCGAGAATGACATAGCCCTAAATGTCTTGGTATTTTTGATTTTTGATTCATTGGATGAGTTGAGATCAATTGGGTAATTGTTGATTTGAGAATTAATTGGATTGAATTTGAAATTGGACAAGATACCCCATGATTGCCGAGACTTGAAGCATGTTAATGGGTTTGATTTTTGATTCAATTGTGTTGGACATTAATTGATGATAATGAGCATGATTAATTAGGCTAATTGGTGTTTTGGAAATATTGATTTGGGTAATTAATTATGCTATACACTTTGAGTAATTAAATTGTGAAATTGTGAAATTGGAATTTTGGAATTTAATTATGTTGGGCTTAAATTGGATTTGGGCTTGAAAAGTTGTTATTGGGCTTTAATGGGCTTGGTTGTACCAAGATTGGTTTAGGAAAATTGGTTGGATCCAATTGGGCCCAAAACCATTTCCATAAAGTCCAATTATGACTTAATGGACCTTAAAATTTTAATTGGGCTTAATGGGCCTAAATTGATTTCTAGGCTTATGGGGTTATTCCTTGATTGGGCTTTGGTTATTGGGTTTGACCCAAGTTGACCAAAAGTCCACGCCTTAAAGAAATTAATTAAAAGTCCATTGGACTTTAATTAAATTAACATTGGATGTTAATCCAGCTTTAAGACCCATAACGATTAAATTTGGAATTTAAGTCGTAAAAGTTCGTTAATAAAGTGTAATATTTAATTTGGAATTAAATGGTGGATTAGTATTAAATACAAATTGAATTGGATTTAATTTTGTAGTTTAATATAATTCAAGAATTTTTACTTTGAGTACTTATTCGCATAACGAGTTGGACTCGCACAAAATCAAATCGTTGTTTGAACATTGGATGGTCATTAATTATCAGATTAATTAATTGGATTAGATTGATTGATAACATGCTTGTGTGAATACATGGTTGCGATGCATGAATAATGTATATCAGATGAATATTAGATGGGTGAGGCAATTTTGGAAATTGTTGTAATAAAATTTGAATTTATTAATTGGACCTGCGTGTCCAGCCTATTACCTCCATACTCTTTGTATTTCTCTTTTCACATATTCCCCTCAATGTAAATGAGGTTTCTTTAGAAGTGTTATGTAACGGGTAGAAGTAAATACTTGTGAATACTTATGCTAGCGGGAGAGAGGAAAATGAGAGATTTGATCTAGGATCAATGTGTTAAGTATCCATCCGCATATCATTATTATATTTTATTTTACGCGTCTTATTATGTGTTTAGAATGCATGTTTAAGGGTGTATGATGATGAGACCTTAACAAAGATAATAAATTGGTTGCCAATTTGCACGCGAAAAACCCTCACAAAATATTAAGCGTTTTTCCTTCCATTGAGTGATTCTTACTCAAGATCTAAGACTGGCATTGGTTTGTTGGCCAAAGTCAAAGCCTTTTTCTGTCGAGGATGTGTTTGAATCATGAAGGCTTTATTCCATATCAGTGTCTTGTCCAAGTTGTGATTTATTGGCCAAAGTCAAGATCACTTCTTATCCATCGACATTGATTACGAAGCTTTCCAAGGTCAATGGGTCACGCTTAACTGGGATCACTAAGTTTGTTGTGCCAAAGCCAAGACTTAGTTGATTCAGAGGAAAAAGGTTAGGCAATATATTGGATATATTGGCATATATAAGATATATGTTTCGGACTTGGATGTCCCCCTACTGGATCTAGGAATTGGATAGGATCCAATTGATCTTAGAGATCTACCTAGTTAATTATCATACAATTTGTTGGCCAAAGTCAAGATTGTGTGTTATTTAACGGGATCCTAGCCCACTAGGAAACACGGTTTCCCGAGTACTCCACAGAGGGTTAGAGGCTCGCCGAAAAATAGTGGGAGGCAAGTATTAAATTTGCAATATTCGTTTAGTTACTTGCCATATGCGCTCATTTCAAATATTACGTCAAATAAATTAAATGTTAGTTGGACTAATATTTAAATCGTTGTTTTAAATTAACAGTTGGACTATATTCAAACTATTTCGATTATAGTTGATTTTATAATTGGATTATAGTAATCAATATAATTGAATTTAATCTATTAAATTATAGTTGATTATATAGTTAGACTATAGTAATCATTATAATAAATAGTACTTAAATCGTTGATTAAATAGTTGGACTATTAGAATCAAGATAAATTGAAAGATTAGTGTTTAAAACATAATCCTGGGTGAAAATTTTTTTTAAACGACTTTAATTTTCGAATTGGGAATAATATTTCAGAATGGTCCTGGAAAACTAATAAGTTACTTTATTTGATAAAATAACATATTAGGCCTAAGCCCGGAGTTAAGCAAATAGTAGAACATGATATTTGGAATATTCATGTGATGATAACTTTAGTGCTTAATCCATTAAGCTTGCCAAAAAGACTCCTTAATTTCTTAATCAGAACTAAGGATTGGATCCTTAAAGTATGACAATGAAATTGAAGGATCTTCATAGATCTATTTTTAGATCTTTGAAGTATTTAATTGCAATAGTAAACTCTTGGAGAGTTAATGGCTATTCTCAATGAGATAAAGCCAAAAGTTTGCAATATGGAAAGAAGCGCAAGGCGCGCACCCTACTTCGACATTCTGGAAGGCCAAGGCTAGGCCAAAGGCTTCTGGAGTGTGGAAAAGGGCAAAGGCAAAATCATTATAATCTTCTGGGAAGATAAATGACATATCCCGAAATATCTACCTAAATTGTGGCAAACGGGATCGCGGAAGCGTGACTGTCGTTTGAACAAAGCAGACATGAAGAAATTGAAGACGAGCAAGGCTCTGACTTCAAATATGTTTGTCATAATTATGTTCACTACTAGTAATTAAAATTGGATTTAAATACTTAGTGTGGTACATATATATGTACTGGTGTGCAGAATCTGCTGAGAGCAGGATACCGACTTCAGTTGAGATTAATCTGCGAATCGAAAATGGGACATAAGTTGCTGTTTTAATCGTAGAAACCTAAGTTTAGGAACTACCCTTCAGGTATGTACTTAAATTAGGAAACTGTTAAAATGTAACTAGTTTGACTAGATACATTATCTCTATATCAGGGTTTAACCCGTTGCGGGTATACCTTTATATTCTAGAACACTAAAGTGTTTTATTATATAAAGATGATATTGAGATAAACACATTAGATGTGAATAACAGTATTTATATTTTGAATATAAATAAATATCAAACATATAACATGACAAACAAATAGCTCAAACTGTTTAATCAGTTGAAACTTAAATGTGGCATTGTTGTCTGGGACACAATTAAACAAGACTCGTATATCCACACATTCGGAGAGTGGGTACTAGGACAAATTTGATTCCATTCAAATAAAGTCTACGAATCTAGTTTATTAGGCAAAGTGCCTAAAACACCTTTTACTTGGTAAAAGTGTAATTGCCACTGATCTGTTGGCCCTAGTTCATAGTGAAGCAAGTGGGCCCATATCTAGCTAGGCTAGATGTGGATATAAATATTTCGTGACCTTTACGGATGTGGCATCGCGTTATGGTTATGTATTTCATTTGAAACACAAATCGGAAACTTTTTCAGTTTCGACACGAAATAGACAAACAGATCGGCTAAAGTGTAAAAACATCACGGTTAGACCATGATGAAAATACTTAAGCAATAAGTGTCTCAAATACTTGAAAGAGTATAGTATTCTTTCAATGAGGACTCCTCCCGGAACACGTCAATTTGACGGTGTGTCCGAACAGATAAACCGAGTTTTGTTGGACATGATAAGGTTAATCATGAGTCGCTCTGAGCTATCATTTCCTTCAACGGATACGCATAAACAGTGCCGAACTTATTTAGAATAAGGTTCCATAAAAATCTGTTAGACATACTTCATATTAGATATGAACAGGAAAGAAACTGAGTTTTCTCATTCCTGAAGATTTGGGAATGCTGGGCATATGTTTGGATGATACCAAACTAAAACCCAAAATGGATAAGTGCCTAATTGTGGGTTATCCTAGGGAAACCAAAGTATAGTACTTATACAACTCAAATGAGAACAATTTAATTGTTGCTCGCCATGCGATTTTCCTAAGATGAATACCGATATGCAGTGGTAAGTGTGAGGAAAGTAAAACTCGATGAAAATCGGAGTAATACTGTTCCAGACACCGATTCCTAATGGAACATAAATAGTTCATCAAGGATGAAACTATACCAATAATCTTCGAATACACAAGAACCACGTAAGTCGGAGAGAGTCAGAAAATAACCTGGGGTATGGGTTTCTGATCTCACCTCATAAAGATGTCAATCTTATTGAGGAATACGAACTGACTACGTATGAGGAAGTGATACAAGGTATCGACTCCCTATTATGGCAAAGTGCCATGATATCCGAAATGGATTCCATGTATATCAACTATGTTTAGACACTAGTTGTTGTACCACAAGGAATTATGCCTATTGGTACTATATAAGTCTTCAAGGAAGACATACATGGAAGGCAACATACCAACGTGCTAAGCTAGGCTTGTTGCGAAAAGGTATCGTTATCAACATTATGTCGATCACGACGAAACCTTTTACCTGTTGCCACGGTAAACCCATTTGGATAATGCTTGCTGATGCTGCATGTTTCATTCATGAAAATGGCAGCTGTAATGCCAAAACTGCTTTCCTTAACGGGAACCTTTTGGAGGATGTTTTCAACATCCTGACGGTTTTGTCGTACCAAAACTAGCAAACAAGGTTTGCAGGTTATTCGATCCATGGATGGATTGAAGCAAGCATTGAGTTCTTGGAATTATCGCTTTGATGTAATCATAATGGTATATGATTTAATTCAAAATGAAATGATTCTTGTGTATATAAGGAGGTTATTGGGAGCGTACTGACATTGATGTCCTGTATAATAATGACATGTCATTTCTTGGAAATGATATTCCCATAATATAATCGGTGAAAGCTTGGCTTTCATAAGAAAATTCTCCGTTGAATTCTTGGGAGAAACAACCTTTATTCTGGGAATAAAGATCTACTGGGATAGATTTAAAGTTTTTGATACTCTCCGAGAACTCGTACATTAAAAAATGTACGCGACCTGGTGTCTCATACGCTTTGAGCATATGGAGTCACAATCAGGTCAATCCAAGTGATAGTCATTGGATTGATGTTAAGAACATCCTTTAGTATCTTAGAGATCTAAGGATGCTATCTTAAACTATGGAGAAGGAGAACTTGAAGTGACTGGGATCACTGTTGCAATTTCCAAACCGATAAAACGATTGTAAGTCGTAACAACGGTACTATACAGTTTGAATAACGGAAAAGTGAGCTGGAAATCTTCCAAGCAAGATATTGTTACCGAATAAACAACAAAAGTGGATTATTGCTGCAGCTGAGGCAGCAATAGAAGCCATTTGGGTCGATAATAAATCTAATTAGATTAGATATAGTTCTGTTAGCAGCTGAGCTAGGCTACAGCGCAGGCTAAAGAATTAATGGTCTCATCAACGATCCAGATATATACTTCAGTTATTCATCTGATTCGTTCGGATCATACATCGTAGCGATGTGATGATCGTATAAATCGCATCAGATGATTGTGGACGCTGGATTTCGGCCGAGGTCCTCAATCAGAATTTATAGGTTGGGCACTAGCAATCCTGCAAGACAAAGGTAGAGTGAGCGGGAGTAGACTACCACCGGTGTGGTGGGTGCCGGGGACACTCCGACGCCCAAGTCAGTGGCACGAAATAAATTTGTAAAGTGAGAAAGCAAGGTTGAATATTACCTCTACTTCCTTTGTTTGGCCGTGAGGGCCGTGTAATATATGAAGGGATTAAGGATTGAGAGTATGAAGTATTAGGGTGAGAGAAATGAGACTTGAATGACTTCTTCCCGTATTCTTTTCATATTTATAGATAAAACATGATCTAATGTTGGTATATTTGGTAATGTTTTGGAGTAAGTGAGGATTTAGTGCTAGAATTAGGTTAAGTGGAGTGGTTATTAGTTTATGATTTAATTGTAATCAAATAATACATAATTCTTTGGGCTTTGGTCCTTATTTTTGGGCCTAACATGCTGATGGGCTTAAGGTGAAAGACAGTTTTACCCTTGGACCAATTTGGCCCATACAGTTTGTCCCTTACTCTCTAAGTCAAAGAATTTTTGCTTTAGAGAGTATATTTATCCGTGTCATATAAAAAAAAGAACGTAGAGTGTGTTACCTTCTGCCAAATGTCGTGTCAAAATATACAAAAACGTAGGTTTCTGTTTGCATGCATCTTAGCTTCTTGATTTATCTAGGGTCATGAAGTACGTGTTTTTTTGACCGAACTGAAATAGAATTTCAGGAGTTCATGAGTCCAGGGGAATGTTCCTTGTTGACTGAATCAAACGGTAGTTCAGGAGTATGCTTGACTCGACATGAGTCTCGGGGAATGTCTCTTGTCGACTGAACCAAACGGTGGTTCAGGATTTTACTTGACTCGACATGAGTCCAGGGGAATGTCCCTTGTCGACTGAACCAAACGGTGGTTCAGGATTTTACTTGACTCGACAAGAGTCCAGGGGAATGTTCCTTGTCGACTGAACCAAACGGTGGTTCAGGAGTTTACTTGACTCGACATGAGTCCAGGGGAATGTCCCTTGTCGACTGAACCAAATACAGGTTCAGGAGTTTACTTGACTCGACATGAGTCCAAGGGAATGTTCCTTGTCGACTGAACCAAACGGTGGTTCAGGAGTTTACTTGACTCGACATGAGTCCAGGGGAATGTCCCTTGTCGACTGAACCAAATACAGGTTCAGGAGTTTACTTGACTCGACATGAGTCCAGGGGAATGTCCCTTGTCGACTGAACCAAACGGTGGTTCAGGAGTTTAATTGACTCGACATGAGTCCAGGGGAATGTCCCTTGTCGACTGAACCAAACGGTGGTTCAGGAGTTTACTTGACTCGACATGAGTCTAGGGGAATGTCCCTTGTCGACTGAACCAAACGGTGGTTCAGGAGTTTAATTGACTCGACATGAGTCATGGGGAATGTCCCTTGTCGACTGAACCAAACGGTGGTTCAGGAGTTTACTTGACTCGACATGAGTCATGGGGAATGTCCCTTGTCGACTGAACCAAACGGTGGTTCAGGAGTTTACTTGACTCGACATGAGTCATGGGGAATGTCCCTTGTCGACTGAACCAAACGATGGTTCAGGAATTTTCTTGACTCGACAAGAGTCCAGGGGAATGTCCCTTGTCGACTGAACCAAACGGTGGTTCAGGAGTTTAATTGACTCGACATGAGTCATGGGGAATGTCCCTTGTCGACTGAACCAAACGGTGGTTCAGGAGTTTTCTTGACTCGACATGAGTCCAGGGGAATGTCCCTTGTCGACTGAACCAAACGGTGGTTCAGGAGTTTACTTGACTCGACATGAGTCCTGGGGAATGTCCCTTGTCGACTGAACCAAACGGTGGTTCAGGAGTTTTCTTGACTCGACATGAGTCCAGGGGAATGTCCCTTGTCGACTGAACCAAACGGTGGTTCAGGAGTTTAATTGACTCGACATGAGTCATGGGGATTTTCCCTTGTCGACTGAACCAAACGGTGGTTCAGGAGTTTACTTGACTCGACAAGAGTCCAGGGGAATGTCCCTTGTCGACTGAACCAAACGGTGTTCAGGAGTTTTCTTGACTCGACATGAGTCCAGGGGAATGTCCCTTGTCGACTGAACCAAACGGTGGTTCAGGAGTTTAATTGACTCGACATGAGTCATGGGGAATGTCCCTTGTCGACTGAACCAAACGGTGGTTCAGGAGTTTACTTGACTCGACATGAGTCATGGGGAATGTCCCTTGTCGACTGAACCAAACGGTGGTTCAGGAGTTTTCTTGACTCGACATGAGTCATGGGGAATGTCCCTTTGTCCCTTTTTATCATTTGTCGAGTGATTGTAAGGCATGCACCGGGGTTTGCTCCATCAATTTTTCATGAATGAAAATGATCTTCAGATCTTCCACGTGTCGTTTAACGGAGTAAAACCTAGCGCAAATAACGAGGAGTCTTATGGCGGGAAATGAACCGCGAAAAGAAGTAGTATAAGAGTGGTTTGATGGGTTCATTTGTTTCATTCACAAGTTCAATCGATTTGGGAGAGAACTTCAAGGCTTCAAGGTACTTCTTTACACTCTCTTCGCGTTCTTCATTTGCTTTGAATATTCGTAGAGTAGCTTCAATCTGTTCTAAGCTTAATTAGGTTGTTTGATCTTTAGAATCATACGTTATTTGGTGGATTTGTGTTTGGAGATAGGAGTAGGATTTGATCTTTAAGGAACCCAAATCTTAGAAATTATTTGTTTGTAGACTCGTTGATTAGAATATGTCGAGTGGAGACTCTTTAGAAAGTTTAGGAGAACAGATCGATACATTCGTAGGATCATCATCGAGTGAATCGACAGAAGAAAAATCATTAAGGGAATGGTTGCGTCAAGAGTTATTCGAGGAAGGACCTGTAACCGTATTGTCGCATGAAATCCCGTTGCAGGCAATTCCTATTAGATCATTGGCAGCTGTCGAGGAATTTAGTGGAGGGGTGAGCACAAGTGAGCCTACCAACATACTAACCAAGAACCCAGCTAGTCGAGTGACGGCTAGTTTGCTGATGGAAATTAGGATTAAGTATAGATTTCCTAGATCAATGGAACTGAGGGTGCCCTTGCCGTCTGAAAGGATCGATTATTAAATTCCCGGATGGATTGGTTTTTATGTAGTACCGTTTTCTAATGGGCTTAGATTCCCTATTCCGAGGTTAGCTTGGGAAATTTTGGATCATTATGGGATTGCTCCTTCACAACTAATGCCGAATGCTTGGAGGATTTTAATGTCGATTGAATGCTTAGCATTCGAACAAGGGTTATTGTTTGAGGTGAAGGACATTTTATATTCATACTACCTTAAAGAGCACCTAACTGAAAAAGGGAGGTATACTTTGTACCTTCGTCGTAAGAGGGAACAAATAGTTATGGGGCTTCCAACAAACGATAGGGGTAATTGGCAGTCGGACTATTTCTTTGTGAAAAATGAGGGTATCTTTGGGTCGACTGGAATGGGTCGAGTTTCAGAATACTGGAGTGTATTTAGTGAGTATCAACTCTTCAATTTATTGAAAATTTATCAATGTTATTGTCGTATGATACTAATGTAGGATTGTTTATTATGCAGGTCCTTTTCGAAACAGTTTATTCGACAAAACACCTCTTATTTTGTCGAACACAAAAGCTCTTCTTGATCTCCCGTCGAACAAAGAGATTGGAGGATAATCTTGGTAGAGCAGAGATTAAGAGCAACTTTACAGTGGAAAGAAATCTTCGAATCAGAAGGTATATACCCCTTTGGCACTTTCTAAAAACGTATTGGAAGTCATCTACTGTACTCGGTCGATTCGAGCTCTGTACGGAAAGGTGTGGTTTATAAAGACATTAACTCCAAAAGAAATTTTATGCGCATAGGACATGGCGTCGAGGCAAATAAAAGTAGCTTCAATTGATGAGTTGATGAGCCGAAAAAAGGCTAGGAAGCTCAAGATAAAGGAGCCAGAAGTGGAGGTTCCAGAACCACAATTGGTATCGTCGACTGGAACTCCAAGCATAAGGGGAAGTCGACCGAAATAGTTGTCAAAGGGGGGAAAAGGAAGGCGGATGAAATCGAAGAAATCGATAATATAGTTGTCAGGATTCCATCAGGGTCGACTGCAATTTCTGACCCATCAAACCTTGACCCTTTTATTAAGAAGCTCTGCTGGAAGAGGATGAACAGAGGCTATCCAAGATTGGCCCGGTCGAGTCGATGAAAAAGGCTGCGGCTTTAAATTACCAAGTAAGAAAGTAAATAGAAATTTCATAGTAATTGTAAAATGGATTCTAATCAAATCCCTTTTTCCAGGCAATGGAGTGCAGTTTACATATGCAGCGATATGTCGAATCGACTCTTAAGAAACAGAGAGAGATGGAAAAATCATTTGCGGCTATGAAAAAGGAAGTGGTCCAAAAGAAGTCGCTTGAAAAAAGAAATGCTGAATTGGAGAAGGAGTTGAAGGAAGTGAAGGCAACACTTCAGATGGAAAAGGAGACTTCTGAGGTTACGATTGAAGGCTATAAGGATGCGTTCGAGAATGTGAAGAAGGAGAATGAAGAATTACTTGAGAATCTTGAAGGGATTGCTCTTGAATCTATGATGAAAGAACGCAGTCATCTGATGAAGGATTTCCTTGATGGGAAGTCAGGAGCTGTGGAACCAGAGAAATGGATTCAACAGTATGACCAACTATTGGCAGGAATTTCTTTTTCAAACGAGGGTGATGTTGAAGAGAAAGGTGAAGAGGTCGACTCGAAAGTGGCTGAAAGAGAAGTGATTGATGGCGAGGGAAGCGCGGCTGAAGTTCAAGAAATGGATAAGAAGAGTGAAGAACTTAGTCGAATGGAAATCGAGCCGACTATTCAAGTTCAAGATATTCCTGCACGTGAAGTTGCTGCTGAACGCATTCAGGAAGAAGCCACTCCAGAAATTTGAAATCTTTTGTAATTTTAATTTAGCTCATTTGTAGAACAATTTAATGACTTAATGATATTTTGGGATGATATTTCAAATGAAATTTGTTTTTAAGTCGAATCACACAATACATAAAGTAGAAAATTACTCTGAACCATAAAATATGAATAAATGCACGCATAAATTACCGGTGAAATTGCTTAAGGTGAATTGCATTCCAACTATTGTGAATTTGTCTCCCCTCAGTTGTTTGTAATTTGTAGGCTCCGTGTCCAATAACTATTGTGATGATGTATGGCCCTTCCCAATTTGGTCCCAACTTCCCTTCTCCGACTTCTTTTGTGTTTTGAAAAACTCTTCGTAGTACCCAATCCTCTTCCTTGAATGTTCTGCTTCTGACATTTTTGTTGAAATATCTCGCCATTCTTTGTCGATGAGATGCAAGTCGTATGGTCGCCTTTTCTCGTCTTTCGTCGATTGTGTCTAAATTCATATACATCAACTGTTGATTTGCCTCATCACCAGCGTATTGGTAGCGTAGAGAAGGAATGGTTTCTTCGATTGGAATTACTGCCTCTGTTCCAAATGCCAAAGAGAAAGGAGTTTCTCCAGTGGAAGAACGGATGGTCGTTCTGTAGGACCACAATACTCCAGGAAGCTCGTCTGCCCATGATCCTTTCGCCTTCTCCAATCTTTTCTTCAAAGTATTCAAAAGAGTCTTGTTAGAAGACTCAGCTTGCCCATTAGCTTGTGGAAAGCGTGGGGTTGAAAAACTTAACTTGATCCCCCAATTTTTACAAAAGTCTTGAAAATGTCGGCTAATAACTGGGAGCCATTATCTGTTACAATCTCTCCTTGGGAATGCCGAAACGACATATGATGATTTCCAGACAAATTTTTGAACTTCTTTATCTCGTATTTTGCAAAGGAGTCTGCTTCAATCCACTTTGAAAAATAATCTGTCAAGACTAGCATGTAGACTCTTTGTCCAGGGGCGGTTGGTAGCTTCCCTACAATATCCATACCCCACTTCATGAACGGCCATGGGGATAGGATAGGATTCAGCTTTTCTGGTGGAAGATGTGGAATAAGAGCGAATCTCTGACACTTTTCACACTTCTTCGTGTAATTGACCGAATCCATTCTCATAGTTGGCCAATAATACCCAGTCGAATGGGCGCGTGAGGCAAGGCTTCGTCCTCCAGAATGATTTCCGCATTCTCCTTCGTGCAATTCTGATAGTACATGTTGTGCTTGATCATGAGTAAGACATTTCAAGTAGGGTCCAGAGAACGACCTTTTCAATAGTTGTCCATTAAATATGGTGAATCTTGCTGCCTGCCTTTGAATCTTTCTTGCTTCATTTCTATCTTCTGGAAGCAGTCCATCTTGCAAGTATTTCATGATTGGTGTCATCCACGAGTCGTCTGAAGTGATGGTGCTGATCTCCTTGTTCTCCTTCCAAATTGATGGCCAATTTAAATACACTACTGGAATTGTTTGTAGTTTGTCTCCATGCATCGTCGACCCGAGGGTAGCCAATGCGTCCGCCTGAGTGTTTTCACTTCTTGAAACCTGAGATATGTTGAATTCTTGAAATGTCGCCTGGACTTCTTTAACTTTCTGCAAGTAGGATAACATTTGAGGGTCTCGTGCCTGATATGAACCTTGGAGCTGATTCACTATCAATTGGGAGTCTGATTTCACTTCGATTCTTCTTCCCCAAGCTCTTTGACCAAGCTGATTCCTGCTATCAAAGCTTCATATTCTGCTTCATTGTTTGTAACTCGGAATCCACATTTAATTGCTTTTGTAGTATGTCCCCATCAGGAGTAGTGATCACTATGCCAAGGCCGCACCCTTTCTTATTGCTAGAACCGTCGACTGAAAGTTTCCAAAGTGAATTTGATTGGATGATTGAATTCGACTTCCGGTACCTCCCAAGAGATTCTGAGTTGGACTGAAATCAGCTACAAAGTCAGCCAAGCTTGAGATTTGATTGTTGTTCTGGGCTGGTATGTGATGTCGTGTTCTCCTAATTCGACAGCCCATTTTGTTAATCTTCCAGTCAACTCTGGCTTGTGTAGTATGCTCCTCAAGGGGTACTCCGAGTAAACTGTGATAGGATGCCCTTGAAAGTATGGTCGTAGTTTCCTGGCAGACATTACCAAGGCTAGTACCAATTTCTCCAAATGCAAATAACGTGACTCCGTATCAAGTAATGCTTTGCTTACATAGTAGACTGGAAGTTGGGTGCCGTTCTCTTCTCGAATCAAAACAGCGCTCACTGCTTGGTCTGACACTCCCAAATACAAGAATAACCTTTCATTGTCGAGTGGTTTTGACAACAATGGTGGTGATGTTAAGTACTGCTTCAGCTCTTTCAGAGCTTGTTCGCAGGCTGGAGTCCATTCAAAGTTTTTTGTCTTTTTAATGGCTGAAAAGAACATGAAACTTTTGTCTGTCGACTTGGAGATGAATCTGTTCAACGCAGCAATTCTCCCTGCTAGTCGCATGACTTCCTTTGGGCAGGTTGGAGAAGGAATTTCAAGTATGGACCTGATTTGATCTGGATTTGCCTCAATCCCTCGTTGTGTAACGACATATCCAAAGAATTTCCCAGAAGCAACTCCAAACGCACATTTTGTTGGATTCAATTTCATCCCATACCTATTCATCACCTTGAATGCTTCTTCCAGGTGTTGCAGATGCTGATCAGATTTCGATGATTTCACCAACATGTCGTCTACATACACCTCCATTGTTTTTCCAATCTGTTGTGAGAACATTTTATTGACCATTCTCTGATATGTAGCACCTGATTTTTGAGACCAAAGGGCATTACCTTGTAACAGAATATGCCCCTATTGGTCATGAAAGTTTTTTCTCTTGGTCGTTTGGATGCATAAGGATTTGATTGTACCCAGAATATGCATCCATAAAACTTAGCAATTCGTGTCCAGCTGTAGCATCAACCATTTGATCAATATGAGGCAATGGGAATGAATCTCTTGGGCATGCTTTGTTCAAATCTGTGAAGTCGATACAAACTCTCCATTTTCCATTCTTCTTTCGTACCACCACCACATTGGCTAACCAGGCTGGGAATTGAACTTCTTTAATGGCACCTTTGTAACAATTTTGGATTTCTTCATCAATGATCTGGTTTCTTTCTGGGGCAAACTTCCTTCTTTTCTGTCTGATTGGAGGATAGTCTGGATCCACATGGAGTTGATGAGTAATCAAGCTGGGGTCAATCCCAGTCATGTCTTCATGCGACCAAGCGAACTGGTCATGTCGTTTTCGCAAAAATTCACTTAAGTCTGCTCGTAGTCTGGGATCTAGATTTGCTCCAATTTGAGTTTTATGGTCTGCATATTTGTCATGGATTTGAACCTCATCCAATTCTTCAATATTTGGAAGTGTGGGCTCCTGCGAATGAGGTTCGTTCTGTAATTGCTATGCTGAATGGACCTTTGCCTTCATTGTTGTTTGGTAGCATCCTCTGGAAGCAACTCTATCTCCCCTTATCTCTTGAATCCCCCACTTTGTAGGAAACTTTAGAGTTTGATGATAGGTGGACGATACTGCCCTCATTTCATGAATCCATGGCCTCCCAATAATTAGATTGTAGGCTGAAGGACAATCCAGGACTAGGAAGGTTGTCATTGTGTTGATTCCCCCTGCGTAGACTGGAAGGCTTATTTCTCCCAAAGTAAATTTTTGTTCACCACTGAATCCAATCAACACAGTCGTCCTTTTGTTAACTTTCTCTAATTCAGCTCCCATGTCTGTCAAGGCTGTTGTAAAGATGATGTTGGCTGAGGATCCTGTATCTATCAAAACTCGTTTGATCATGAAATTTGCCACCTGTAGAGAGATTACTAAGTCATGATGAGGGTTCATGCTACCAGAGTTGATGTCGTCTGGAAACTCCATTATTAGGTTTGTAAACATTTTTTCTAAAGACGTCGTGGAATGTTGAAGGCTTGACACAATCGCTCTGGAATGTCGTTTGGCTGCTGAATATGATACTCCACTAATCTCTGATCCTCCTGAAATGAAATTCACGGTGTTATCAATTGGTGGAGGTTGAATTGGTGCTTCCCCATGTCCATCCTTCTCGTTCCTCTGAGCTAAAGTAGCTTGCCCCTTCTCCGTAAGTAGATCCCTTAAAAACCCTTTGTTCAACAACTCAAGTACTTCCAACCTCAACGCCACCATTCAGCTGTGGTATGGCCGTAGTCTCGATGGAACTCACACCATTTTTTTGTGTCTTTATTTTTGAAACTTTTTCTCTGTTGCGTGGTGGCCACTTTACTTCATTTCCCATCTTTTTAAGTACCAAGACTAACTCTCCCGGAGATATAGAAAAATTGTAGTCTGGGAGTCTGGGTTTTTCCATCGGAATTGTTTCCCGAGCTCTGTATGGTGGAGGTCTTTGATCAAAACCTTTTTGGAGGGGCTGATGTTCTTTCCTTGGGTGGTTCCATTTCTCCGAATGACGCTTAGGCATCATATTTGTAAATTCTTTATGTCGTTTGGTAGAATGGGCTGTTCTTTCGCTTTGCATGTTGGAGGAAATGTCTTTCCTTTTATTCCTTTTATCTTCTTCCCACCTGATTTCGACTTGGGCTCGAGCCATAACCTGGTCCATCGTGTAGCACCGGAACTTGGTCAGCTTTTTGTAGAGTCCACTTTCACACAAAGTAACCCGTTCCTGAAAGCCTCCACAGCTGTTGGTTGATGAAGGTCTGGAATTGTTATTCTTTCTTTGTTGAATCGAGCAACATAGCTTCGCAATGATTCTCCCCTCCGTTGTAGGATGGCACTAAGATCATCAGTAGTTTTTTCAAGTTTGCAAGAGCTGGCGAAATGTTCAACAAATTTGTCTGCTAATTGTTGATAAGATTTGATGGATCTGTATGGTAGGTTGATGAACCATGTAAGAGCTGGACCACCCAAAGTTTCTCCAAATCCTCTGCACATTCCAGCTTCCCATTGATGAGGAGCTAAGCCTGTTGACATCATTTTGTATTTATAATGAATGACATGGTCGTCTGGGTCAGTGGATCCATCGTATAACTTCATGTCTGGTGGGCTGAACTTCCGTGGTAGCTCAACAGATGTTATCGTCTCAATGAAAGGGGTATCTGAAATGGTTCCAGCTCTACTCTTCTTCATTGGGAGTTTCACCCCTGGTAGACTGGACATAATAGCTTCTTTAAATTCTTTCATTTCCTTTCTCTTGTGATGACAATTGTGCTGGGCTTGGTTGACTGGTGAACTTGGTAAGTTCCTCTGTTCTCACCATTTGATGGAACGTCGTCTGTTGTGTTTCGTCAAATACTCCTTGAAGGTTAGCTGGAGTGATCCGGTTGTTGTGTTGTTCTGATGTATTGTGAAGCTGGTGGTGTGATGAAAGTAGTTCCACTTGTTTTTGGAGGTTTATGTTGGAACTACGAAAGGTAAAATCTCTTCTTCCAAAGCTTTCAATCTGTCTTGTAGTATGGCCAATTGTGATGCCACTGGATCAGGTGTTTGTTCATTGCTTGAAGTCATGATTGACTAAGCAGTGAGTGTTTGTAGGGTGGAAAGCCTTTGTCTGCAAATTATTGCTAGGTCCCCACGGTGGGCGCCAAATTGTGGACGCTGGATTTCGGCCGAGGTCCTCAATCAGAATTTGTAGGTTGGGCACTAGCAATCCTGCAAGACAAAGGTAGAGTGAGCGGGAGTAGACTACCACCGGTGTGGTGGGTGCCGGGGACACTCCGATGCCCAAGTCAGTGGCACGAAATAATTTGTAAAGTGAGAAAGCAAGGTTGAATATTACCTCTACTTCCTTTGTTTGGCCGTGAGGGCCGTGTAATATATGAAGGGATTAAGGATTGAGAGTATGAAGTATTAGGGTGAGAGAAATGAGACTTGAATGACTTCTTCCCGTATTCTTTTCATATTTATAGATAAAACATGATCTAATGTTGGTGTATTTGGTAATGGTTTTGGAGTAAGTGAGGATTTAGTGCTAGAATTAGGTTAAGTGGAGTGGTTATTAGTTTATGATTTAATTGTAATCAAATAATACATAATTCTTTGGGCTTTGGTCCTTATTTTCGGGCCTAACATGCTGATGGGCTTAAGGTGAAAGACAGTTTTACCCTTGGACCAAATTTGGCCCATACAATGATAATCATGCAAATCCGCTGACGAAAGTCTTTCCTCAACAGTTTGGGCGAACCGTACATAGTTCGGGTGTAGGACACTCGAGTGACTGGCTATAGGCCAAGTGGGAGATTATTGGACAGTTATGACCCATAGCGTCACTATTTGTACAGATCATGGTGTTGTTGTACAAATTAACTATGTGACAAAGGAAATTGCTCTTTTATCATTTTTGATTAGATCACCAAGATGTATAAATGATGAAAGGTCCATATGATTAGTTCCTGGATTGAGATGATATGAGACAGTATCAATCCACGAAGGTTTAATCATAAAATATCCCTAGTCAGAGTATTATCGAGATTGGACATCGATAATGCGTAAAAGACTAGTATTACACTTGTGCGCGTTGTGAGGGCATAACGACATAGTTCTCATATATTTGGGTATAGGATACTCATGCAAGTGTAGTAGGAGGTTGTGTTTTACCGATGGTACGGAAAACAGCTTCGCTCTGGATAGACCCCTCGAAATTCCATTGGTAGTATGGCTATGTGTCTATGGAAGTCCGAAATCAGGGTAGGTGTATTTGGTCTTAACCTGAGACTTGCACCGCTAATACTTACGACAATCAATATGCTTTGGTTTTAGGTCGTTCAGGGCTTTAACAGGTTCTGTGTACGCCTCTGCTGGGTATATTGAGAATCATAGTGTGTTGGGTGTGATGTCAAGACGGAAGTATCACTCCAGTCATAGTGGAGATGATGGTCACGTAGGATACGGAACTCGTTCTCTTATATGCTGCAGCTATCGGGATATTATGACTAGGTCATGTTTATCCGATTATAGAGACTAGTTACCAGAGATCCGATATGTGCTTCCTATAGGGCAGACACAATTCCAGCCCCAGGCCTTGCACGTGACATCCGATGCTGGATCGAAATACGCAATACTACGTATACTACGCCTGATATAGATCACATATTCCTGTAAGGATATTTCTGGAGAATTGGGTAGGCATGGCGCTTTGCTAGAAGCCAACCTTGTCTTGTAAATCGGTATAAACGTAGTACTAGGTACGTACGTGTTCGGATAGTCCGACGACTGGATTTACTGCCAACATATCTGGGGATCTCATGGGTCGCTTCCCGAAGATTCACCGATTACGTATGACTCGCACTTTATTAATCTGGGATTAATTAATATAGAGAGAGAAAATTAATCTGGGATTAATTACGGTGATATTTTATCTGGGATAAAATATTAATTAAAATAGTGATTTCATTTAATTTGGAATTAATTCGTTATATTATACGAAATTGGATTTATACGTTTAATTTGGAATTAATCGATAAAATAATATATTCAATATATTATACGAAATTGGATTTCGACGCGGAATTAAAATTAGATTTTAATTCGGGCGAACGAGTTAATTTAGAATTAATTCGTTAGCGATGTGAATAGTGATTTCGCTAGGCATAATCATTTAATTACGTCGCAACGGAAAATTCATTAATTTGGAATTAGCGAACCCGAGTCCGATAGTGTTTGCGAGCGCACTCGCAATTCGAATTCAAGTGCGGCACGCAAGTCACATCAAGTGTCAAATCATTAGTCACATCAAGCGTCAAATCACATGTCACTTTGAGTGATGTGACAATTTGATTGATTGATTGATTGATGGAAGTGGTTGGCAAAGCTTTAATTGATTTGACTTTTAGAAAGCCAAATTTTTTGTAAATGAATTTGAAATTCATTAAAGTGTATTAGATAGACTTTATACCAACAACCAACAACACTCACTCTCCTCTCCTCTCTCCATCTTCACGCTCAAGGGGCATTCTTCATCTTCCTTCACTGGTTTTGCTGAGAGGTTGCAAGAAGAAGATGGTAATTTTTTTGGCAAAATTACCGAGTGCTAGCACACATTCGGAGTCACGCGAAGGTGATAGGGAACCGCACACGTGAGCTTGGAATCACCACCCAAAAGCTTGGAGCTTGAACCGATTTTTGGAGGACAAAAGCAGTGGACTGCCGTGAGCCTTGGAGCACTATGGAAGGGAGAAAAAGTTTTATTCTTCGTCGCATCGCTCAACCGATCATTGTGAGTATTCCGCAACTTCTTTGATGTATTCACATGTTTTTTTATGTTTGATAATCGATCCTCGGGACCTGAGAGATTTCCCAACAATTGGCACTAAGATAGTGGGAGTTTGTTGGAGTTGGTGACGAACGTGTATGAACTTAGAGAGTCCCAATATGAAGTGTACTTATTGAGCACTTGGGTAGCCAATTAATTTTGATAAAAGATAATATTCTATATTTTAATTATCAACTAAGATAATCAAGTGTTATTGGATAAAAATTGATTATTTACTTTGACCTAATTGGATTAATTCAATATTTACACAAGGGCTTTGTCGTAATTTCATAATTATCTCTACCATTTGAGGATATTATGCTAATTGTAAGTATGTAATTATATATGTTTTTGGCTTGATTTAATTGGATTAAATCAAAGTGGAAGACATATAACTAATCCATTAATTAAAATTTATCTTGATTTAATTTGATTAAATCAAAGTGGTAGACAAAGGTGATTAGTCACACCTAATTATACATATTTTGAAAAATTAGATTAAGCCTACATAAAAGTTTATTAGAACTTTTATTAGTGAAAAATTGCCTATGTTTTGCTATAAATAGTAAGCTTGAGCAAAGGTTTTAATCAAGCTTGAGAAAGCTAAATACAAGCAATTCTTGGAGAAATTAGCCTAAGTTAGAGAAGTGCTTAGAGAAGCTTTGTGAGGTCTCTATAACATTTCATCTAGGAGAAGTCAAGATTGGATCTTGGAGTGAAGCTTGCTTACATTGGAATTAAGATTGGATCTTGGAGTCAAGCTTGAAAACCTTGGAAGTTCTCCGACCATTTCAACAAAGAGAAGGAGATAAAATCTTTGCATCAAGCTTACTAAGTAAGTTTGAACTTCTCTTAAACTATATTCTTCATTAGTGAGTATTTCATTAGTGAGACATATAGTGATGAATTATGTATTGGATGCATGATTACATAGCTTAAAGTTGAAATAAGGTTAATAAATTTTGTTAAGATGCTTAAAAAGTATAAACACAATATGTTTGTAATTAGGTCAAAGATGTTCATGTTGGACATGAAACAATTAATAAGAGTTTGAGACTCTATATTAAAGCTAATAGCTATGGCTACCATTCTGGAATCAATTGACCACCTTTGGGTGAACTAGAATTGTTAATGAGACATTTCATAGTGGGATTCTAAATTAGTTTGTGTTTTGATTCAAACAAATACATAAATGTATTTAGAATACATGTATGTTAGTTTTATAACATGTGTTGTGGTTGGTATTGATGTTAAAATTGGTTTTAAGGTGTATTGAATGATGGGGAAAATTAGAAGTGTTTAGGATTGGTTTGAAGTTGAAAAATGCTCAATGCCAAGGGGAGCGTCGCGACACTGATCTTCCAGCATCGCGACACTAAGCAGACCTAGGAGCTTCGCGACTCCCACTCTTCTGCGTCGTGACGCCGAGATGTTCAGCTCTCGCAGTTGCTCTCGCTCTTTGGAGCGTCTCCCAACAATCCGCGTCGCGACTTCGAGTGCCAATGAACACTAAAACTTCATTTTCTCTGTTCCGGGGTTTCCAGAATCGTATCGGAATGAAGTTTTCATTAAAATATTTTAAAATATATCTATTCTTGATATCCATGGGTTAGACCCACTTCCGCTGCGCGGGGCTCCGATCTGACCCTATGGGACCCACAAATGCCCCAACACATAAGTCCCATGTTGAGAAGTTCATTTTGCTAATGGAGATCCAAGACATGGTCGGGAAAGCAATCTCTAGGTATTCGCATTGACCTTGTGAGGACCGGTCAACTTATGGTTCAGAAACCTAACACTAAAGAGTATCAGCAGAGGATTCTTTGTGCAAGAATACCTGGTCGGATATTACCTCAAAACCCTAAATTTGGCCGGACATGATACAACTGTCATTAAATAAGCATATTATCAGTTACAGAAGTTACCGAATCTAATTATGTCTAACCAAACATACAATTCAATTTTAGTAGTCGGCCAAATATATAATTCAAAATACATGTCCAGCCGGACATATATCGAGCTATCATCGAGTATGCAGATCTTTAGTTACTGGAGTCACGAGCATCATAATTACTGAATATGTTTAGCCGGATAATATCTCAAGATGTACCTACGACCGGATATGTGTCGAGTTGTAACTGACTATAGAGGATAGAGAATGAAGGGATCATGTCTTCCCCTTCCATTCTCAGACCCTCATCATCTGCTATAAAAATGGAGGTTTCCCATTCACATAAACAATTTAGAATGTACTTGGAAAACTCTGTCAAAATTCTGCAATACTGAATTTCTAGAGAGAGAGAGAGAGAATAGTAAGGAAATCTTAGAAATCTTAGGAGTTCATTCCCTTCCAGCAAACAACCCAGTGGCAATCCGACTCCAGAGACGTCTTCTGAGCCAGATGACATATAAAGGTACTACCTTAGGGCACCTTACTTTATCCTTTCTGTGTTTTGGAGTTTATGTTCTAACACAGTATCTCCGGCCGGATGTACATCACATCCGGCCGGACATGCACACACCTCCTGCTACTTGATAAACATATCATGCAACCTTTATTGCTTTCTTTATTTCAAATACTTTATTAGTGTTTATTTTCAGCATATTAATGTCTTTTTCTTATCTTGTATTATCATTTCATGCATACTAGTATGTTAGTTATCTTATTAATGCCATGTTTATTGGTATTTCGCATAATTACTCACTATCTGAATGCATATTCGATCAGAATTACACTAAATCTGATCAGACATTAAATGGCCAATTTTTTCAGCCAAACTTCTTTGATGCCAGTCCGGAAAGATAAATGTTCTGATATGTTCGAATCTTATGCTATTATTCTGTTTCACGATTTTTTTTATTCTCTTTACTATCAATTAAGCATGATTTATCTTTTGTACCTTTCTTGTTTGTAAAACACAATGACACATAAAAAAGTCCGGCCAGGCTTCCACTAGGCCAGCCGATGTGATGCATGCTTTGATTTATTTTCTTATTATCTTATTACTATTGTATTAGTTTCTAAATATTTATTCATTGTTTGTTGTTTCTTTACCATTCATAATTGTGAATTGTATGTTATTATATAAATTGTTATTGCATGTGACTGTATTATAAAATATGAAAATACCTCATTTGAGCGTAAATATTATAATGACATAAGTAAGGGACCATTTCGAACCCAAACAGGTTTAAGGTTGGACTTTGTGAGGGGTGTAGTACAACCTTAAATCATTTCCGGTGTCTCATACCAAGTGGCGACTCCCTTATTTTTTGGTTAGTCCCCATGTGGGGCTATCTGTACTCTCTACGGGCTACGAGCCCAATAATGTAGTAATCGCCGACATCATAGGCATAGAAATAAACCCTGTTTCGCTCCTTTAGTATCCTTGCATGGGCAGGCGCATGCCCATGTCAAAGAATGTCGTGTAGAAAACGACTTAATCGACGCTTGGTCGGCTCGCCTGATCACCATTTTATGGAACGTCCAAGCTGATTTCTTCAGAAATTCCAAATCTCTCTCTGAGTTGGTCTAGTTTAGTATTAGTTATGGTGGATGCTCTGTCCATGTCAAGGTTGATAAAGTCCAGGGGGAGGTGTCGACTCGGGGTAGACTACTCTTTTATGAAGGATTGGTTTTCTTCTTCTGAGGGGGACGATATTGTATCAAGATCACTGGGTCCTGCTGATCTCGAGTTTCCCACTACAATCGGCTCGGTTGGACGTGGGGTAAGTACTTCGAGAGACAGAACATTAAGGGGAGTTACAACAGAAGCGTTAGATTCTGACATTCCTAAGGATGGATGATCCGAGGAGTGAGGTTAGTGAAGTTACACTTAGCCTATTTTTACAAGTTATGTGGGCCTAGCCTTACTGTTAGTTAGGCATGTTATCTGCCTAGGGTTTACTCTATCATCCATACCGAGTAGTTAACCCTAAAAAGCTTCAAACGCCCTAATAATGACGAAACAGTAAGTTTGCAAGCAATAACATAGTCAAACATAAAAACCAACCCGATCTATTCATGCAAGTCTAAACCTACCATATATTCCAGAAACACGTGCATATGACAACCTAGATGTTCATGGATTAAGCCTCAAACACAAACATAAAAAGCCCATATCTTAGAAAGTTAAAAACCAGCCGCATAAACCCACAAAAGAACAGAAAGCATGTTACGAGTTCATCATATTCATCATGCTCATTAAGTATTTTTTCTGGGAATATAAAGCATACACGTGTCGGGTCAATCACTATCGTTGAATTCAAATCAATGACTCGGATGGATGCCACGTGCTCGATTAATCCCAGCAATCCAAATTTTGGCGGGCAAGCTATGGATGAGTGACACTTGGCACATCAGAGATATGAAACAAAAAGAGATTTGATGAATGTGATGCGTATATAAGGAAGAACATCATATACTTTGTATATTTCTAGAGACGTTTCAGAACCTATACATGTTTTTTCAAATGGCGGTGAAAGAAAGACAATCGTCACAAAAGGGCATCTTTGGCAGTATGTATAACAGCCCGTCCTGAAGAGGATGAACCTGGGAATAGCTGAGGTTATATAGAGTTATCAAAAGGCCGCAACCCGAGGACAGTGGGTTGGCCTTTAGCTACATGCACCACCATCTTTTGTAAAGTTTCTAGCATCAACTCGCAAACTCGTTGATACCAAGAACTATGGGATATATATTAATGATAGTTTTTTACTTCGAGGAAGGTTCAAGTACTGAGGAGGGATAGGATATAGATTTGTACTTAGCTAAAAGTGGATGAAAAAGGCATAAAAGCTCTCAGAAGGGAATGAGGTTTGACAGAGAGACTAGACCTAGTGATACATATGAGTTCTCACGAGAATAGGAGCATCGTGAATGATGAAGTAAGTTGGGAGATCGACCCGACCACATGAAGGGTGTTGATTTGAGGTTTTCTGAGATTTTGTTAAACCTGACCCGAGAATGGTATTGTCTATTAACCCGACCTGGTTGGACGAGTTAGAGGAAGTTTTGACAAATATCATCTACCTCAATATGCCGACCCGATGAACGAAGATGGGATCACAGGCCGATCAGTACTGAGGCCATATGACGTATTCCCTAAGTGAGAGGATATGCTTCTAGAGGGTCAATGATGATTGTGGGAAAACAACGATTCTCATTGAAAATAGCCAATGCCAATATCCATAAGCCGATGCAGTGGCCGAATAGTGACAGAGTAGAGCCACCATAGGCCGGTGCAATTGCAGAGAAATATGCTAATTTTATTGGCCTGCTGGAAGGTTGTTGAAGAAATTTATGGCTACAATGATGAGTAAGTGACATGGGATGACGTTAGAGGCGATGAAGTAGTGAATTTGGAAGTTTATATAAAGGGGTTGAAGTCTCTGATTCAAGGGTGGTGGGCAATTTTGGGTTAGTAAATTTTGCATCTCACAACTTGAAAAGTAAGAACTCAAGAACTAGAGATATATAGGGAAATGTGGTCAGTTACATGACGGGCTTGTGTAAGACCCGATGTGTTAAGTCACTTTGTGAGTGTTGGATAATATGACCCATAGCGTCACTATTTGCACAGATCATTGTGTTGTTGTAGCAAATTAACTATGTAATAAGGAAATTGCTCTCTCATCATTTGTGATTAGATCACCATAGATATATAAATGAAGAGAGGTCCCTATGATTAGTTCCTGGATTGAGATGATATGAGACAGTATCAGTCCACGAAGGATTAATCATTAAATATCCCTAGCCGTAGTATTATCGAGACTGGACATCGATAATGCGGAATAGGCTAGTATTGCACTTGTGCGCGTTGTGAGGGCACAACGGCATAGTTCTCATATATATAAGTATTGGATACTTATGCAAGTGCGATAGGAGGTCGTGTTTCACCGATGGTACGGGAAACAGCTTCGCTCTGGATAGACCCCTCGGAATCCCATTGGTATTATGAATATGTGTCTATGGGAGGCCGAAATCAAGGTAGGTGTGTATAGTCTTAACCTGAGACTTACATCGCTAATGCTTACGACAATCGATATACTTTAGTTGAGGTCGTCTAGGACTGTAACTAGTTCTGTGTACGCCAATGCCGGGTATATTGAGAATCGTAGTGTATTGGATGTGATGTCAAGACGGAAGTATCACTCCAGTCATAGTGGAGATGATGTCACGCAGGATACGGTATTAGTGCTCTTAAAGTGATGCGCATCCAATCGTGATATTATGACCAGGTCATGAATATCCGATTATAGAGACTAGTTACCAGCCATCCGATATGTGTTTCGGACGGGGCAGACACTTATCCAGCCCCAGCCCTAGCACGTGATTATCCGATACTGGGCCGATATGCACAATACATTAGTATACTACGCTTGATACAGATCTTAATATTCTTTAATGGATATGTCCGGAGAATTAAGTAGACTTGGTTCTTTGCTAGGAGTCGACCTCTGTCTTGTAAATTGTAGTAGATAGAACGTAGTACTTGGTACGTACGTGATTCGGGTACTCCGACGACCGTATTACTGCCAGATTATCCGGGGATCTCATGGGTCGCTTCCCGATAATCCACCGATGACGCACAACTCGCACTCTTGAATAATCTGGGATTATACAGAAGAGAGAGAAAATTAATCTAGGATTAATAACGGAGATATTTTATCTGGGATAAAATGTCGTCTAAAGAGAGAGACGATTAATTCGGAATTAATCGATGTATTAATATATTCGATATAATTAGACGAAATTAGATTTCGACGCGGAATTAAAATCAGATTTTAATTCGGGCAAACGAGTTAATTTAGAATTAATTCGTTAGCGACGTAAATAATAATTTCGCAAGGCGCAATTATTTATTTAAATTCGATTGAATTAACGTCGCGACGTAAGCTCGGTATTTCGGAAATATCGAACCCGAACGCGTGAGTGCACGTGGGCCCACTTTCATTTGGAAACGTGTGGGGCCCACATGACACATGTCATTCTAATGCTTTGCATGTAGATTGTGTACATTGCACTCAATGTCATTGCATGGAGTTTGAGTGTTTGACACTCTAAGCCATTGCATGTTATGTGTCATAATTTTATTATTAATTTAATGAAAATCAAATCATTGTTTGAACATTGGATGATCACTTAATTATCAGAAATTAATTTGATTAGATTGATTGATAGCATGCTTATGTGTGTGAATACGTGGTTGTGTTGAATGAATAATGTATATCAGATGGATATTAGTCGGGTGGGCAATTTTAGAAATTGTTGTAATAAATTCGATTTATTAAATTGGACCTGCGTGTCCAGCCTTATCACCTTATTTCTCTTTGTATTCTCTTCTCACCTATTCCCCTCTATGTATATGAGGTTTCTTTAGAAGTGTAGTGTAACGGGTAGAAGTAATACTAGTGCTACTTGAGTGAGAAAGGGAGAGATTTGATCTAGGATCAATGTGTTAAGTATCCATCTGCATATCATTATTATTTTATTTTCATACTCGCTTTATTATGTATTTAGAATGCATGTTTAAGGGTGTATGATGATGAGACCTTAACAAAGATAATTAAATTGGTAGCCAATTTGCACGCGAAAAAGCCCTCATCAAATATCATGCGTTTTTCCTTCCATTGAGTGATTCTTACTCAAGATCCTAGATTGACAGGGGTTGTTGGCCAAAGTCAAGCCCTTGTCCTTCGAAGATGTGTTTAATCACGAGGCTTTGTTCCATATTGGTGTCTTGTCCAAGTTGTGGTTTGTTGGCCAAAGTCAAGACCACTTCTTGTCCATTGACATTGATTATGAAGCTTCCTTGTCAATGGGTCCGCGCTTGACTGGGATCACTAGGTTTGTTGTGCCAAAGCCAAGGCCTAGTTGATTCAGAGGAAAAAGGTTAGGGTATATATTGGATATATAGGCATATATAAGATATATGTTTAGGACTTGGATGTCCACCTACTGGATCTAGAGTTGGATTAGATCCAATTGATCTTAGAGATCTACCTAGTTAATTATCATACAATTTGTTGGCCAAAGTCAAGATTGTGTGATATTTAACGGGATCCTAGCCCACTAGGAAACACGGTTTCCCGAGTACTCGACAGAGGGTTAGAGGCTCGACGAAAAATAGTGGGAGGCAAGTATTGAATTTGCAACATTCGTTCGAATACTCGCTAAACACGCTCATTTTATTTTACTCGTCATATTAATCAAAAGTATTAGTTGGACTAATACTTTATGTTGTTTTTTATATATATAGTTGGACTATATACAAACTCATTCAATATATAGTTGATTTTATAATTGGATTATAGTAATCAATATAATGAATTAAAATGATAGTTGATTTTATAATTGGATTATAGTAATCAATATTAAAATTATAGTTGATTAAATAATTGGATTATTGTAATCATTATAATAAATAGTACCTTATAAAATTGATTAAATAGTTGGACTATTGAAATCAAGAAAGAATTGAAAGGTTGAATATTTAAAATATATAATCCTTGGATTAAATGTTTTAAATGATTTAATTTTCAATTGGGAATTAATAATAGGTTAATTTATTTGATAAAATAACTTATTATGACTAAGCCCATAATTAAGCAAATAGTAGAGCATAAAGTCTTTGGAAGATTTATGTGATGATGACTTTAGTGCTTAATTAATATACTTACAATAAATCTATCTTTAGATTTAAAAGTATTAAAATTGCAATTAATAATTCTTGGAGAATTAATTGACTATTCTAGTGGAGAAAAGTCAAAGTTTGCAATTGGGCATGTAGCACAAGGTGCACATCATTTCGATATTCTAAAACCCAAGGCTTGGCCAAAGGTTTGTGAAATATTGAAAAGGTAATTGACATATCCCAAAGTGACTACCATTTGGATATGGAAGACACGAAGGAATTAAAGATAGGGAGAAGCTCTAACTTTAAAAATATTTGTCAAAGTTGTGTTTACTACTAGTATTAAAATTGGATTTTAAATACTTAGTGTGGTACATAATACATATATGTATTGACGTTCAGAATCCGCTGTGAGCTGGATACTGGCTTCAAGCCGAGATTTCTCTGCGAATTGGAAACGGGACGAAAGTCGCTGTTTCGACCGTAGATACCTAAATTTAGGAACTACCATTTGGGTATGTACTTAAAAATGTTATAATGTAAATAGTTAGACTAGAGACATTATCTCTATATCAGTGTTTAATCCGATGCGGATAAAACCTTTATATTCTAAAACACTAAAGTGTTTCATTATATAAAGATGATACTGAGATAAATACATTAGATGTAAACAACAAAATTTATATTTTGAATATAAATAAAAATCTCAAACATATAAATGACAAATATATAGCTCAAATTGATTTGATCAATAGAGACTTATTTGTGGCATTGTTGTCTAGGACACAATTAAACAAGACTCGTATATCCACACTTTTGAAGAGTGGATACTAGGACTGATTTGACTATTCAAATAAGGTCTACGAATCTAGTTTATTAGGTAAAATACCTAAAATACTATTTACTTGGTAATAGTAAAAGGGCCACCGATCTGTTAGCCCTATTCATGGTGAAGTAAGTGGGCCCATATCTAGCTAGGCTAAATGTGAACATGAATATTTCGTGACCTTAACGGATGTGGCATCACGTTATGGTTATGTGTTTCTTTTGAAGAACACAAATTCAAAACTTTGAGTTTCGACACGAAGTATACAAACAGATCGGCTCTAGTATTATGCCGCTGCGGTAAGACCGTATTGGTAAATACTTAAGCAGTAAGTTCATACGTACATGAAAGAGTACAGTATTCTTTCATATGAGGACTCCTCCCGAGACACGTCAATTGACGGTGTGTCAGAACTAAAAACCAAGTTTTGTTGGACATGATTAGGTTTTTCGCGAGTCGCTCTGAGCTACTGTTTCCTTCAACAGGATATATATTAACAGTGCAAAACTTATTTGGAATAAGGTTCCATGTAAATCTGTTTGACAGATATCATATAGGATATGAACAGGAAAGAAACGAGGTTTCTTATTCCTGATAATTTGGGTATGCCAGGCATAAAGTTTGGATGATACCAAACTAAGAACCCAAATTGGATTAGTGCCAATATAGGTTATCCTAAGGAAAACCATAAGTATAGTACTTATAAATCCCACATGAGAACAATGTGATTGTTGCTCACCATGCGGTTTTCCTGAGAAGAATACCGATATGCAGTGGTCAGTGGGAGGATAATGATACTCAATGAAAATCGGAGTAATACTATTCATAGCACGAAGTCCTTAATGGAACACAAAAACATTCATCTATGATGAATCTGTACCATTAATCTTCAAATACACAAGAAATCGGGTAGATCGGATAGAGTCAGAAAACAACCTAGGGTATGGGTTTCTGATCTAACCTCATTAAGATGTCAATCTTATGAAGGTATATCCACCGACTACGTTTTGAGGAAGTGATACAAGGTATCGACTCCCTGTCATGGCAAAGTGCCATGAGTCCGAAATGGATTCCATGTATAACGACTATTATGGATACTAGTTGTTGTACCACAAAGCATTGTGCCTATTGGTACATTATACGTCTTCAAGGAAGACATACATGGATGGCAACATACCAACGTACAAAGCTAGGCTTTTGACGGAAAGGTATCGTTATCAACATTGTGTTAATAACGGTTCAACCTTTTACCTGTTGCCATGGTAAATCCATTTTGAAAATGCTTGTTGATAACTGCGTATTTCATTTATGAAATTTGCCAGTTATAGATCAAAATCGCTTTCCTGAAAAGGAAACCTTTTGGAGGATGTTTACAACATCCTGACGATTTTGTATAACCGACAAACCAGGTTTGCGGGTTATTCGATCCATGTTTGGATCAATGCAAGCATAAGGTTCTTGGAACTGACGTTTTGAAATAATCATAATGGTTTATGATTTAACTCAAAACGAAATAATTCTTGTGTATATAAGGAGGTTAGTGGGAGAGGGCACTGACAATGAAATTCCCATAAAGCAATTGGTGAAAGCTTGGCTTTCATAGATATTCTTCATAAGAAATTCTCCGTAGAATTCTGGGGAGTAACAACCTTTATTCAAGGAATAAAGATCTACTGGGCTAGATTTAGAGTTGGTAAAACTCTCTGAGAAATTGTACATTTAAAATGTACTTGTATTGGTGTCTCATACGCTTTGAGCATATGGAGTCACAATCGGTTCAATCCAAGGGATAGTCACTGGATTGAAGATTAAGAACATCTGTTAGTATCTGAGAGAACTAAAGATGTTGTCTTAAACTATGGAGATGGAGAACTTGAAGTGACTGGGATCACTACTGCAAGTTTCCAAACAATTAAAATACTACGGTACTATAAAGTTTGAATAACAGTGACAGTGAGCTGGAAATCTTCCTAGCAAGATAACTGTTGCCGAATAAACAACGATTGCGGATTATTGCTGCAGCTGAGGCATCAATAGAAGTCTTTTGGGTCGAAAGTGAATCTAATTAGATTAGATATAGTTCTGTTAGCAGCTGAGCTAGGCGTCAGCACAAGCTAAAGAATTAAAGGTCTCATCAACGATCCAGATATATACTTCTATATCATCTGATTCGTTCGGATCATACATCGTGGCGATGTGATGATCGTGTAAATCGCGTCAGACGATAATTAAGCAAATCCGCTGACGAAAACCTTTCCTCAGCAATTTGAGCGAATTGTACATAGTTCGGGTGTTAGACACTCGAGTGACTGGCTATGTGCCAAGTGGGAGATTGTTGGATAATATGACCCATAGCGTCACTATTTGCACAGATCATGTGTTGTTGTAGCAAATTAACTATGTAATAAGGAAATTGCTCTCTCATCATTGTGATTAGATCACCATAGATATATAAATGAAGAGAGGTCCCTATGATTAGTTCCTGGATTGAGATGATATGAGACAGTATCAGTCCACGAAGGATTAATCATTAAATATCCCTAGCCGTAGTATTATCGAGACTGGACATCGATAATGCGGAATAGGCTAGTATTGCACTTGTGCGCGTTGTGAGGGCACAACGGCATAGTTCTCACATATATATAGTATTGGATACTTATGCAAGTGCGATAGGAGGTCGTGTTTCACCGATGGTACGGGAAACAGCTTCGCTCTGGATAGACCCCTCGGAATCCCATTGGTAT